>CM055404.1:64944460-65026554 GCA_029228625.1 Pseudolycoriella hygida | reverse complement strand
AAAGAAAGAGTTGGTTACTGCCAGTCCATTAAAATCGCAGAAATCCAACAACCGCTTCCCGTTTGAGTTTAAAACACCCTCCCCGAATTTGCCCATTACCCTTTCATAGCCGCCACTGGTTTTACTGTTTCCTATTCTCGCGTTGAAATCCCCCAACAGAATCACACACTCACTACCTTTTTTGCTGACAACATCCCCTAACTGCTCGTAAAAGGTGTCAAGATCGCCAGCACTGCTACCCTCGCACGGGCTATAAACACTAACCAGCCGATCAATACCTCCTGTCAGCTCAATGGAGACCCACATGATCCTTTCACTTACATACCGCACGCCCAAAACAAACTTTTCTAATTCCCTTTTGATAGCCATTCCAACTCCCCAGTTCGCCCTACCAGACTGAACACCAGACGAAAACACTTTATAACCGCCCACCAGTTCTTCGCGCTGCCCTTTCGTCCTAATGTCGCTCAACGCTAATATATCTACACCATAATCCATTGCCAAGTTCACCAACTCACCCTTGCGACCCCTAAAACCCCCATTAACGTTTAGACTTCCAATAAACAAACCATCAACCTTTTTACATTGCCTGACCGTCAACGATGGGGTACCGTTCGAGTCCCGCATTGGTCGTACCCCGTGACCAACACTCGTCCGAGGCTGCCTATGACCGTTTTTCCCAATAATGAGTACAGTGGGACGGCCTGGTAAGCCGAACCGCACTGGAAGTTCAAGCCTCAATGGGGACATCACACACGTGCCTGAGATGCTAAGCGCAAGCTCATTTATTTTTGCCAAAAAAGAATTGCTATATGAATAGCGAAGAAGTTAACCGTAACCGTAGACAAACACCTACTTGAAATCCTATACCAAAATCACAAACACAAAACGCCGATTGTTTTGCATGAAGAAAACAAAACAAACACCCGAAAACCGCTGTAACTTTGAGGTTATGTGAGCACTACGTTGCTTGAAAAGAAAATGCAGATTTTAATTGATATCTAAAAAAGTTACAAAAACACACACTAATTTAACTTAACTTATTTACGAGAAACTGTGATTTAAAACGCGAAGAGGGCAAAAAATAAACGAAACTTACTCAGAGCAAAACAAACACGTCCATATCTGCCGCCATCTTGACTTGAACCTATGAAATATGTCAAAATATTTTTGTTTTTTCACTTGAAGTGATTACATCATGTCATGTCATGAACACATATATTCAGAAACTGTAAAAACTTGATTCGCCAACTGTTAAATTAGTGTCTCTCAGTGAAAATATTAGATTTTCTATACTCGTGACACAGTTTATAAATTATCTAATGTAACTTTTCAACAAAAAATTTTTAATTTTCAAAAAATTTGATGTCTTGAGAAAATTAAAATTTTAGAAGAATTGCAAATTTTCGAAAAAATTGAATTTTCAAGTTTGGCTGGACAACCGGCCAAGGAATGTTCTTATCTTTAAAGTTTTTGTAAAAATTCAAAATTAACAAGAAGACCTAAATTTTTGAAAAATCCCAATTCTTTCTCCAAATATAAATTTTTGAGAAAATAAAAATTTGAAGGAAACCCCAAAATTACAAGAAATATAAATTTATAGAAAATTTCGAATTATCAAAAAAATTACAATTTTCAAAAGAATTAGACTCTCCAAGAAAATTTGAGTTTTATAAGATATGCGAATCCCCGAAATAATCGAACTTTCTGGAAAATTACAATATTAAACAAAAAACTACATTTGCAAGAAAATTCAAATTGTTGAAGCAATTTGTATATCCAAAATTAAATAAAAAGTAATGCGAAGAAACAAACGTCGATCTATTCCGAAATTTGTTAACAACAGAGTCATCAAACAAATATGCAAAATTTTTAAGTCAGAGAACGTTTGAATTTTACAAAAAAATGCGCCAATTAACGAACTAAATGAAACTGCATTATTGACATACATTTAGCAAAAGCCAAAAGCGACAACACTAAAAGTGTGTGTGGGTTTTAGATCTCAAAGAACTCTCAGAACCCACAAATCGCAAGAATTGTATACCTTTGAAAATGGATCGATTGGAAACCAGATTTGAATAAGGTGAGGGTATTCCACACCGATGTTTAAGCTTTTATACTCGAGTATAAAACATAGGGTATAAGAATTTGTCAGTACTTTGATAATAATACACAAGTAGCGTTAGAATTAGATTTTGAATGAAATCCATAGATCTGATGATTTCGAAGCTGGAAAAATTTATTTGCTTATATGAATGTAGCGTTATTGAATGAGAAACAAAAACACTGTCAGCTCGTACTTCAGTACTCCAGTTACAAGATGTTCTGTTAGATAGGGAGCGAGGTAAATAAAACATTTAAAAAGTAGGGAAAATCGACAGTCATACGAGTAACTAGCAGTAGCTTCAATTGATTCACCGCTAGGTCAATACATAAACCGGAAGTGCCGCCTCTCTATAGGGACCAAGGCACTGGAAAAAAAGGCGCTGAAAAGTTGGAGCATGCGCTGGAAAAAAAAGGCGCTGAAAAAATTCAAAATTGAATTACACGTTGCCCTCGCGATTTAATTATATACTCACAACAAAAGATTGTTTGCTCCAGGGCGCTGGAATTATTGGAAATACCATTTTATTTATATGTGAGAACAGTTGAACGCATAAACAGATTTTATATGGATTGACACAACTGTGCGTTTTTATTTCCTTCATTTTACTAGTGAAATTATAAATATATGAAAGTATTCAACTTCACTCCAAAACTGTGCGTTTGTAAGTATAAACGTGCATGTAGTGAACGCATGGAGATATGAACGACTTACATCGATAAAAAGTATATAAATACGGCCACTTAATGAGCTGCGATGCATAAAAATATATAATCATAGTATATTACCCTTAAGGAAAAGGAAAAAAATCACTTTAACAGCATTCCAGTTGGTCAAAACTTTAGTTTTCTGGTCAAGCCGGTGATTGTGATAGGGAGAAGTGCTAATGAGAGTGGACCACCCCACAACTAATAATTACTAGTTATTTGGCGGCGGTCACCTCCCTGAAGAGAGGGGAGGTAAAAAAACATTTTTCTTCCGTTTTTTTACATTTTTGTACACTAGGAAGCGTTGGGAATGGTTGGATGAAGCCCACGTTAAGCGTATTGAGCGCTTTAAGTATAAATTTTATCGATAATGTAAGCATTCGCTGAGTGGACATCAATGTTGTGTGGTGTGTGCACTCACCCAGGATACGCTGCGTGGAGGCTTGTAACCCATCGCCCCTGAAAAGCGCTTTTTCTTCGTACTGAGATGGAGACCCCTCGGTTCGTCACTACCGTCAAGGCGTGGGAAATAATCCAAATCGTCAAAATAAACCATCCTGGACAGCGGTGCATATGCTATTTTATCTGCCGAGAAGATATAACGAGAAAAACAATTTTGCCCTAGGGAGAAAAATGCGAGATTATCGTTCTAGGCAGATAAAATTTGTTGCTTATTTGTCATAGATCTTTTGCAGCTCTTCCTGCAATGCCCAGAATTTGTTTTCGTTGTCGCTCGTGACGACTTTTTCGCTACCATCGTAATGTGAATCAGTCAACTGACAGAATTCAGTAAACGGATGCTGATTCTTTGCTCTACAAGCTCGCAAAAATAAATATCTGCTAAGCTTGCCCGCTAGAAAATCGCTTTGGCGGTTATGCATACCAACTACTTGTTTAGCACGACGGACGCCAAGATCCTTCTATGTTATTGATTGGTATGTGCGCCTGTTTCGGGATTTTTGAAGTTAATTAAATAGTTAACTAAATGGTTAACTGTGAGATGTTGGAACCCTTCGTCTGAAACATGGCCCCAGTTTATACGTGCAGTTTTTTGAGGGCCATGTTTCAATGACCACAACAGGATGGTAGTTGTTAATTTCGCTTTTAAGAATGGTGTATGTGAATCGATATTAAACGATTTCCTCCGCTTCACATTACGAGACGAGGTTCCAGCTCGTCGAGCAAATGTCGCATACCGATATTTGTATTTCAATGATCCCATGCATAATGCAGAGAGACGAAGTCGTGCATACTCTTACGACCAGGGCCGAACATTTGCGAAAAGTGTTGAGAAATTTGTGGAAATTTGTGTAAATTTATGGAAATTTGTGGAAATTTATGGAAATTTAGGGAAATTTTGGGAAATTTGATAAATGCAAAATCTTGAGAAATTTTGAGAAAAAATGAAAAATTACGGCTTTTTTTATAAAAAAAAATTATTTCGATATTGTAAATGATCACGTCTATAATGGAACGTTTGCATTTTCGAAATTTATTTTTAAACGATGCAAAAATACAATTAGAACAACAAATTGTTCTACGACATGCATCGAAAATTCTATCCTGATTTTATATTTTAGTTTTAAAAGTGCGCTTTCAGTACATTTTCCAATTTGGAATTTTTTATTAAGCAGCACTTGACCAGCAAAAATAGTCTTCTTCGTGAGAGAATCACTAAAATTACATGCGAAGAAAAGAGATAGATATAGTCAAGTATAGTAATTTTCATCATCATCATCATCATCAAACTTTATAGACCGTTAGTACCTTCCGGTGTGAGGTCTTTCTGTCGCAACCCCAGATTGGTGAACTATCGTCCTCCATGCCCTCCTATCGCCCGCCAAGGAGATGGTTTGTTCGCCCAGAGAAAGTCCCCTAACTTCTAAATCTGATTTAATTGAATCGATAAACCTTCTCCTTGGTCTACCCCTTGGCCTAACTCCCGGGACCTGTGCATTTTCGTGTGTGACAAATCTTTGAAATCAGAAAATAATTAATTAAAAATACAAAACGTTATAATTTTGCCATAGCGTAGAACAATTTTTTGTTGAATAATATTTTTCCTACAAAAAATGTTTTCCATGCAAACGGCTCATTGAATATTACTCTCTCCCGATCTGTTTCGCCCACTTTTGGCATCGTCGAAAATGTCGAAAAACCACTACTGCGCTGTACTCGTTTCGCTCAATTTCGGTCGTCTATTTCACTGGCTCATCCAATATTCTACAGCCGAGGTTGGGTCAAACTGTTGCAAAGTACCCATGTTGACATTTACATACATGTAATTCCACAAAGCTGGGCGCGATAATGCTGTTCGAAAAGTGCATTTGAACTCATTATATAGGCCTTGATAGAGGAAAAGGTTTGTTTAGTTTTCTTTAATTTTAGTAAACAGGAATGGTATTTTGTTATCCACGGAGAGAAAATGATGATTTCCAACAAGAGCGAAAGTTTGCGGCCAAAGTGGAGCGAGGGCCGTAATTCGATCGAATTGGAATGAGTTGGAATTCAATTTTCTCACCGAAGGTAACACAATGTTTTCGTGTGGAGAAAAGAAGGTAGTTCACCTCGCACGGATGAAAAGAATTTAACTTTGCCTATGTAAAATTGTACGTACACAGGGCTATATCATAGAAAACGATTGAGTTGCCTTCATTTTCTACTTACTAATTAGGCACTCAACATCCGCTGAATGAGGCTCAATACCTATTACTCTTGCCAACGCTACTTTCATCGTAAACATACCGTCAGGTGACTGTTGATACAGGCTTTGTAAATAGATTTCTGGTGTTGGATGGTTCATGTTCCTTACTAGTTAGAGAACAAGGATATACAGATTTATTATTACTGTTTTGCCTTTCCGCAGTAGATCTTCTTATATTTTGAATAAATAGTTATATGTTATCCGAGGGGAGAAAATGATGAATTTTAACAAGAGCGAAAGTTTGTGGCGAGGGCGGAGCGAGGGCCGTAATTCTCCCCAGTCGCTCCGCTCTGGCCATAAACTTTCGCTCTTGTTGGAATTCATCATTTTCTCCCCATGTATAACAAAAAACTGTTTCTAACCTATTTCCGCTGCTAATGGGTACTCCGATACAAAAGTATCTTCGTCCAAATCGGGAATAATAAGCCTTTGGCACCTTTTCAGATCAAAGTTGGTTATGGTCGTCGTTATGTTAGTCAATGGGGCGATGGCGTCAATACGTATGTTTACATGATTTCTTAGCAAGTTAATGATTTTTTTTTTCTATCACGCGCCGTAAATTTGAACGACCTTACGCTCTCACTTTGAGTTAATTTGATTCCGTAGAGGCGTTTTTCAATGCCATTGTCAACAATACTATCCAGGAAATGTTCTTCCCTGCCGGCTTCCAAGCTACTATTTTCTAATTTAATCAGTTCTGTTTTAAACTTTTCTTTCAAAGAGGGCATACCCACGATAGATATTTTTTCAGTCTGACAGGCCTTTTGAAACTTTTTCAACAACGTTAAAATATCCGCTAAAAATGTAATAAATCGTAGTCGGTCATAGCGCAAAAATATCGTCAAAAATAATCTTTCTTTCTTAACTTTGAAAAATTCAATTGGGTTCGCGATAGTTTCGTAAAACCGCATTAATCAAATTATATATTCTTTCCATCTGCCCATCATTAAAAAATTATGGGTATCGTAAAGGCTGGCTTAGCTAATGTTCAGCCACTACTTTCTTCAATTCATTGGTTCGAACGCCAGACATTCGAAAATGTTTTGAAACATTAATGCAGTGCCGGATCGTGTTTTTAATCTTTAAGTTATTACACGTCGACTTCCATGACAAATTTATTCTATGAGGAACACACCAACTGGAAAGCAACGGAATTTTTGCAAGATAGGATAGCAATCATTTTTCTTTTAGTCGAGAACACAGACCATTCACCTACAACAGCCTTAAGACCAACCTTACTACTTTTCTCGGTCAAACAAAATTTACACGGGTTATCGTATCTACAGGCATACGGACAATTCTTTCTTGCTCGATGTTTTCCGCTTATACTGGTCTCTTCTACTCACAAAACTCTGAGACTTACACGAAGAAACCAATGCTCTAATTTCCATAGCATACCCTGAAAATTGATCACTTTTCCAACTGCCCAACATTTTTCACAGAACTCTAAGAATTTGCCGATGAAACCAATGGTCTGACTTTCATAACTTGCAAGGTAATCCATAAAAACACTTGAGTCCTAGACGCCCCCTTTTTTTGGGCTCTAGCTAGGTCCGATGGCCCGGATTCAAAAACTTTTTTCTTCAATACAATGTTGGGCATTCATTGACCTATCCAATAAAAAGAAGTTTACGAAAATCGGATGTAATTCACTGAATTTAATTACAAAAAACACGTAGGGCCCCAGTCGACTACTATTTCTAGGGCTCCAGCTAGGTCCAAGGACCCAAACGCAAAAAATTTTCTTCCATAAAACTTGGAGAATTATACAAGGAATTGCTGTCCTAAGTAATATAATTATTTTTAAAGATTTTGTCGATTCTTGGAAAAAATATAGAAAAAAGAAATTTGTGGAAATTTATGGAAATTTGTGGAAATTTTATGGAAATTTAAGGTAATTTGATTAAATTTAGTGAAATTAGGGAAATTTTGGAATTCTTCTCAAATGTTAGGCCCTGCTTACGACACAAGGAACAGGGCTGTCACATATCGAGATGGACGCATCAAACCAAAACGAGGATGAATAGACATTGTACTTGCTTCGATATAATGGTACTGGGAGTGGTTTGGAGTCGGTAGATACTTCGGTAGCTACAATCAGAGGGGTCCCATCTCAGTACGAAGAAAAGGCCCTTTTCAAGAGCAATGGGTTACAAGTAAGCAGCCTCCACGCGGCGTATCCTAGGGAGTGCACACAACATTGATGTCCACTCAACGAATGCTTACATGATCGAGAAAATTTCTTCTTAAAGCGCTCAATTTGCTTAACGTGGGCTTTTTACAGCGCCTACTTTGCTTATTGTGGGCTCTTTAAAACGCTTAATATATTTCCATGGCAATCTGCGCTCTTCCGTCACTCTGTCACCATCTTTTAACCACTCATCCAGTCCTTCCCTAGTACACAAAAAATTTAAGAAAAGGAAAAAAAGAATTTTTTTAGTTTTGAACTCCCCCTCTCTTCAGGGTGACCGCCGCCAAATAACTAGTGATTATTAGTTGTTAGGTGGTCCCCCCTCATTAGCACTACTTCCCACCCCAATCACCGACTTGACAGAAAACTTAATTTTTGACACATTATTATACCTATCTTGCGTCTCTTTCGAACGCGTGACACATTTTATGAACGATACCTTAAAGGTGAATACAAAATTCGCTCCGCCGCGCCGTGATCTTGGGCGTTTTCAACACCTGGGTCAAAATCATACCCTTTTGGTCCAAGTTCCAAGTGATGTACTATTGTGCGCAGGCAGAAAAATATCAGATTTCCTCAAAGTATTGAGACAGCGACCGCCCAGGTTCTCTTTCCTTGTAGAGAGGCACACAGCAACAGCAGGTTGGAATTTCACGGATTCCAATCCTGTTGGAATTTCACGGATTCCAATCCGGACCCCCAATAAAACTCAATGTTCACACTTTGAACGTTTATTAGAGAGTGACTTAAACTATGCACAGAAACTTGTATTTATACTAAAAACTGTGTCTACTAGATTATTACATTTAAATATAGACTCCTAACATACTCGATTAGAACACATTTCTTGAGTGTAAGTTATCCTCAAGTGATAAATCCAACATGAATGAACAGGTAACGTACTTGCTTTCCACCAAGAATATCCTGGTTCAATCCTGGTGGGGACAAATTCTGTATAGGATTTTTCTTCAATGTATAGCATGAAAGTAACGTTCCTAGGCACACCCAGGCTTCATAACTTGGGTAGTTGCGAATTTGATGCCGCAACGAATCGTACAGAGAAGAATGACAAATATGACGACACCCATAATCGATGAATTCTGTGTACAAATATCTGAGTCTAACTTCAGACGGAGATATAATTAGCACCAAAAGAGATCCTAATCCTAATGGTAAAGTGCTAGCTACCGTTAGGCGTAGTTTGGAATTCACGTTAAGCATGTGGTCCAAAAAATCCATATGAGCGAAAGCTCACAAAAAATTACTGAACTAGTAAAATAAAATGATCTAGCTTCTGACCTGGGCGGGTTGTAACGGCGGAAAAACGCCGGTTGTAACGGCGTGTGCTCTCATGCATCTATATACAGCTGTACGCCCGACGAGGACTAGCTTTCAAGTCGAAATGCCTCATTCAATGTAATTTAACACTTACATTGACGCTGGTTCCGATTACCCAATACATTTTACTGAATAAAATACATTATAGTGAACTTCGTGCTATTTATGTTTTCTACTTATGTTTTATTTGTAGCAAGACATACGAATGCGATGGTGGGAAAACTAAAACGGTACTGGTTCGATTAGCATAGTACGAACTTATATTAGCAATTAATTAAAATTAAAATTTCCAACTACTTACGAATAAAGAAATTTTGAAAGTACCACGTAGTGAAAATTAAAATTATTGCCTTCAGCCGCCGCCAGCCGGCTTTTTGGCCGGCGGCGGCGTGGCTGAGCCTCCGTTCAAGATTTTTTTCAGCTAGCCGAATTCAGCCGCCGCCGCCGATAATTTTTCATCCTATAGCCCTCGCCGGCCGTTTTTTTCCGGCTCTGGTACGCAGGTTAATAATAATATTTGTTAATTTGTTTTGTTTATTTGCCGTGGCTTATTGTTGGACTTGTTTTGCGGATCGATGCGGCCACAATTTAAAAAATTTTACATGTTTTACTTCTCAGCTATATTTCGAGTCCATGGTTTGAGTCATCATCGTATGTGTTATATTACTTAATTTCAATTACGCAGGTTAATCTGCAACTTCTTCGTTGTAGATTATGGGCTTTTTGAACCGGTTAACTATAAGAAGAGGGTTTTCAAAGTGTTCGAGCACTTGTTCGACGATACCATCACACGGTGTTCGTTCCGTGCAGCGGTGAAGTCGACAGGTTTGACGAGTTAAATATTCAGACGACACGGGCTGATCCAATTTCATATTTTGAGTTTTATTCGTGTTTAGACCCGTAAAAAGAACGAAGTTCTTCGAAAAGGGGTCTTATGCGTTTACCACGACGTTTGTAACCAGTCGAATTTCGACCTGGGAGTAGTGGGGGAGCACCGATCATGGTCCTTAGATGACGAATCAGCAATAAAAAAATGTCCGTCCGTCCGTCCGTCCTTCCGCCCGTCCGTCTGTCAACACGACAACTCGAGTAAAACTCAACCGATTTTCAAAAACTTTTTTTTCGAAAAACCTTTTATGGGATTGAATCTGGGCACTGTCGGCCCAAGAGCCACCGGCTACGGCCGTTTAAGTGATTTTTGGTATTTTGTACATAACTCGAGTAAATCTGTTCTGATATTCAAAATTTTTATTTTGTTTGAAAGACCTGGGTATAGTCGGCAATTTATGGAATAATTTTTTTTGAATTTGAGTCTTTGGATTCAGCTAGGGCACTAAAATCGAGTCTCTGCTAGGGCTTTATGTGTTTTTTGTCCATAACTCGGGCAAAACTTTTCCGATTTTCATAAATTTCCTTTTGTTCGAAAGACCCGAGCATAGTCGACAATTTATGGAAGAAACTTTTCTGAATTTGAGTTCTTGGACTTAGCTGGGGAACTAAAAACGAGTCTCTGCTAGCGCTCTATGAGTTTTTTGTTCATAACTCCAGTAAATTTTTTCCAATTTTCATTTTTTTTTGTTTGAAAGATCTAGGCATGACTGACAGTTTATGAAAGAAACTTTTGCCTGTGCTTAGGGCTCAAGCGGGCCATGTCAGTCCTAAGGTCGGCCCTAGCCAAAAAAATTTTTTTTTGCTATGTTGCAGAGGAAATCGAGGGAAACATTTCTGGCTATGGGGTTGTGTGTTTGAGGGCTCTACTGAGGGCCCTAGGTCGGTGCTAAGGTCGACCCTAGCCCAAAAAATGGTTTTTTCTATGTTGTAGAGAAAATTGAGTAGAACATTTTTCTATATTTGGGGGTCAATTTTGCGCTTTCGGAAAGGTTTTTTTTACACCGTTTCTTCGGACGGGTTTTTCAAGTAATTTCATACACCTAAGAGTTAAGGCAATATTTACTTAAATACGTTCGAGTCTCTTCGTAACATCAACTCTGCTTTCCGCATCTATTCTGATACGTACGGGTCCCCTGCATATGTTTTTTTGTTTACCGACGCATCGAAGTTAGACTGAACACTAAATGAATTATCAGACCGCTGATTTCGGCTCGGACTAAAAACATCCTGCCCTAATTTGCATAAGAAACTTAGTACGAAAGAGACAAAAAACTTTGTGTGGACTTTTGTATAGAATTTCTTTTTTCTCTTTCGCACTAAGTTTCTTATGCAAATTATGCCAGAACACATCCCATTTCCTTTGACTTTTAAAAGTAATTAATTTCATAATAGTTTTCAACGTAACTTTGAAGCGGCTGTACGTACATTGAATGAACGACGAATGAACCGTTCGGTGATATTGTGGAACTATATTCAAAGAATAGCACTGTGAATCAGAAAATTGATCGTAGGAGAAGGAAAATATAAGGTTCGACGGGTCAACTGAGCTAACATATCGCCTCCAGTTTCTGCTTCAGTTTTGGAATAGTGTTACTATCAATTGCATGGTCATATCAGTCTTATACTGCTGTACTATTATTGGCATGAGCCAGCTAGCCTTTATACAATTGACTCGTATGTAATAGAAATAAATACAACCAATGCAAGGGACCCGTGAGCATCAGAATAGATGTGGCAAGCAGAATAGATGTTGCAAAAAGACTCGATCGTATCGAAGTAAGTATTGGATAACTCTGAAGTGTATAAAATTACGTCCACATTAAATAGGATTGGAAATTGCCGAAAGGGCAATCCCGTCCGAAGAAACGGTGTAAAAAAATTCTCCCAACGCACAAATAGAGAAAAATGTTCACCTCAATTTTGTCTACAACATAGCAAAAACCATTTTAGGGGCTAGGGCCGAACTTAGTACTGACCTAGGGCCCTAAGTAGAGGCCTCGGACACATAATTCCATAGACAAAAATGTTTCCCTCAATTTGCTCTGCAACATAGCAAAAAACGTTTTTTTTTGGTTAGGGCCGACTTTAGGACCGACATGAGGCACATTTGAGCCCTAAGCACATGCAAAAGTTCTTCTATAAATCGTCGACCGAGATCTTTCAAACAAAAACAAGCTTTTGAAAATCGAAAGAGATCTACTCAAGTTATGTACAAAAAACACGTAGGACCTAACAAAGACTCGTTTGTAGTGCCCTAGCTAAGTTCAAAGACTCAAATCGAAAAAAGTTTCTTCCACAAATTGTCGGCCATGCCCAGGTCTTTCAAACAAAAAATTTTTATGAAAATCGGAAAAGATTTACTCGAGTTATGTATAAAAGACTAAAAACCACTTAAACGGCCCTAGCTCGGCGGCCCTTGGGCCGACAATGCCCAGATTCAATCCTATAAAAGATTTTTCGATTACCTTACAGGGAAAAAAAAGTTTTTGACAATCGGATGAGTTTTACTCGAGTTATCGTGTTGACAGACGGACGGACATTTTTTTTTATTGTTGATTCGTCATCTAAGGACCATGATCGATGCTCCCCCCCTACTCCCGGTTTGAAATTCGACTGTCTACAAACGTCGTGGTAAACGCAATAGACCCCTTTTCGAAGCACTGCGTTCGTCGTACGGGTTTAAAAATGTGATAACTTTTTTTTCAGACGTATTTTAAAAAAATGTCTTCTGTACCACGGTCGATCTTAGAACCGTCCTAGAGCTCTAGGCTCTAGAAGAGTTCTCTGACGCATACTTCCATGGACAAAAAGTTTACCATTGATACCGACCTTATCTCTTATAGTTTTCAAAATATTTGAATTTTTCCAAAATAAATTGCTAAGATCGATACACCCTAACATAAGCGACCACATTAGCAGGCATCACAACATATCATTCTCATGATGTTTGAATTTTTAGAAAAAATATTGTCTAGATCGATCCACCCTAACATTAGCGGCCATATTAGAAGAGGAATCACCACTTTTCTCGAGTATTGTTTAAAATTAATGACCCGTGACTAATTCATTTATTACCTAAGGGTGGTGATAACAATGGCCCTAATTCAAATTAATGGCCTGTGACTAAATAACTTATTACTTATGGTCTGTGACAGATTTTTTTGAATTAGTGACGTGCAGCTGCCACCGCTTAGCTATGGCCAACATTCAACAAGAGAAGGAAAGATAAGATGACCAATTCTTTCTCCTATCCTGATGGGTTTTAAAATTAAAAAACTCTTTTCCATTTTTCAAAAAAATTAACAGTGTACGTATAAAACAAATTTTTTGATGAAATTTACAGAAAAGTATTTGGGTGGTACTGGTAATTTAAAATAACTTTTTCATAATTTCAAAATTTTCATAACTATTGACAGAAAAGTCATCTGCACGATGACTAAGTCTTTTTTCTTACCCTGATGAGCTTAAAAAGATTGTAATTAAAAAACTCTCCCCTCATTTAAAAAAAAAACAGTGTATGGATAAAACATATAAAGGGACCCGTACGTATCAGAATAGATGCGGCAAACAGAGTTGATGTTACGAAGAGACTCAAACGTATTTAAGTAAATATTGCCTTAACTCTTAAGTGTATGAAATTGCGTCCACATTAAGTTGTATTGGAAAATGCCGTTAGGGCAATATTGAAAAACCCGTCCGAAGGAACGGTGTAAAAAAACCTTTCCGAAAGCACAAAATTGTCCCCCAAATATAAAAAAATGTTCTACTATTTTTTCGCTACAACATAGAAAAAACCATTTTTTTGGGCTAGGATCGACCTTAGTACCGACCTACGGCCTTAAGTAGAGGCCTCGGACACACAATTCCATAGCTAAAAATGTTTCCCTCAATTTCCTCTGCAACATAGCAAAACAAAATTTTTTTTTTGGTTGGAGCCGACCTTAGGACCGACATGGCCCACTTGAGCCCTAAGCACAGGCAAAAGTTTATTTTACAAACTGTCGGTCATTCCTAGATCTTCCAAACAAAAAAAAATTTTGAAAATCGGAAGAAATTTACTCAAGTTATGTACAAAAGACACATAGAGCCCTAGCAGAGACTTGTTTTTAGTGCCCCAACTAAGTCCAAGGACTCCAATTCAAAAAAGTTTCTTCCATAAATTGTCTTTGGTTCTTCTATAGATGGTTGCGCAGTATGAAATGGCAATTCGTTGTTTTCTTCGTTTCGGTTGAGCGGTGTGTTCGGATTAAGCAGTTCTTTGAAGTACTCAGCCCATCTCGCAATGCACCTTTCCTCATCTGCTAAGACCAATCCATTCTTGTCCTTACACAGCAAAGGTTGTTGACTGTAACCATTTTTGGATTCGTTTACTTTCCGATAGAAGTTCCGAGTTTTCTTCCTATTGCCAAACTTTTCAATTTCGATCAAAACGTTCCTATCCTGCAGCCGTTTTTTGTTTCGGAACAGTTTTCGAGCGAAATTTCTCTTCGAACGGTACTCTGCCTGGCCTGCTCGAGTGTAACAACTCAGAGTTTTTAGTCGAGCTGCATTTTTGTTCTCCAGAGCTCGCTGGCATTCATCGTCGAACCAGTTATTTCTTTTATTTTCCGTTCTTGTTCCCAAAGTCTCTGCCGCGGCGCTCTCTGCATTCCGCCTGATTTGGTTCCACGCATCGTCTATGCTGTGTTGCTCGCTGACCATTTCTTCGATAATTCTTCTCTCCAAACTATCTACGTATTTGTGTTTGATGTCTTCGTTCTGCAGTTTTTCAACGTCCCACTTTTTCAATGCCTGTTGTGGTTGTGTTGGACCGATATGCGAGACCCAACAACCACTTCAACCAAGTAGTGGTCAGAATCAACATTTGGTCCTCTACAGCTCCTGACATCCAATACATTTGAAAAGTGCCGTCCATCTATCAAAATGTGATCAACCTGGTTTTTGGTTTGTCCATCAGGTGATACCCATGTCGCTTTGTGGATGTTTTTATGTTCGAAATACGTACTGCTCACAACCATGTTTCTTGATGCTGCGAAATGAACTAACCGCGTACCGTTGTCGTTAGAGTTTTCATTGAGGCTGTATTTACCAATTGTGGGACGATAGAAGACTTTGCGACCTATCTTGGCATTCAGATCTCCAAGCAGAATCTTAATGTCACGTTTCGGCGCTCCATCATATATCTCCACCAGTTTCTCGTAAAATAGCTCCTTCGCTTCGTTGTCTTTTTCCTCCGTGGGTGCGTAGGCGTTAATAAGAGTATAGTTGAAAAATTTTCCTCTTATCCGTAGAGAGCACAATCGCTCGTCAACAGGATTGAAGCCAATTACCGCGTTTCTAGCTGTGCCGAAAACCATGAAAACTGTTCCATACTCTCTTGGACTGTCATTACTTTTCCCACTTTAGTAGAACTTATAGTCTCCACTGATCATGGTGTCCTTTCCAGGCCATCTCGTTTCTTGCACTGCCGTGATGTCAATTTTTGCCGCTCTTAGCGCACTTGTGAGAGATCTCAATCCTCCTGGCCGTAACAAAGATCTTACATTCCATGTTCCTAGTTTTAAATCATTGTTCATAACCGATATCCTTTTTTCCGGTGTTTGGAGGTTAACCAAGCGCCCAACCTACTTCCGTTTCCCCGATGACCCGTAGGCAAGTCATCAGGTAGCACTCTTAAGTTTAGCACAAAACTCCGAAGAGAATTGAGGTCCCGAGGACTACGACGTGGACGTAAAAAGAGCACTTGATAGTTAGACAGTTGCACTCCTGGCACATGACACGGACTACCAAACTCCGCTCATATGCAGTCAGGCGCTACCCTATCTAACTACCCAATCCCCCAATGAAAGGGGGACACCAGATTTAAAACATTACAACCGGACGAAAACATTTGAAATGAAGTGAACGTTCTCAAGTTAATATTTTATACAGTAACATAATATGTTCTATAAGTTTTGAGACTTTTTGAACGGCTTTTTATGCAGTGCAACGAATCGAATTCGAAATCACCGCTATTCTGCATACTTTGCCCATCTCTGAATCTTCTATATACCACCTTTGAACCGGAGCAAAAATGCATTCTGTACAGATTTTTTGCACCTCAACACAAACCGTGCCCGATAGCCCTTGGCGGGCAAAATTCTTAGCTTTTATCAATTTAATTCCATATGTTTGTCAAATGATGACTCATTCTGGCTCTAATCCGTAGTTTATGGGTCTGCCGAGTCGAAATAGTCCGGATGTAATTGATCGGAAGAGCTTAGGGCATATTTGAGTGGCTGACATTTTCGAAGAAAATCTCATTTTGGTGAAATTGACAAGTTTGCCTTTTGAAGTGTGTTTGGAGCGTTAAATTTTCAAGTTTCTTCAAGGGATTCCTAATTCTACTGTCATAAAAGTTTAGAAATACTGTATTTCTCTTGGAATAATCTAAGTATTGATCTTCCAAAGACATCCCAACTTCTAAAATAGTTCATAACTTTGGCAGTTCCGATTTTTTTCAATTTCATGGGTTCGCTGCAATTCTGCCTATGTTGTGATGTGTGCTCAACTCGTTTCATTTATTCTCGATTGCTCACCCTCAGAACAACATCTCAAATCAAGGGAAACTTTTCCACGAGGAATCATTTCGTCATTGAGCTCATCAAAAATTCGATCTGAGACGGGTCCGCCAAAATGGGTTGAAACATGACTACGTAAGATCATCTCTTGGTGAACTCTGGATGATATTTTCAGAACATCTTATTTATGAAAGTGAAGCTGAGGAGTTTCCAAATAATTTATGAACATTGATTGGCATCTCAATTTCATTTATGTAGAGCTGTGAACACTTGAAAGTAGTCTCAAAACTTATGGAACATATGTTATACTACAGTGTGAATAAAAGGAAAAATTGAGAAAATTTTTTTGGCAAACTTCGTCTTGACAGTTTTTGTCCTCGAGAGCTTTTACCGTTTTTAGTCTCGGCCGCCTAGCTATGACAAATTTTTCTGGCAAGCCGGACCCCAAGGACATAATGAGGACATTTGATTCTGAGCTCCTCAACATTTTCCCAGTCCATGACCTGAATTTTGTAACTTCACCCGTCCGTCTGTCTGTCAACACGATAACTTGAGTAAAACTCAGCCGATTTTCAAAAACTTTTTTTCCCTGCAGGTTATTGAAAATTTTTTTTTTGGGGATTGAATCTGGGTCGCCCAAGGGCCGCCGAGCTAGGGCTGTTTAAGTGGTTTTTGGTTTTTTATAGATAACTCGAGTAAATCTTTTCTGATTTTCAGAATATTTTTTTGTGGTTTTTTGAAGGTTGGTGGAACTTTTTCACTTATATCACTGCGAAATCAGAACAGAAATCGCTCTTCAAGGTTTTGAAGGAAAGATCTGGACATCAGCAAATCATGAAAATTAAATTAGTGAAAATCTGTTGAGTGGTTCGGGCTATAGAGCCCTTAGTGTGGATAGCCGTGAGATATCGCCAAAGTCAAATCGCCAAAAAAAATATTTGGCGATACTTTACAAATTGGCGATACTTCACACTTTGTCGATTTGACGCGCCAGCAAAAAATGATGAAACGCCAAGAAAAACCGCCAAAGTGTGTATCGCCAAGAAACTAGAAAAAACACCAAAGAAAAATAATTACTTTTTTTACCGATATTTCACACTTTGGCGTTTCATCATTTTTTCCTGGCGTGTGAAATCGCCAAGAAAAATCGACAAAGTGTGAAATATCGCCAAGAAAATTCTAGAAGTGGTCATATCAAATTGGAAGCAACTTTTACATCTTATAGTTCTAGAGATATGGATCATCCCTCCCAATTCTAGAAGTGGTCACATAACAGGATTGGGGCATTTTTAAGCAAAACTCTGAAACACGTTTTCTCTAAAATTTCATTATCTGAAACTTTGCCTTTGACAGTAAATCTACATATTCTATAGTTAGGGAAATATAGACGAAAAACTGTTTACGTATATGGCCAAGAAACTCAATTTCGTCGATTCCATTGATCACGGTGCCCAGACCCTTGATCCGATTCACATAAAAAAAATGTTCGCAGTTTTATGACATCAAATGCTTTCGTATGACACCTAAATTAACCATTTCCGTGCTTTACTTGCTGAGATATTTGCGAAATCATGGGAGTCATGTATCTTTTAGGGGAAAAAAGTTCAGGATGATCGGTTGAGCCGTTTCGAAAAAAAGTGGAGACGGACAGACAGATATTTTTTATCACATTTGTTATGCGAAAATTAATACTTTCTCACCTCGCTACGCTCTGGCAACAAACTTCACTTACTTACTTAACCGGCACTACAACCATGCAAGTGGTTCCACATACCGAAGCCAGGTGGCTCATTCGATTTCTTGGTCCTTTCTGAGAGTTTTGAAGCAAAAGAGAGCTGACTTTTGTCTTGTCAATGAGGTTCGGTATGATACTTTGAAAAGTCATGTAAGAATGTCGTAAAAATTTTATATTGCTAATAACTCCAGTAAATAAAAACAAACAAACACAAAACGTATGGGGTCTGTGGGCGGGGTCAAGACCAACAATATTTGAGGTATGAACAGTTCCTAAGTCGATGTGGTAGGGGAGAGATGTTCATTTTTAGTTCAAAAAATGGTCATTTTCAGTGGGTCCGGAAGGACAACAGCGCGGCAATATATGAAGATATTAGTATTTTAATCGAAGGCTTGTACCCCCTAGCATCTAAAGTTGAAGAAACATCCGTGGATATATTCGCTGTACTCAGCGGAACCACATTAGTGAGGTCATGAAAAAAAACTTGAAAAATTACTATTTTCTGATGTCCTGCCTGTGTTTTTAGACCGATTAATGCGGCGTAAAGTACAACAATTGACGTTAGAGAGCGTGGCGAGCGCAGGCATCGACGGGGAACAATTTCCCTCTCACTGAAATATGAAAAAATCAAAATAATTCACTAAAAATTCGATATTTCGACAAATGCACACTAGAAGCGCACTAGAATTTTTAAGTTATTGATTTTCATATTTTTTACGAACGTTTCCCTTAAAATACTGCTAAATTTACAATTACAATGCAAGAGGTTCAAGCAAAAGACTTTTTTTTATTGAATAATTTTTTTTAACAATATGTTTAGACCCGTACGAAGTACGTAGGTCTGATGTGTTTACTACCACGTTTGTTACATTGTGAATTCGAACCCGGGAGTGAGGCGAAAACTTTTTTTGTTGCCTCCAGATGACAAATCAGCGAAAAAAACAATGTCCGTCTGTCTGTCGGTCTGTCGGTCTGTCTGTCCGTCAACACGATAACTTGAGTAAATCTTGACCGATTTTCAAAAACTTTTTTTTCCTGAAAGGCAGTCGAAAAATATTTTATGGTATTGAATCTGGGCACTGTCGGCCCAAAGGCCGCCGAGCTAGGGCCGTTTAAGTGGTTTTTGGTCTTTTGCACATAACTCGAGTAAGTCTTTACCGATTTTCATGGGAAGTATGTATCCGAGGCCTCTACTTAAGGCCCTAGGTCAGTACTAAGGTCGGCCCTAGTCCAAAAAATAGTTTTTTGCTATGTTGTAGACAAAATTGAGGAGAACATTTTTCTCTATTTGGAGGTCAATTTTGTGCGTTCGGAGAATTTTTTTACACCGTTACTTCGCACGGGTTTTTCAATATTGCCCTACGGGCAATTTCCAATACAGTCTAATGTGAAGGCAATATTTACTTAAATACGTTCCAGTTTTTCGTAACATCAACTCTGTTTGCCGCATCTATTCTGATACGTACGGGTCCCCAGGGCCGTAGCCAGGGGGGGGGGGCGCAGAGGGGGCTTCGCCCCCTTTAGAAAAGTTTGCGCCCCCTTTAGAAATATTGCAACCTTCTCAAGAGATTTTCTTAGCTAACTTTTCACATATATTCAGATTGAAATACAAGAGCTAGACAATAATTAAATAGAATTAAATATTAGAATAATTAAATAAAAAAAATTTTCGCTGCGCGGCTAAATATTTCTTAAATGAAACGCTTCAACAAATAAAAAGAAAAATCAATCTCGTTAATCCGTAAGCCTTGAAAGAATATAATTGGTGCTTTCAGGTAACGTATTTTGGAAGAGAATTGTAGACTCACTTTTTTGAAAACGTGTGTTTGTACGAAAAAGTCACTAGAATTAGTCCGTTGAAACACACAACAATTTAGCTAAATTTACATACATTCAAGCCAAACTGTGAAAGTCTGTAAGTCTCATGTTACGCTAGTCGGGTATTACAGGTATTTTGGGCTTAATCTGATGCCAAAATTTTGAAATGGCCTAACCATGAAAGTCAAAAAAGTTAGCAAAATTTATATCAAGACGCTTCTACGTTCAACTGCTTTGTGCGAATGCTAAACTTCGGACAGAAATTTTCACAACACCTTATAAAAGTTTTCCATTGTCATATACGATAGATACAGCTTATTTACTTTTATAACACTGGTGAACTTTGGGGGCGCACGCCCCCCCTGAAACTTCGGTCTGGCTACGGCCCTGCGGGTCCCTTCTATGTTTTTAATTTTTTTTCCGCTAAATTGTTGTGAAACTATAAATATGAAAAGGTGGGAAATTGTAAAAATACAAATGCACAAATTTTACTTTACAGATGTAAACTTAATCAATGGTGCCTCATATGTCAGTCCTTGGAGAAGTTAGTTATGATAGCAGGAACCAAAATCTAAAATTTATTTGCCCAGAAATTTTGTGCGTTTTGGAGTTCAAAAATGAAAATGATATGATAAATCATTTAGTTTCGGGAGTTCACAAATGTGCACAAATGAAAACTGTGATGGATGAAGCACTTTTGTACTACGTACAACAAAAAAACTTACAGAACCTTCCGGCCCAGTCCACCTCAATTTGCGTGCAAACATATTTTTTTGTGGATGAGGCAAACATAGCTTCGTTCCGTCAAACTTAGGTACAGGGGTCGGCAAGGAAAATTCGATGGGTTGAGAGAATAACAACCAAGCAAAAGGATTTTATTGAACACCTATTTTTGAAAGCAGCAACATCGAAGTGGAAACTATGAGCTGAGCAGATGGTGCAACGTATGAGAGATGAAACGGTAGAAGGAGAATATTTCTGTAGTCCAGACGAATTATTTCAAACATCGAAAATTCGAAATCTTATAGCCAGATTCAAGAAGATCCACTATAGCCCACAAAACAAAGCAGTCGCAATGTCAGCAGATGCTGGAATCCAAGAGAACCTTGAGCAAATATGCGATGATTTTTTTTGTAGCGATAGTGATGAGGAAGATTTCGCAGGTTTCGATGAGTCTGACTTAAGAAACAAATAAAAATTCTAGTGCGCTTCTAGTTTGCGTTTGTCAAAATATCGAATTTTTAGTGAATTATTTTGATTTTGATTTTTCATATTTCAGTGGGAGTAAAATTGTTCTCCGTCGATGCCTGCGCTCGCCACGCTCTCTAACGTCAATTGTTGTACTTTACAGGACATCAAAAAAGTAGTAATTTTTCAAGTTTTTTTTCATGACCTCACTAATGTGGTTCCGCTGAGTCACAGCCGAATATATCCATGGATGTTTCTTCAACTTTAGATGCTAGGGGGTACAAGCCTTCGATTAAAATACTAATATCTTCATATATTGCAGCGCTGTTGTCCTTCCGAACCCACTGAAAATGACCATTTTTTGAACTAAAAATTAACATCTCTCCCCTACCACATCGACTTAGGAACTGTTCATACCTCAAATATTGTTGGTCTTGACCCCGCCCACAGACCCCATAAGTTTTGTGTTTGTTTGTTTTTATTTACTGGAGTTATTAGCAATATAAAATTTTTACGACATTCTTACATGACCTTTCAAAGTATCATACAGAGCCTCAATGACAAGACAAAAGTCAGCTCTCTTTTCCCTTAAAACTCTCAGAAAGGACCAAGGAATCGAATGAGCCACTTGGCTTCGATATGTGGAACCACTTGTATTAAAATTGGTTCAACTTTTCGCGAATTGACTCTTAATGGTCTTGGCATTCTGCAACATGCTTCTCCAACCGGACCTATCCGCAGCTAACGTCTCCCAGCTGGATACACCCACAGTTTTTAAGTCGGCAAGAGCTGCGTCATACCATCTGGATTTTGGACGCCCTGCACCTCTCTGGCCCTCCGGTCTGGTTTTAAGGATTTTTTCGGAATACGATGATCTTCCATTCGTTGTACATGACCGAGCCAACGCAGTCGTCTTATTTTGGTAGTTCTGACTATGTACAGCTCTCCAAAGCTAACTAAGCTCATGATTGAATCGTCTGCGCCATCGGTTCTGCCTTTGATCGAATACTGGTCCAAATATTGTCCGCAGTACTTATCTTTCGAACGTGTGCAACGATTGTTCGTCTCTTTGTGTCAAGCACCACGACTCCGAACCATACGTAACCACCGGTCTGATCACAGATTTGTATATTGCGCATTTTGAATTTCGGCTTACTCACTTGGACTTTAAGATTTTCAGAAGGCCGTAATAACTTCGGTTGCCCAGAATTACTCGTCTCTTAGTTTCGTCCGCGATGTCGTTATTAGTGTTCAGCTCCGATCCAAGGTATACGAATTGTTGACCATTTTGAATGTGTGTGTCTCGATCGTTACGGTTTCCTCCTGGTGTTGATTCGAAGGCCGGATGATCATGTATTTCGTTTTATCGTCATTAACTTTCAACCCAAGGTCGGTACCTTTCCTCTCCAAGGCCATAAACTTGTCTTTAACAACATCCATTTTCCGTCCAAGTTTGTCCAGGTCGTCTGCGAAACCTAGAAACTGACTGGACTTGGTGAAAATGGTGCCGCTGGAATCTAGGTCCATGGTGCGCACAGCTGCTTCAAGGGTCAGGTTAAAAAGCAGCGTCGCGAGAGGGTCTCCCTGACGTAGGCCTTCCTCTATGTCGAAAATCTCTGACAGTTGACTACGGATCCTTACTCGGCTATTAGCTCCGTTCAGTGTTAACTTGGTTAGCGAGATTAGTTTGTTGGGGATTCCAAATTCCTCCATTACTCTTCATAGCTTACTTCTTCTAAAACTGTCATAGGCTGCCTCAAAATCAACGAACAAATGGTGTGTTTCAATGTTGTACTCCTTGCACTTCTCCAAGATCTGTCTGATATTAAACAGCTGGTCCGATGTTAAACGACCTACACGAAAACCACCTTGGTATTCACCTACAGAGTTTTCCATGTATGGATGAAGGCGCTGGTAAACAATATTTGCAAATATCTTGTAAGCAATATTCAGCAGAGCAATTCCTCGAAAATTGCCACATTCCATTTTATCACCTTTTTTGTATATGGGACAAAGTGTGCTGGTCTTCCACTCACCCGGTAACTCCTTGACATTCCATATACGTGTGATGAGCTCGTGCATCTCCATATATAGCGCGTTGCCGCCGTTCTTGAAAAGTTCGCCGGGTAGATTGTCTGTCCCCGGGGCTTTGAAATTTCCGAGCCTCGAAATTTCAGCTTCAACTTCTTGCATCGTTGGTTCTTCTATATATGGTTGCGCAGTATGAAATGGCAATTCGTTATTTTCTTCGTTTCGGTTGAACGGTGTGTTCGGATTAAGCAATTCTTTGAAGTACTCAGCCCATCTCGCAATGCACTTTTCCCCATCTGCTAAGACCAATCCATTGTTGTCCTTACACAGCAAAGATTGTTGACTGTAACCATTTTTGGATTCGTTTACTTTCCGATAGAAGTTCCGAGTTTCCTTCCTATTGCCAAACTTTTCAATTTCGATCAAAACGTTCCTATCCTGCAGCCGTTTTTTGTTTCGGAACAGTTTTCAAGCGAAATTTCTCTTCGAACGGTACTCTGCCTGGCCTGCTCGAGTGTATCAACTCAGAGTTTTTAGTCGAGCTGCATTTTTGTTCTCCAGAGCTCGCTGGCATTGATCGTCGAACCAGTTATTTCTTTTATTTCCCGTTCTCGTTCCCAAAGTCTCTGCCGCGGCTTGGCATTCAGATCTCCAAGCTGAATCTTAATGTCACGTTTCGGCGCTCCATCTTATATCTCCACCAGTTTCTCGTAAAATAGCTCCTTCGCTTCGTTGTCTTTTTCCTCCGTTGGACGGTGGGTGCGTAGGCGTTAATAAGAGTATAGTTGAAAAATTTTCCTCTTATCCGTAGAGAGCACAATCGCTCGTCAACAGGATTGAAACCAATCACCGCGTTTCTAGCTGTGCCGAAAACCATGAAACCTGTTCCATACTCTCTTGGACTGTCATTACTTTTTCCACTTTAGTACAACTTATAGTCTCCACTGATCATGGTGTCCTTTCCAAGCCATCTCGTTTCTTGCACTGCCGTGATGTCAATTTTTGCCGCTCTTAGCGCACTTGTGAGAGATCTCAATCCTTCTGGCCGCAACAAAGATCTTACATTCCATGTTCCTAGTTTTAAATCATTGTCCTTTTTCCGTTGCTTGAGTCGTTGCCGTTTATCCTGTCCGATCCGAGGCTGTGTTGTAGAATTCATAACAAATCTGTTTTTACGGTGTCTGGGAGTTAACCAAGCGCCCAACCTACTTCCGTTTCCCCGATGACCCGTAGGCAAATCTTCACACACTTCACTCTCGTTGCAATTTTCTCTGCTCTCTGGCCACAGACATCAACCTTGTTAAGCAATTTGCTATTTTCTCCCCTTGTCATGAAAATAACTATTTTTTCATTTCGGAGAAAATTGCAACGAGAGTAAAAGCAGAAAAATTGCATAATATTGCATTAATAAATTGCATTAATATTGGATTGTTTTGGACTGTTTCAGAAATTGTTGTTTTATCTTGTTTTATTTTATTTTGTCAACTGATTAGTGTGTTATGGGGTCGAAAAGACCTGTTTATCGATTATTAAATAAATAAATAAAAAAAATCATTTTATCGCCTCTCTTTTGAGGTGAGAAAATATGAATTTTCGCCTAACAAATGTGAAAATGAACTTTCTCTATACTTCTCTTCTTTCCTTCGTTTTCGGTCATTCCTTCGTTCTTTCTTTCGTTAAGAAACGAAGAATTTCATTGACCTGAAAATGTGATCACTTCTCGTTGTCGGAGATATTTCATTCAAAAATTGGCGATATTTCACATTTTGGCGTTTTTTTCTTGGAGATTTAGCATACCCTCAAAAAATTATGAAACGCCAATAAAAACCGCCAAAGTTTGAAGTATCACCAAAAAGAATCGCTAAAGTGTGAAATATCGCCAAAAAATGTAATTATTTTTCATGTTTATTCTAGTTTCTTGGCGATACTTCATACTTTGACGTTTTTTCTTGGTGATACTTCACACTTTGGCGATTTAACATGCCAGAAAAAAACGATGAAACGCCAAGAAAAATCGCCAAAGTGCTAAGTGTCGCCAAGAAAAAGCGCCAAAGTGTGAAGTATCGCCAAGAAACTAGAAAAAACACAAAAGAAAAATAATTACATTTTTTGGCGATTTTTCACACTTTAGCTATTTTTTTTGGCGATATTTCACGGCTATTTAGTGTGGGCCCACCTCTCGCTACGCGACCCAATACGATATTTGGTTTTTTGTTGGATGTTGGTTTGGTTGTATTTGGTTTTGTCCATGGAGGTATGAGTCAGAGGCGTCAGAGGCCTCTGCTAAGTGCTCTTGGTCGGTTCTAAATTGTGGGCTTATTTTGAGGGCTTGGAGAGATTTTTTGCGCCGCTTCTTCGGACAGGTTTTTCATATTCCCCTTTCGGCAAATTCCCGAATTTAATGAGGACGTAATTGCACATACTTAAGAGTTAAAGCAGATTTACTTAGATACGTTCGAGTTTTTTTGTAACATCAACTCTGTTTGCCGCATCTATTCAGATACGTAACGGGTCCCTTCATAATGTTTTTTATTGCTGATTTGTCATCCAAGCACCATCATCGGTGCTCCTCCCTACTCCCAGCTCGAAATTCGACCGGTTACAAACGTCGTGTTAAACGCATTAGACCTCTTTTCGAAGAACTTCGTTCTTCGTACGGGTCTAAAATATAGAAAATATCACAAGTTGAATGTTCATTTCCGTACAAAAATCGAACATCCATTAGCTGGCAGTTCACAATGTTTGCGTCTCTTTATGTGCTTCGGCCGTTTCGGCTCTGACCGCTCCAACTGACATTACACATCGCCGCAAAAATTGCGTAGACGACGTACTGATTGTAAGAGACGGAGATTGAATACACAACAATTTTGCCTCAATGTTTTCAACTATAACTGCCACATACATATTAAAATATCTAATCGAATATGCTTACTAAGTGTCGTTTTTACGGATATGGAATTTTACATAACTCGAACACAATACGAACAACACACAATTATTTACGTCGCTTTGGTCACAAATAAACATTGTTCGCATTTTGTTCTCGTATGCAAAATTACATAACCGTCATTATTATTACATAAACGTCACTTACTAAACATATGCGGTTATATACTAATATATGCTACTTTCTATTACTTATTTTTATTATATTTCCTTTTAACACTTAAAATGCTCAAAATTTAACTAAATGAAAATTCACATCATACACTGTGCCATCTATTTGATTACTAACAAACTTTATTTTCCGATAAAGTAGATGCGCAACGATGCCAAACCACAAACGCCGGCGATAAAGCAGGTTAAAGCTTGGAAATGTCAAAAAATATCCCGAAAATCTGACAAAAGAGAAAAATTGGAAATAATAAAAATCGAAAGAATATCTGAAAAGTCGGCAGCCATAATATATTGAATGGGTGCGGAGCGATTGTTCTCTTTCAATATTATAAGCAGTTCGGTAGTGTGTGAATGTTGTCCGGTTTTTGCTATCAAGATTTTTAATTGAAAATTTCACCGAAAATGTGATTAAACAAAGACAATTCGGTCGCAAATAAACAATTCACATATCGTGACGATTTCATTAGTGTACTTTGTGGAACAGACAGTGTTTTAGTTTTCGTACAAATTTAATTTCAAGTGCAACTGTGTTGAAAAAAAAGAAGTTCATTTTGGTTGAATTTGGTTTTCCATTAAAAATTCTTTTTATTGTATTGGATACGTCAAAATGGCGCACCAAATAGCCCCGTCTGTGAATTGTTCACTTGATGAAATCGATTTGAATGCATTGAAGGTAAACATTTTATTGATTTGTAAATTATCGGCTAAGAAAGGATTTGTTGTTCGGATCGATGAGATTCGACACGGAAACTGTTTTGCCAACGGTGTATTCTCAATACAAATGGAGAATTGCAGAGGTGTGGTTAAAATATGCTAAAATGTTAATGCATATAGACATATGAATGTAACAAGAGAGCTGCGATTTTATTGTTGTTGTTTTAGGGGCCAATGAATCATTTCTTGTTTTTCTTCTGTGCGGTTCCAAATTTTAATTCAATGAATTGTGGCAAAATCGATTGAGTTGACCGATTTCCTTGCATTACTCACCATGTTCATTGCGTATGCTTCTGAACCAAAAAAACCCTCATCAATCAATTAATAGACATCACTGACACAGCAATGCAGAGGGGGGCTAGTTTTCTTTTAATTGTATTACTGTTGTTGGGGGCTTTGTCCTTATTCATTATCACTTGTAACATCAATACCTGACTTTCTGTTCTTTTCGAAAACGTAAAACGTTGTGCAATATTGTGCGTAAATACAACCGGAATTCGTTCGCATGTTCAATTGCACCTATTTACTTTTGGTTTAGAACATCGACATCAAAGCGATATTCTTGGGCTGATTTTTTTATTATAAAGAAATGGGTGTCGCAGAAATTGTAATACTTTGTCGACCTTACTCTGTAAGATAAGTTTTGAACTATAAGGACTCTGGAACGTTACCTGTGTTGAATCCTGTGGCTGGATTGACTGAAAAAATGATTGCTTGTGTTTTCGGCAGTCGTTCCGAAATGAATTTTTGAAAATGAATCTGGATAAATTTCGTAATTGAAGTGACATCCCACTTAACTGAAAATTAAAAATCGGCATCTATAAAATGTAGACGAAATTCAAAAACTCCAAAAAAATCGTGTAAATTTTTATAGTGAGTGACACCCTTTTTGTTATAAATACACAGATGATGAGCTCTTTACTGTGAATATATTGTGGCCTTTTTATTGTGCTACACAAACCGGTATTGGTTGTGTTCTCAGGTTTTTTCGTCAGTTTTTCTTTCACTTATTGAACTGATATTTTGTCCTGTTGTCGATGATATTAAAAGCAATTCAAACGAGATGTGTGCACTGTTACCTACTACACAGTAGGTGTGTCTTTGCTGTAAGTTAATATTTTTTTCTCTCATCTAAAGGAAAAAACACTTAATGAGATCAACGTGTTACGTTTACATCACTGGCTCCTTAAATGTTTTTACCGCAAAAATGCTTTTGTCGATCGATATTTCATTTTTTTCTACATCAATGTTATCCAAATGCATACAAACGCAACTGCTTTCGATCAAATTACTAAATGGTTTGGAAACACTAGATTTTAGCCGTAGATTACTTACCGGCGCAACGTATGTATGAACCTAACCGGGAAACCGAAAACACCGCCAAATTGGCTTCCGTTTGGTTCGACTTTTCGCCATATGAAATAAGTCAGTGAAATTTTTATAATTTAATAATTCTACCATTGTCGAAAAATTCTTGAGTTTTTCAGAACTCATTTTTATTTTTCATGAAATAAAAATTCCTTGCCGTGACCAGAGTTTGGACTTCCGTCGCCAAATTATAGAGACACGCTAGCCATTCCGCTACTGAGTCATATGGGGCCGTTCATAAAGGATGTCACGCCAGACTCAGAGCACCTAACCTCCCCCCCCCCCCGGTGTCGCGTCACGCCAACTTACCAAGAAATACTACCACTCAGATTTCGAGTATTAGCTCTAAACGTTAATGTACGGTAAAGTATGTTATAGTAGAACGTTGCACGACAGAAGAACAAAAGCTAACACAAAAGAATCACTTTCGAAAGTTCGCCTTACCTTACTGTAACAAACTTTCACTTTGTGTGGGGTCACTTTTATTCGGAGAAAATTGTTTAACACATTTGGTTTGTTCCACCGAGTCCTTCTGTCTTTCCGTCTGTACTCCTCTCTTTTTCGACCGTGAAGAGGCCGTAGTAGGTCAGAATTTCAGACATTGAGTCTTTCGATCACGCTTTTGCAATGACGGTTCTTTTGACACTAATCGTACGGGTCTAGCGTAGCCCCTTCACTTGATTGTATGATTAAGTGACAGCTTACACTGTCGCGCTCCGCTCAACCCTAACACGGCGAACAAAGCTTATGACGAACGGGTGCAACTACTGTTATTGTGGTTCGCGTGACGTCATGCAGCTCTTGAATCCCCTCCCCCTGTCACGCTCTGTCACGGATATACCAGACCGACCCCTCCCCCTTGGCGTCACATCCTTTATGAACGGCCTCTATATGCTAATTTAATGAATTTCGACGGGAGAACAACAATAGCAAATAGTGGTACAGCAGGCATTTGCCTTTTCATTGGCATTTGATCAAATAAGGACAAATATTTTACTTATTTACGCAATCGCCAATAGGAAATAAGCAAAAAGTAGGTGAAAAGATAGTTTAAAACACTAAAAAAGGATAAAAACGTTACAAATGAGAGTAGGTTTGAGGAGCAAATACAATTCAAATGAAAGTCAAATGAAAGGAAATAGAAGCAAATGAAGGGCGAATGCCAATATAAGTGCAGTACACGATTTTTTATTGTTGTTTATACTGTCGACTACTTGATTTGATGAAGTTAGAATTTTTCATGCAAAGAATTTTCACAGTGAAATTTGTTTTCGAATAATTTTATTATTTTGGATGTTTTGTCTATTTCGGCATTTCATTGCAGAAGTCGTTGTTTGTAACACGTTTTGTAACTACATTTTTTCAGCACGCGTTCTAAATATAGACCCACTCGACTTCGTCTCGTTGGGACTATATTTAGAACTGGTGCTGAAAAAATCTTAGTTACGGAACTTTTTACAAAAACTACTAGTTTCGTCTCTGAGCCCGCACTGGAAATCCTGTCTGGCTACGGCCCTGTAGGAACATCGTACCAATTTTCACTGGCCGGCCATACTTTTACACTATAAATTAATAATAAAACTGCGTCTTTCTCTGAATGTACGGAGCACGTACACAGAAATTGTTTTCCGTTCAGTGATAACTGTCAAAGTTCACTATGTCCCTGCGAACGTTTGCTAATCAATTACTTTTTTAGTAACCGAGTAATGACTTATGGAGCTATTCGAAAGCACTTAATTCATTGGATTTTCCAAAAGTCATTACTGTCAGGTATTTCAAAGACATTTTGCAATCGATTCATGTTACACTGAGTCTATCTCTATTTTCTACTATCTCTAGGACCGATTATCCCAAAGAAAATATACTCTGACAAATTATCCCCGGACAAAATATCCACATAAACCGGACAAAATATCCCTAGACATAATGTCTACTCAGAAGTGGTGGTTATAGGTAAATGTGATTAACTAGGTATTATATTGCGTATTGGGGGGCACTGCCCCCTCCTCCGCTTTTACGCCCTGCATGCGGCCTCGCTAGGGGCTCTGCCCCTTATACCACGCAAGGGGGAATATTACCCCTTATTGCGAGGGCTGCCTCGACCCCGCTTTTTTATTTTCCAGTTAACTTCACGGCCTGTGGCGCTGCAACTTCGCAATAAGTACTTTTTGAGGTGGTATTTTGTCTGAGTGGATATTTTGGTTGGGATATTTTGTCCGGTTTTTTTCCATGTAAAAATTGCGGTTATTTTATCCGATTATTTTGTCTGGTGATATTTTGTCCGAGGGGATATTTTGGTTGAGGACATTATTTTTTTGGGACATTCCGTCCTAACCCCAGCTGTACGCACTCATGGTAGTACCTATTATTTGTAGTTAAACTAAAATTCACTGAAATGTGTTACTGTATCGACCGTATGATACATGGTGGCGTTACTTGATGTTCGGTGACAGATGTGAATATTTTAACTTCTAATCTATTCGTGATTCTAAACGAAGAAAGCGACATCACATTCACATATAGAATGTGGCAGTTGGAACATACTTGCATAATGCCATCTATTGTCAAAGAGAATCGCGAATAAATAATCGGTCGTTGATGTTTTTTTAGAGTTGCGTTAAGGGGTCGTTCACATATTACGTTGCGCACTAGGATGGAGGGGAGGGTCTAGGGTAATTTCAGTCACATTTAGCCAAGTGATAAGGAAAGGGGTCAAAAATTCCAAAAAGGCGTTGCAAAAAGATTCGAACGTATCTCAATAAATGTTGCTTTGACTATTAATTTCATATAGATCAACATGGTGCGCAGAGACCCCCAGCAAATTTTCAATTTTTTCTTAAATTTTTACATTTCGGAAACCGGATGAGAATTAGAAGATACATATTTACATCTTGACCTGCAGCGCTCAAGTGAATATCACGATTTAATTAAATAACTAGCAAAGATTTTAAAAATTTTCGCCAGCGGCGCTTTCCTCGCTTAGTCCATTACTAAACTTCTTACTTACAACGAACTCTAAAATCAAAAAATTTCGCCTATGGTAATTTTGCAAAATCTTCGAATTACCTCAAAAACGAATCGAGGCAGTCCCAATAAGACCTAGTCGTCTTAGCACATCTCGTACGAGAAAGTAACTCCCCAAGTAAAATGTAATAAAAGCACAGTATCGCATTCGGAATCAAAACTTTGAAGGTTCACATTTTCTTAAACACCCGAAAATGGTGCCAACAAGGGGTTCCCAAAATGGGTGCCGACGCTGGTGCCATCGGGGGATGCCGAGAGGGGGAGCGTTATAGGCAGGGTTGTATTCGCTAACCAATTTTTTTAGCGGAGCTAACGCTAACGCTAAACTTAAAAAATATTAGCGAAACTAACGCTAAACGCTAACAGAAAAATTATTAGCGCGCTAATAGCGACCGCTATTAGCGGCCGCTAATCTTCGCTAATCAAGGAAACCCAAAGAATATGAAAAAAAATCTTTGGTCATGAGATATTTTGACGATTTTTTCATGAAAAATTCGATTTAGTATTTTCGGGGATCGAAACGAGTCAAAGTTCCTCCCAAGGTGACTCTGGCAACTCTGAGAAGGTTTTCTCAGCACAAGCTATTGTCCGTACACTCTGTTTGATATTTTGAGGGAACATGTCTAAACAACTATGGAATTAAGTTATGAATGAAAGCTTTTACATATTTTAGATTTACTGTATTTTGTATTTTTTAATCAATCAAGCTTGATGGAGTCAGTTGACCTCAATCAACTAGATCTGTTTCGCCTTTCCCATTAGTTGTCGAAAGCTTCAACGTTGTTAATTTGATAAGGATTAATTGAGTTTGATCTCTTTTCTCCATGGATTTGCATTGGATTTAGACTTGAAAGTATCAACTCTATCCAAGTCATAAGTCATTAAGTGTTTTTAGTACAACCATGTGACCCACAAATTAGCATGCAATGCATTGAAGAATCGTCCTTAAAACGAAGAAAATGAAATAAAATTTAGCGATTAGCGAATAGCGAAAATTGGTCTCGCTAATTGAGGTTTTAGCGAAACGCTAGTCGCTATTAGCGAGGATATTAGATTTTAGCTTCGCTATTAGCGCCGCTATTAGCGACGCTAATGATTAGCGGCGCTAATACAACCCTGGTTATAGGGAACAGAGTACACATTCTAATCGCTACGAAAATATTTCGACAAATTTCATGATAAAGAACTATCGAACTGCGTAGGTCTGTTCCCCTTTCCGGCAGTTAAGCAGATCTAAAATCAGAGAGCCATCGAATGTCATAAGGTTGAGCACTCTAGATGTTCTAGGAGTCGATATATGCGTAATACCTCCTCCCTGTCCCCTCTAGTTTTTTGCAAATCTAGAGACAAACAACTGACAACTGGAAATACGAGCATATAAGTGTTACTCACATGTGGGTTACCATAAAGTCGGCTAATTTTGACCGGGTACCCTAACTTTGACCGCTTTTTCGCTGTTTTTGGTGTATTTTTGCATTTTCAAGACTGCTATAAAAAATTGAAATCGAAACGAAATGACGATATCAGTTTCGATTATGAAAGGTTGAAACTTTACATTCATTTATAAAAAAGGTGCGACAGGTAAGAGTCACTTGCTAAAAATGAGTGGCCACGTGTGTTCATAGGTTTTAAAAAGTTCCATACAAAATGTCACATTTAAAGCTTAGTTGAAAGGTTCATGCTTTCAGAATCGGGTCTGTTATCGTCATTTCGTTGTGATTTCATTTTTTAGCAGTCTTAAAAATGTAAAATACACTAAAAACAGCGAAAACCGGACGAAGTTAGCCGGATTTACGGTACGCTAGAAAATTCCATTAGACCATCCCCCAGTAAGATAAATGAAAGTCGGCGCCTCTGATGGTGCGCCAAAATAATTGGGATATCTAGTACTTCTTGTAAATATTTCAACTTTGTTGCATCTCCGGTCTTCATTATTGAACTTACGATAAAGGAAATAAACAAACGTCAGTAATTAATTTTCGACTCGGCGGATTCGATCCAGACAAAATGCCAGAACATAGTTCATGATCCCAGGATTACTTTAAATTAACTAATTTGACCTTTGTCTGAGCATTGAAATAATTTTAAGTAATTGTTGCATTAAATAAATGTTTTGAGCAATTCCGAAAACATAGTTCTTAATACTTAAGATTACTTTTAAAAGTAATTTGGTTGATAGCCAGATAAATGTTTATCAACATATGAGTGTTTGAAAAAATGATTTTATATTGCAAATAAGCAAAACAAAAATCGCCAACTATGTCCGAATGACAACAATAACAATAGTGAAGTTGCTACGAACCGAGATAGTGCAGACATGACGAATGTGCTAGATACGATCCTAGCGCTGTGGTGGCTGCAAAATTACGTCCGCATTAAATTGCTGAAAGAGCAATATGGAAAAACCTAAAAATCACTAAAAAAAGCCCAAAATTTAAAAAATGGTTTGAAAAAAATTAGGAAAAAAATTTTCCAATCATAGACCCACACTTCCATTCATGGACAGAAAAGTTTCCACTATATTTCTCTACAAAACTGTACAAAAAACCTCTTCATTAAAAAAACATTCACGAAAAACCATCAAATACCGTATAGGATCGAGTAGCGTGAGTTGGGAACCACTTACCCAACTTTCGCTATTTTTTTCGTGATTTCTGGAAGTCAATATCTTTCATTCAGATCCTTATAGAGCGATTTCCGGGCTAATTTCGCAGAGATATAAGTCAAAAAGATTCACCAACCTTCAATAAAACCACTTTTTCGACTGTAACATCGAAATATAGAGAAAAAATACTTTGGGTAATGGCCCTAGTAGAGACTAAGTTTTATGGCCCTGGCTGAGTCCAAGAGCTCAAAATCAAAAAATTTTCTTCCAAAAATTGTCGGGCATTCCCAAACCTTACGAACATCGGACGAGATTTACTCGAGTTATATACAAAATAGCCAAAACCACTTAGGCTGCCCTAGCTCAGTGGCCCTTCGTCCAAAAATGCCTATTGATGATCCCTTCTACTCCCCCCTCAAATCGACTGGTTACAAACGTAGTGGGAAACGCAAAGGACTTGTACTTCGTACAGGTCCAATGAACATTTTGTCTTTTTTACGTTTGAACCCAATAAAATTGTTGAGTCGTTTCAGAATGTTTTGCAAAATTTATTTACATAATAAACACACAGACAGACCTATTGTATAGTATTTTTGCGTCCGCTTCAATCAATCACATCAGCCCTTCTCCATTGTGTGTTTGAATTTACAGGGCTTTGTCTGCAAATTTTCTAAATTTCGTAAATATTCGACAATTGCAATGTAAAACGGAAGAAACTCATTCGTTTTGACCAAATAAAAGTTTAACAATTCATTTACAAAACGATTTTAGGGAAAACATTAGCGAATAGCGAAACGATTTTTATTTTCGTTCACTACTAGTGGCGCTAATGATTAGCGTCGCTACCGTAACCCTGGTCCTTGCAGTTTAAAGAAAATGTAAAATTTTTTTTAGAAAAATTTTAAACCAAGACGTCAATATTTGAAAAATTTAGCGTGATGTCATTTGAGAACTTTAGCGCTCGCTCTGGTAGGATTGTTTCCACAGCGACCAACGTGAAAATAGTAAATACAATTCATGCAGAATCGGTGACAGCTTGTAATTTGTCAGATGCCGAGAACGCAAGGCCTAATGTGTTATTAAAACAGCAGAACACTCAGAAGTATTTTGTATTAAATAATATGTACTTATCAACGGCTGAGCTATCTACCATTAAGCCCTCCGTAATCGATCTCATAATATTTATCTAATAATCAACAATAATTCAACGAAATGAAAAAAAACTTATCGAAAGAATTATTTAATTACAGTTAGTCAACCGTCATTTGCATTGTTAACTCTCTTGACTGAAAGTCAGGGTCTAGCGACAGAAAATCGTTGTAGTGCTGTGATGTTCATTCTAGATTTTTCCTGAAACATTTTTTTCTGTACGTTTGATATCTCACGGCAAACAAATCATCATCTTTCCCAACACTTGTACTCGGAAAATATTCCAAATACGGTAATTACCGTATATTCTGTCACCCTCTCCAAAGAATTTCCTTGCTAAATCGATACTCGTATTCCTCCGGAGTTAGCATTTCAATAGGATAAGTTTTAAATTGCGGCTAAGATTTCTCTCGTGCGAGATTATGGAAAACTACATTGAAACAAATTCATGTGCCGTGCTAGTCTATAATACTGTATATATACTTTTGAATTCCAAAGGAAAATTCGGAAACACAGGAAAATTCTTTTTATTTGTTTTGGAATTCAAAAGAAGCTCCCATAAGCTTAAAACCTAATAAAAATATTTGTAACTTCCGTTATTACTGCCATGTCGCGCTAGTATAATATAACATTATGTATGTAATGAAAAGAAGCTCAAAGCTTGCAAACGATTTTTCAAACCTTTGAAGAGTGACACTTATTGACTAGCATAGCAGGGCTGGTAAATTCCCCGTGATTAGCATGGCTTTACACAGAAAAATAACATACCTTGCATTGAATAATTGGTATCTTAATTAGAACAAACCGCACTATCTGATTGATTTCCATCCAAAATTCATTCATTTCGCCATATAAAATTCCCTGCAAAAACCTGGTTCATTGATTGAAATAGTTAGCAAACTTATGCTTGGGTCATCAAATATGATTTAAATTGTCAAAGAACTAGACTCACGACTCAGTCCAAGGAGGTGACACTTGGTGTCATCTGTTAAATTATATGGCAGTCGAAATGAACTCTTGAATTACATTTGGCAAAACATAGTATGCATGTTTTGAAAAGATCATAGTCGACTCGACATATCCTTGTATAAAGAAATCATTCTATAATAAACTGTTCATTCAAGCAGACGTATTTATTCTGAATCATTAAGAGTGAATTTGCGAAAACCTCAAACAGGTTCTATGAAACTTGAATGCAACACCTCCCTGATTTCTCCGAATTCCTTGGACTGTCATGAGAAAATAAACAAAAAAAATAATTTGAACAGCCGACCCCTGAAAAAATACCTCTGAGAAAAATTTAAGTTTAATGGTCACATCTGAGGGGGGGGGGAGGGGTGCCGGATGGTTGAAATGACCTGGGACCACTCCCCCATTAATAATCAGTACTCAATTGGTGGCGGTCACAACGGGAAGGTGCGTTCAAAAAGTAAAAAAAAAAACAGAAATCGAGCTCAAACTTTGAGCGCTGCAAGCGGAGAAATTATATGATGCGTAGGCGTATTAAGGGGTGTTTGGAATCGTTAAATACTTCTGAACTGGCGAGCAGAAGGGTCACCATCTTAATATAGCAAAAAGGCCCTTTTCAAGGCCACACATTTGTATAGAAAACGATAATTTTGTTTCGTATTGCGTCTTTAAAGCGCTCAAAATCCTTCGTGTTGGCTCTATAAAGCGCTCAACATCATTTCTGTAGCCTCTTTAAAGCGCCAAATATACTGTCATGAGAACCTGCACTCTTCCGGTACCGTTATACAACACCTTCTAGTACCGAAAAATACATAGATTTTTTTTTTTACTTTTTGAACGTAGTGATTTTTATAAGTTTCGTCTGTGGCGCATAAATTTTATGCTAAAAATTTTATACAGAACAAATAATATAATTGAATTTTGTAGAACCATGAGGTATTGGAATCATGAATCAATTAAACAAACATTCTTTTAAACTTTTCGTTTAAGCAAAGGCTGCGATCTCCACCGAGAATTCGTTCAAGCCACTTCATAGCATTTTACGATAGAATTTTTAAAGCTACTCTGTAATTTGCCTCTAGCTACGGCCCTGGAAAAATTCACGATCTGCCATACATCGTGAATGGCTAAAACTGTCAAAATTAACTTTCGAGTAAAATTTTTTTAGTTCCTGAAGGCTCTCTCAAATATGAAATCACGATTAACTTGACAGAATCTGGACATATTCGAACAAAGATAACGATTTTCGAAAGTACGGCACCATTGTTTTTCTATTTTGTATTTGTATATTTAGTGACTCCTAACTGCTTCTTTTTGAAGCAAATAACAATTGTCTTTTGGACCACTTGCATAATGTCACTTGTCTTTGTTATCAAGGCGTATTTTTCATATAAGTTAATGAAACTTAAAGAAACTTTTAACAAATGTGATCAAACTTAATGGAAAATGTGGAAAAAATAAAATAATGAAAATTAAAGGAAATTAAATAATAATAATAAATCATAAAAGTTTTTTTTAATTCAAAATCTAACTGTCTGATCAATTTTCTTTTTCTTTTCCTTTGCTTCTTGAAATACGCGATTGAACCACTCTTGTTGATAGAAATAAAATTTTAATCCAGACAACGTTAACTACTTCCTATTTGATTAAGTATTTATGATTTAAAGCATGAAGAAAGTTAATGAAACTTAATGAAACTGATGAAACAAAAATAATAGTCCCTGTTTGTTATTGTGCAATTACTCCAAGAATTGTTAGGCGCTTGACTGAATGTAGGCTTAGATGTTTCGTTTTGTCATACGCGTCATTCAGTGTGTACGTCGTTATGGAAACCAAACACCTACAACTACCCAACTTTATGAAGTTTGAATGAACTTTAGGACATTACTCATGCGCCACACTTGATAGAAGAATTCCATGTGGAATTTGTCCGACACGAGGTTTTAACCCCGGTCGTTTTGGTGGAAGGTCAGTAGGGTAACCACTGTGCCATCTCTTTAGGAAATTGTTCGAAATTCTTTCTTTGAATCGGTCTATTGTACCAATGTATTTGTTTTTGTAGTTCCCATTCACTCCTCATTGTCGTCGTGTTAATTAATTGGTTCCATAGCAATTGAATTCATATTTTTGTGAGTTATGAATATTGTAATTCAAAGTAATTGTGTCTGAAGTACACTCAGTCAATCAAACAAACGTAAATCTTATTTTGAAAACAATTCATTATCAAAACCGTCCTTATTCTATTTATAAAGTCTCTTCATTCTATACCGAAACGGGTGTCAAAATTCCTGTACTGTTTCTCACGTCATTTTCAGTACATTTTATAGAAATTATTTTTTATTGGACTCTATAGCACCGATGAAATTACTTTCAACAATCGTCGTAATAAACTTTTGATGAATTCAATTGTTTAAACAAACACGTTTATGTACGAATGACGTAAAATAAAAGTCCTATTAATTTTTTATACGAAGTAACATCCTGTATTTTATGCTAAAATTCATTGAACATTAGAATTGTGTGTTTTCTGCACTGAATGGGTCGAACAGACATTAAGTGTAACATACAAAATGAATATCTATGATAATGACTGTCTTGCGTGTCACAAGCATGAAATTGAATGCTAAAACAATAAGCGGGTAGCATATATTTGGCAAATCATCGTGTGCGTAATAGCGCGAAAATGAAACCAATCCTTTCAGGGGGTCCTTGACTAATAAAATTAATATGATTTACAAACAACAAATAGCATGGAAACCATTTCCTTGTGGAATGTAAATATTAATTTGGTTTTGAATGAAATGACATTTAAATCAATCGACATTAATAATAGAACATTACGTATGTGCTTCCAAATTGGTTGTTTTGACTCGTAGGAAAATTGCTGCATGATCCGAAGGTGAATGCTGTAATCCTACGAGTCAGAACAACTATTTGGAAGCACTTTAAGTACAAAATTTTACATGTTGATGCTCGGTAAATGACTCTTCCGAGTCGCTTGCGACGAGGTAATAACACATTTACCGAGCAGAAATATGTAAAATGCTTTTATTGTATACGCGATGATAAGTCTCCCATTAAGCGCCAATGTTTGAGATGGTGAAAGAGAATTTGTTGCATTATTTTCAGTATTTATCCGTCTAGAGGATCACTAGTGACAAAATAGTCTAGTTGCGAAATGGAGTTGTTTTTGTCACTAGATGTGAAGTTATCAAATGAGCCAAGCGAGTTGGATAAATACATCGTGTGACAAATACAACAAATTTCGCAACGTGTTTCATACAAGACTTTATGCAACAACTTGTGAAACGTGAATTTTTGAATGAGTGATAAAAGTAACTTTTTATCACTAGTGACGAAAAGTAACTTTATCTCACCCAAATGAGTGATAAAAAGTTACTTTTTGTCACTAGTTATAAAAAGTAAAACCAGTTATAAAACGACCTGTCTAATGTCACCGAAACGATGCATGAAAAAGTTCACTTTTCACAACGGCGTTGCATAAAGTCTAGTAACAAAAACAACTCCATTTCGCACTAGTTGCATAAATAACTATTTGCCCTTTTTTCGACCGTATGTTCGGAATTTCTTATCCGGTTTTGCTCATCTTGGAACGCTTCCTCACTTTTTCGATTAACTTTCTGGTGAAAAAAGATTTTTGCTCGAGTTCTTGGACGAACGAACCTACCAACTCCTGTGCCGAAATTCGACAGATTACAATCGTCGTAATAAACGCATATCTTTCCAAAAGGGTCCAAAAATTCACCACATAATGACGGCCACATTTTCACTACATGTGAATTTTTGGATGACGTGACTTTGCTTTATGAAGCAAAACGAGCATTCCCCGGCTATCGATATTACACTCTAGGCGGTATTTTCCTACGGGGGACGCTAATCGTTTCCCCTCCGGGGAATAATTGTATTATCTGGTGGAAAATATCCCCCGCCGGGCGTTATTTTCCACCGCCAGTAGAGAATAACGCCCTGCGGGTAATAGTTTCCCCGGCAGGCACTATTCTTTTCCGAATGAGGAAATTATTGTCCGAAGAATGATACTTTCCTCGGCGGTGGTAATTTTTCACCGGATAATTTCCAATAGGTGGAAAGTACACCCGGGACAAATATCACACGTGGCGGTATTTTCCCATGGCAGGAGATATTTTCCCCTGGACAAAATGATTATTCCCTGGTGGGCTATATTACACTTTAGTCGGGGGATATTCTTATCCATGCAAAACGATTAATGCCCGCCGGGGGAAAATACCCCCCGCCTAGAGTGTAATATCATCCACCGGGGAAAAAGAGTTTTATCCGAGGGAAAATAACACCCAAGGGAATAGTCGTCATGAAGAAATGTCCTGTCACCGAATTCTTTTATAAAAATCCGCCATATTATTATACAGTGTGGTGTTCCCAGGTATACAGACTTGATGAGAAAACGCTTTTACTATATTAACACTACTTTTTATGGATACGAAAATGTTTTGCAAAGAAAATCAAGGATTTTTTACATAATTGAATAAGTGAGCATTTTTGTTTTTAATAATTTTGGCTTCTCATATTTTCTGAAGTGGTTACTTCAAATAATTGTTGAATTTAATTTCATTAATATTGAATATGCCGATCAAAATACGTCAGCGGCGACGATGCAATTTTCTTACTTTCGGCGGCGCGGCAGCGTAAATTGGCGCACTTCGAAAATATTTTCGGAGGCGACGGCGAACTTTTTTCGCACTTTTTCGGCTCCGTCGTACAACTTTAATCAGAATCACGTCACTCATACTCCTCATACTCGATACGCTTTGTGTGCAATTACAACAACCGGCGCGGCGTGTAAAGAAAATTAACGGCTTTAGTGAAATATATGGACTTCAGGAAACCATGAAAAAGAATTTAGTGAGAATCGGTTGAGATTTGCTGAAGTGAGTACCCCTTGATTTTAGTCTATTATGTGATACCAATCCAAAATTCATTTCCCATGCGATGTGAACGTTAACATACATTTAGAACGTACGAATGTGTTTATGTATGAAAATCTAGATATCGCGTTCAATTGGGTCGTTACACAATGATGTTAAAGTTAAGTGTGTTTATTGTTACTAAGTTAAGATTTACAAAGTCTGTAAAATAATTGTAAAATTCGTTTAGGTCTCTTTTCTTTAAAAACTACAATTCAGCCAAACTATCACGTTTTCCGAGATTTTTATGTAGGGATGAAAAATAGTTCGTGTAAAGACTGAGTTTACCGATGAAACGAAGACTTGTAGTAATAAAATTATTGAATTCCGCAAGTTAATTTTCTACTGTAAACATTGAAAATTTCAAACAAAAATGTTTCAGTAATTAAATGTCATGCTTAGTGTCCTTCAAAGAACACTACTTCAACTGTGCTGTTAGATACATAAAGAGCAATCAAATACAGAACACACCGTGTACTTTTTTTAAATTCATAAATTTGATTGATCAGATAGCGGAGCAGTTTTTTTTCGTTTTTTATGCTTGTTTTGTCATACACGGCTAGGTTAGTTAATCCATCAATATTGATTATTCAGCTAGAAACTACGAGTGTATTTGTTTTGCTGAGTTAAATTAAATTTTTTTTTAGATTTTATTTTATTTTTTTTTTAAACAAATGATGTAAACATAAAGCCTTCGTAATAATATCACCGCATTACGTTGTGTATGTGAATTGAATACAATTTTATGATTGAACATTTAGCAGATGACAGTGTTACAAGAAATGCTGAGACTATTGGAACGTATGTGCCAGTAGTCATTTTTCGGGTTATAGACTATTCGGACGTAACGTCGGGTTGTACGCTATTCTCTTGTCAGTTGCGAATAGACAATAAACTATTGAAATGGGTATAGGAAAGTAGCGATAGTGTGTAGTAAAATTTCAATCATCGATGACAAACCACCGATGACAAATCCACTATGACTAATAACCGATGACAAATCACCGACGAAGAGTGCACAGACGGACGGACAGGAAGGGTGAAAACATAAAGTAGCTATCGCTACTTAGTCCTGGTTTCCACTCAAAAAAAGTACTCCGTTTAGCGCTCCGCTAAGAATTGGTTGAAAAAATCACGTGACGAATTTCAACCAATTAATATTTTTAACGGAGCACTAAATGGAGCACGTTACCCACCATAATTTTATGACGTTTTATAAAAAGAAAATGTCTATAACTTTGTTGACAACTAGGTTTTTTAACGTTTTTGCGTTTGTCTAAGATATTTTACGAAGTAAATTGTAATTTATATAATTCCTTTAGACGCAGGATCCCGGAACCGTATCGGATTTAAAGATTTAAATCTATTAAGTGCGGGATATCTCGGGTTAATCCTGTACAATTTGCTATAGCGGAGGGACTAAATCACAAAACGCCTAATTCTCGGCTGCTCAGCGTGAATAGTGCATTATTTTATCGCTAGGATATTTCTTGTTGAGGCATGGAAAGGTTGATTTAGAGGTGAGAGCGAGGATTACAGCACACACGTCGAAACAAGAAGTTCCTAGCGAGACGGTACGGTATTTTGTTGTATTGCGGCCAGAAAATACGAAAAATTAACTTTGACCGATTCAGAACAAATAAACAGGTTTGGTTAATCTGACATGCTTGCAAGTATTAAGAAGAAATTCAAGTAATCGCATGGGCATCCGAATAGTTATCATTATGAAGAATGGTTGATCGGACGCATTATTACGAATAGTGACTTCGTTCAAAAAACAAGAACAGCGAAATGGTGTTGTTTTTTTCAGCGTTAGAGACGAGTTAACAACCGCGCAAAAGACGTTAAAATCTTTAAATAATAAACGAACTATAAATTATGTAAATCGGAATCAGAATTGTGCGAGTATTTTTTTATGTTTACGTTTAGCTTATTTTCGAATGATTATTGCAATGATAATTGGTCAAGATGTGGTTGTTCATTCTGTTGAATTTACTTTGAGAGAAAAGTACAACAATTACACATTAGAAGGACATTGTGTCGTTGTCTAATTTTTATCATTAAAATTATCTTTCTTTTATAATTCGAAGCACACAAAGTATTTACAATCGTAATAAAAAGACTAAGCGAACCAACAAACAAACCACACCAGAAAGACGACAAAGATAATTCGAGGCAGTACAAAAAGGAACATGCGACATTTATTCTAATGTCCAATGTAAAGGAAATTTGTTGTTTTTTTTTTCAAATTTAAATTCGAAACATTTTAGATGAAACAAAAGCCTATAATATGCGGCACACATATTTTCAGTGATGATGATGAATAAAATTTAAATTTAAAACGGGGAAATTACAGTGTGAATATATCGTCGTTTTGTGGATATGTATTTTTGGAGAGAAATTCTACATTCTTGGTTATAGGTATGTCTGGTGTTATACACAACCGATACTGAGCTCTCAGCTGAATGAAAAACTACAAAACATTGGCATGGTGTATCTTGTTATTTGGTGATTTATTACACTTTCAATTCGTGTGCCAGTGTATGATTAAAAGAATTAAATTAAAATCACGAAATGGATGGGGGAACACTTAATTCTAACTTGAAAATAAATTGAAAATTCACCGATTTCTTTCTCTTTGGGATGAAATTTCGTCATAAAATTAACATTCTCTTTGGTGAAATATTGGTTTCGGTAGTTACTTACTATGCATAGACTCACTCACATCCCTATTTTCGCTTTTATTTCGAAATATATTTTTATTCAGTTCGCGGACAAAGCTGAGTGTGAATTGTCACAAGACAATGAGTCTCATTATTTAGTGCGAAAATCGGCGGATTATTGGCGACATGAATTATTTTCCAGACTGAAAAAAATGGGAATTATCACCAAGAATTTTTACCCAGATTGGATTGGATTGGATAAAAAAGGAAATTCCCTCCCCGGTGATAATTCTTGTTTGCCTGGGCGATAACTCCTTGGGTGATATTCCTATTTACTTCTGCCTGTTATATAGTTCCCTGGGGAAATTCTCGTCACCTCCATAGGCCACTAAGGCTATCTTATGTCGAACGAGTCGAATTTACAAGTATTATCCTCACTGTACATAATAGAAAATTCCTGTAAATGGTGTATAAAAATGAAGCTAAAAATTAATAGATTGTTGTTTTGAAAAGACTGTAGTCCTTTCAACTTTTTACTTGTCTGTGAAAAATTAATTAAATTGTTGATTGTTTTTACTCGATTTTCCGGTCCGTTTAAGTGACTAAAAATTAATCTACTCTGCACTGCAACATTAGCGACAGTTGTCTGCGAACTAATCAGGTGATGGAAAAAACGAAGAACGGCTTGTGCATTAAATATTTTCTGTTGAAAAAAATCAAAGTAAGTGAATTCAACGAATTGTAGACTCTTTGTCGCCACAATGGGCATTCCTTATGTTCATTTTGTACGATATAAAAGAATTTACTTACGTTTGTTGGAAATGTCTATACTTGACTACCCATGCTATGATCTAAGCACTTTTTGCTACAAATAACTCGATAACATTAACGTTTACTTCAGCAAAGTAAGTGACAATACTATACACAGTTTTGATTTTCAAAACAATTGGGGACATTACAGCAAAATGTTATGTGCATTATGTTTTTGTTCATTAGTGTGTAATAACATTAAGCAAGTAAATGGCGTGTAATGTACTTTCTGTTATATCTACTGTGCAGTTTCGTGAGGTGAGAAAAAGGCAAAAGTGGTACAGAAGGTTTGCAAGGATTGTCTGCAATTCACAATCAAATTTTGAAAGAATTTGATAAGTTTAGGCAGAATCAATCATTTGTTTAATTTATCATCACCATCATCATCACAGGCCATCCAAAATCCGGCATCATTTTACAATTACAATTACTCGTAAATGACACTGGGACAAATTATTTGAGTTGCGCCGACTTAAAATCGAACATTCGGCCGCATTCGGGTGACAATCGAATTTAAGTTGGCGCAACTCAAATAAGTGACATTTACGAGAAAAATTGTCTTTCAGTGCCGTTTAGGTACAATCCTCCTCTACATTTTTGCTGAACATTATACAAGTCTAGTATGTAGTCCAGAGGCTCGAGACTGTCTTGAAGACCCAGCCGACAAAACGGTTCTAATTACAATAAAAAAATGTAAATAATGTCTCTGAATGGAATCTCGTATTAGGGGCCATCCATAAATGACGTCCGGTTATTTTAACAGTTTTTGGAGCACCCTACCCCCCTGTCCGAATTCGTCCGGTTTTCCTGTACCCCTCCCAAAAAATGACGTCTGATTTCATCAACCCCCCTCCCCCCTTCCAATAAAAACTTGAGTTAAAAAAATGAATATTGTTGAATAAATAGCAATATTTTAGGTACATTTCTCTTCCCACACACTATCGAAGTGATCTGTCAAAGAACCTACAGGAAAACTATTTTCGAAATCTGTGTTTCTTTCGCGACAGACAACTTCGAGCATGCTCTGTGGTGCGTCTATGTCTCGCTCATCTATCCATTCCACATTTTCGGAGCCTTCGTGGTTTGAAATAACAAGCATCATCTCGTTAGCTCGTCGAGCAGCGATTCGCAAACTTTCATGTGCAGGACGACTTGATTAATTGCTGAGAAGTATTTTCCACATTTGCTACAGATTCGTTTATCCAAAGAAGTCTTAACCGACGGACAATACAAATCGTATGGTATCGATTTGTATTTTTTGAAATCGGTTGGTAATTTATTCTATCATTATTCTATCAGGTGCACTAGACGTCACGTTTCTCATACCCCCCTTCCCCCCCCCCCCCTTACGACCGGAAGTCATTTATGGATGGCCCCTTAACATCTCGTTATATTACACACACCCCGATAAATCTCGGTCGACGTTAATTACTCGGTTTCCATGCAGAGCCAATAATCTTATATTATGTTGACTGTTCAGGCGGCAGTGCAAATTGAGCGCTAGCTATTTTAATGGTTTTTCTTAACGTAAAAGAGCCCTTCCCACGCAAAAAACACGAAAAATTAAATTGATACTCACGACGACATGCACCTGTCTTTATAATCCTGCAACGATTGAAAGTTTAATGAGAACCCACTAACTTCTGAAGTAAATTTGAATAAACTCTCGGAAGAAATTCGAATAAGAAAAAACTTCAGATTACTGAAGTAAATCATATTATTATGAATATTGAACGGACATGTAATTATAAAAAGGATACAGCTGGCATAGCACCATCCTACTTTAATCTTTTGCGAAAACATGTTGGCAAAGACAAGAAACGCTCACACATCACAACGCTGCACATCATTTATCGACGACTATCGCTATCAAATTACTTAATACCAGGGATAAAAATCAAAGCTAGGAATTTAATTTTTTTGAATGTTTTCCAAGAATGTTAGCGAAAAGCAACACAAGATTTGCAACATCGTCTGTGCCTTTATAATCATCATAATTACGCATTCTTCAATTGTTAGAAAGAGCGCGGTAAATATTTTATTTATCCACTACGAGGGGCACCCTAAAAGTTTCGGGAATCGGCTATAAAACGATTTTATTGCTTCTCAAAATAATCACCATTACAATCTATACACTTTTTCATCCTTAAAAACCAGTTTTCGAAACATCGAGTCCATTCGGAAGTTGGGATTTAGGCCACTTCTTGTTCATATGCCTCGACAGCAGCTTCCGCAGATAAAAATCGCTTCCCACGCAACTTATTCTTGACACTCGGAAACAAATAAAAGTCGCACGGTGCCAAGTCGGGACTGTAGGGTGGATGCAGCATCAAATTGATTTTTTCCTTCTCCAAGAACGTCGTGGTCAGACAACTTGTGAGGGAGCTTGCATTATCATGGTGGAGGACGATCTTGCGATTTCGACTCTTTCCACGTAGTTCTTCAAATACTTCTGGCAAACAAATCGTAGTATACCACTCTGAATTGATTGTTTTACGATCCTCAAGTGGTACAGTAGCCACATGACCACATTTCCTGAAGAAAGTAGCGACCATTTTCTTGGCGACGCTTCGAGCGCGAATTACCTTTGTTGGTAAATCTTCATTTTGAAACACCCAAACGGTGGAGTGCTGTTTTGTTTGGGGATCATAGCTGTAAATCCAACTTTCGTCACCTGTTACGATGCTATATACTGAATCAGAAGCCCCATTGTCGAATTTTTTGAGAGAATCTCGGCACCATTTCACACGAGCCTCCTTTTGGTCGTCTGTCAATTTGTGTGGGATCCACCGAGAACAAAGCTTCCGTGTGCGTAAATGTTCGTGTAAAATTGTTTGCATTTGACTTTTCCCGATCCCAAGGGATGCAGCTATCTCAGCATAGGTCACATGTCGATCGGCTTCAATCATGTTCCGGACATGGTCAATGTTTCCATCGGTGATGGCTGTGGAAGGTCGACCTTCACGAAAGTCGTCACTGAGGTAAGTGCGTCCCGATTCAAACTCAGCGAAACACCGATAAACAGTGGTCTTGGATGGGGCCTCATCTCCAAATGCTTTTTGCAAACGATCAATACACAATTTGGGAGTCAAGCCAGACTTAAAGTCGTAGAAAATCATGGCTCTGAAATTTTCACGTGATAAATCTATTTTTTCTCTGCAATGACTTTTTGGAATTGTTGTATCTTTTGACTGCTACGATCGATTTTCATTTTGATCATCATTTTTAAATCAGGAAAGACCAATTTAATTTTTGTGTAAATTGGCGAAAAGTTTACACGAGCCGATATAGCCGATTCCCGAAACTTTTAGGGTGCCCCTCGTAAATATGTTATCTTCCGAACCAATAACGTATGCATTGTTAATGTCTTTATCTTTTGTAAATTCGTGAAACAACGACAAGTTTTATTATTATGTTTATCCGCACAATCATCAGAATAAGAACATTGTTGTCTGTTTGTGTATAAAAAAGTGGAAATTCTTTTAAATAAAAGTACGGAACCACCATTTTTGTATTGATGCACTTTCGTACCGCTGTTCTCTTTGCATTGCATAATAACCTACTCCCGAGCTATAAATAATCGATACAACCGAACGTATCTACCTTAGATTTACCACTCCGCGGGTGTAATGTTCATGATTGTAATACTGCAAGATTGGCTGGTTAGATAGTAAAAGTAAAAAAAAAATTGCTAACAGTGTAATACAATGTCGATGTTTTATAGAACGTATAAGGAATTCTGCTTAGGGAATCTTATGCATATTTTATATAATTTGAAACGGGGAAAAATCATATTTTATGAGAAGTTGCTATTACTCACCTATAGTGCTTAGGATGTTCATTTATTTAAAATTTTAAAATATGTTGCAGTTTTTTGAAAGCATTCTCTTCGTATATTGAGCAAGGAAGTAGATCACTTGACTGTTTGATACAAAAGTCAAAAATATTTACTTTGAGATTTTTTATGTTTAACTTTTTTAGGTATCACTGAATAATCGTTTATTTTATGAAAAGTGATAAAGAATCAATTTTCGGATTTCGGAATTCCATTTGAGCGAGCAGCAATAACATGTTACAGTTGGTATTAGACAGCACACTAGGGGTTTTCAAAAATGCATGGGTAAATTATGTTGTAGAAAAGTGCAGGTTTTAGCCCAAATAATCCCATTGAGAAAAATTTACTACCGGTTGGTCAAGAAAATGAAAAAAATTGTCAAAATTGGAACAGATTAAATTTCGAACAAAAACGATCTTAAAATCAAATGTTAAGGTCAGGACCCTCTGGTCGATTCCAGAAAGCAGCGTGATGCCAAAAAGGTTCTCATGTTGCATTGAGAAACCAGCTTCCAGCTCGACACCAGGCTGCGTATTTGATAAGTATGACTAGCGTTATAAAAGGTAGCCTGGTGAGGAAAATCTTTTAAAGTCATTGTTCACCATTCCCGACACTGATAACGTTGAAATGATTATAGTGAAGCTGAAATATCAAGCTGGTTTCCCCTTATGTGTGCTGCTTGTGCATATCGTCTCAATCTCCAGTGGCTGTGTATAACGAATGCTGTGCAAACGTTTTTGATTTTATTGGCTTCAGCCCGTTAGACGAATTGTGTGTTGTAGGTGACTTTAACCTGAAAGATATTAAGTGGATTCCTGAACCAATCAGTAACATCGATGAATGGATACATGGAGATGAAACTGACTCTAATGTTTTCCCTCCATCAGATGTAGCGAATGATTTAAGGCCGGAGTGATTTTTTCATTATTATGTAATGACTTGCACACCAGCACACCACCAAGGTAACATTCCACCACCTCTGGAAATGATGATATATCTGCTTTGCGTGCTCTATGGAGCCAGAAGCGTTTGACTATGAATTAAACGCGGAGTCTTTGACTGTCTGAGTGATTATTTATAGTCGATTGATTGGCAACATGTGCTGTCTCAGTCAAATGACGTCGATAACGTTGTGTATTTTTTCTATGATGCTTTGTCAGCTGACTTTGAAAGACTTTGAAAAGTACATTACTCTGAAGCGTATTTTTAAAATGTATGATACTCTGTCGTTTCATAAGCGTATCAATAACCTTAAGAATAGGACCAGTAAGACTCACAAGAGATACCATAGCAGTATTGATACTTCTCGTGAATTAGCATGAGTTAGCATGTGCTGTGCACGAAATCAAAAGTAATTCGGTTTTTTCTTTACCATAACATTTTTATCGAATCCGGTTGACTGATTAAAATATTCCGTTTGGACAAAAAAATCAATTGAATTTCTTGGAAGTTTCATGTTAGTCACCACCCTATCGCTTCTTTTCGTTTCAAGTAAAAACATAGTTTTGAGTTTAAGATTGTGTATGCCACACCAACCTAATCAACCTCATACTTGAAGCAAACTAATTTTTTCGAATAAAAATCCCACAAGATTTCATGGTTATTTTTCCACAATCATTCATGGTAAGATAAAGTGATCAATCCTCCATATACATACATATAAAAGTTAAGTGATGAATGTTCTTTGTTCGTACAACACAGCTTTTAAATTGACAATAAAAACACATGTAAGGGACCCGTACGCATCAGAATAGGATGTGGCAAACAGAATAGATGTTGCAAAAAGACTAGAACGTATTGCTCTAACTATATTACGTCGCCATTAAATTGGATTGGAAATTGCCGAAAGGGCAATATTGAAAAACTCATCCCTAAAAATGCCTAAAAGTTAAAAAAAAGTTTGAAAAAAATTAAGAAAAAAATTCGTTGAAAATTTTTTTTGTACTAGACCCGATCATAGAACCAACCTAGAGCACTTTTAGGAAACTTTTACGCTACAACGATTTTAAATTTGATATTTGTGCGACAAAACGTGACAGCAAATTATGTGGCTTACAACCTTATGAGAGGCCTCTGACACATACTTCCATGGATAGAAAAGTTCACCTCTTTTTTTCAATGCAACAATGCAATGCGCAAGAAAAAGTCATCATTGAAAGAAAATATTCACGAAAAACCACCAAATATCGTGTAGGTTCGCGTAGCGTGAGTTGGGCCCACACTCAGGAGCCTACAGCTCGAACTACCCAACAGATTTTCACTATTTGAATGTTCGTAATTTCTGAGGTCCATGTCTTTCATTTAAGACCTTTAAATAATTTCGCAAAACGTTTCACCGACCTTCAAAGAATCACGTTTCTGACCACTTTTGCGACTGTAACTTCGAAAGTTCTAAACTGATTTTGCCTCAATTCAATTCCGCAAATCAGTTTTTCAATTATCTTTCACGAAGAAAAAAGATTTTGTAAATCAGATAAGATTTACCATGTTTATGTAGAAAAAACACGTTGGGCCCTAGTAGAGACTCAGTTTTATGGTCCTGGCCGAGTCAGAAACAAAAAAATATTTTTGAAAATCTGAAGAGATTTACTTGAGTTATGTACAAAAGACTCAAAACCACTTAAGCGGTCCAAGCTCAATGGCTCTTTGTCCAAAAATGCCCATCTGCCTATCAATCCTAAACTCACTTTTGGTACTACCTTTCAGAGGAAAAAAAAATTTTGAAAATCGGTCGAATTATCGTGTTTAAAGACGGACAATTTTTTTCGCAAATTCGGCATCTAGGGATCGAACGTTACAAACGAAACGTAGTGATAAACGCATAGGACTTGTATTTCGTACGGGTTCAAATAACAATAAAATAAATTTTTTTCTTACAAGAATCCAATTGTAGCTTTTGGTTCGATGACCAATGAGTATAAGAAAAGAAAGAAAAAATATCTCAGACGCACTTAGTGGCTTGTTAACTGATAAGAGAAACTCATTAAAATTACAAATGAACTGATAAATATATGTACATTCGAATGAAACTACAAGAAAAAACATATCAAAGGCATCAGACTGGCTTTGCAGTCAAATTGATTAAAACTTTACAGTAACTTTTTGCTAACTAAAGAATTGAGAATAATTAAAGAAGCGACCGACATCGGCTGCAGGCAAAGTTAAACTGTAAACGCGAATGAATGAAGAGACAAGTTACTTAACGAACTATGGTAAAGGCCAATATACCCTGAACGATTCAAACAATTCGTGTAGGTATAGCCATAACATTTGCATTAACTCATATTTCCACAACGAATCATCGTCTTTCACTTTACTTTATCAACTAGCTGAATTAAAAAAAACTTAACCAAATACTGCTCGGCTCAGCTCAAACGAATTAAATTTAAGTAAATCAATTTTGTCGCGTGAATACATTGTGTCATCATTCAACAGTTATATATGAGGAAATTCGAACGATAATTTAACCTATAAAAAACTACCTTCAACCCAAACATTCATTCGAATTATTAGTATTGGAGATAAGAATAAAAAAAAACATGCAAGGGACCCGTACGCAACAGAATAGATGTTACAAAAAGACTCGAACTAAATCTAAGTAAATATTGCCTTATGAAATTACGTCGACATTACATTGTATTGGAAATTGCCGAAAGGGCAATGCTGAGAACCCCGTCCGAAGCAACTGTGAAAAACAATTTTCGAAAAAAACATTTCAAAAAAAAAAAAAAATGTTTATAGTAGGCCAACCTTACAACCGACCCTAATCGAGCCTTAACCTTTCGAACAAAAGAAAATTTATGAAAATCGGAGAAGATTTACTCGAGTTAGCTTGTCGGTCCTAGCTCAGCGGCCCTTGACCCGATAGTGCCCAGATTCAATGCCATAAAAGATTGTTCGATTACCTCTCGGCAATAAACCTCTTTTCGAAGAACTTCGTATCTTCGTACGGGTCTAAAAATAAATAAATTTCACAATAAATTTATTGTAATTTGATTTCTAATGTTTGTTTGTGTAATCAGTAATCCGAAATTGAGTTTTATTGAAAAGATATCTTACTTTGCGATGTTGGAAAAATATTTATTTTATTATCTGTGGTATAAGTTGGAGTTTAAATAGAATCGGAAATATATGTTCAAGTTTGCTATTCATATGGGCATCCTTCTGAAAAATTAAAGCTTTTTTTAACTTTAGGATTCACTAACACGGTACAATATGAGTTATTAGGGGAGGGTGGGACTAGGGGGAGCATCAATCATGTACCCTAGATGCCGAATCTGCAAAAATTTTGTCCGTCAGTCCACCTTTAATCACAATAACTCGATTAAATGTAGAGCAATTTTCAAAATTTTTTCCCCTGGAGCCTGGAAGGTAATAAGTGGGTTTGGTATTGCGGATGGGCATTTTTGGACGAAAGGCCACTGAGCTGGGGACACCTACGTGGTTTTGGATCTTTCGTACATATAACTCAAGTAAATCTCGAAATATTTAAGAAATTTTTTGATTTTGAGTCTTTGGATTCAGCCAGGGCCATAATATTGAGTCTCTCCCAATGTGTTTTTCCTACAAAAATCCGGTAAATCTTATCCGATTTTAAAAATCTTTTTTTGGTAATAATTGAAGATAATTGAAAAAATGATAACAGAATTTCAATCGGTTTAGAACTTTCGAAGTTATGGTCGAAAAAGTGGTCAAAAACGTGGTTTTTTAAAGGTCGGTGTAACTTTTTGACTTACATCTCTGTGAAATTAGCACGGAAATCGCTCTTTTGTCTTTTTGAATGAAAGATTGAAAATTGGTTGAATGATTCGGGCTCTAGGGTTCTTAGTGTGGGTCCAACTCACGCTGCGCGACTCTACACGATATTTCGCCTATTTTGGTGAATATTCCCTTAATGATGAGGCTGGTTTTGCAGTGACGTAGAAAAAAATCGAGGTTTTCTGCCCATGGAAGTATGGGTCAGAGGCATGTCCTAAGTGCTCTGGGTGGGTTCAATGATCGGCCCGCACAGGTTTTTCAATATTGCCCTTTCGGCACTATCCAATCCAGTTGTGTAATTGTAAGTCAAGGCAATAGTTACATAGATACGTTGAGTTTTTTTTTGCAACGTCTATTCTGTTTGCCTCATCTATTCTGATGCGTCCGGGTCGCCTGCATATGTTTTATTTATCTTATAGTTTGTTACATTTTATTTTACAATTCAAATTCTAATTCTTTCACAATTATGATAGACTTGAGAGGTCTTTACGACAAGTTTGGTTATTTTCATTACGTTAGAACTTAATGCTTGTTGTTGTTCACATATTCCATCCACAGTCGATTTCTTTATTCGGATGCTGTTGTCGGGAGGTTGCCTAGCCAACAGTTTCGGCGGTGAGATCGTATCTATTTTCTTTTTGTTAAAAGTGGCGCCATCTCTGCTTCACTATGTGGACTTGTGTGAACCATTTCCTATTTATTTGTGCTTCTGTGAGTGACGTCACTGCATACTTGTTTCGTTACGAGCATTGACTCCCGATAACTATTCAATTTGTGAAGCTTGTGTAAACTTAGGGACTTTGCTTATGTATTTTTCTCAGAGAACTGTTTCCTTACACGTCGCATCGGAAATCGAACCGGGGCCATTTCGGTGGACGTCCAGAGCGTCGTTACCACTGAGCCACCATGTTCCAGTAACACTGGTTGAGACTGTGAGAGACAATTTCTAATTCCATTAAAATTATTCTCTCAAGGTCTCAACCCGTGTTACTGTTTCGATTGACTGCTGTGAAAGAGAACGATAGCTACTTTCAGCTTAACAATGTAATATGATTGTACCGAAAATAAAAGTATTAAGTTCAACAGTAGCGATAGGACTGTTATGATGGGATTTATGTCAACACTGTGATATATTGGAACTTCTAGCTTACTAGAAACGTCACTATCAACCCTTTTAACCAAAGGGCAATATTGAACAAACGATTTCCGACGGTGTACTTTCAAACTAAGATCTTTGAAAAAGAAATATTGTGTGATGTACGAATTTCCAGAAAAAAGCTATTCCCTAGACGATGTGTCGAATCTATTGTTTTTTGTATTTTTTACAAAAAGTCTGTTATTTTCGCTGATAAATTACCAATTCAAAAAAGTATACCTTGCATTATATCGTTTCGAGACATATTGGTTTTACGTCTCATTCGCATTAATTCCAAATTTAGTTATTAATCGAAGCAAGAATGCGTCAGATTGGCACAGTTGATACATAGTCGATAGCATGTTATGTCATTACTTTTTTGACGGAATTGTCACGCATCAAATAAATACGTAAACAAATCGTTTAGTCAACTTGGGAAACAGATGTCTATAACTTATTATATTTTCGAATAAAAATTTAAGATTATTTTTAGTATTTCTATTCAAATTGGCTGATGGATTTTGTCAGAGCGAATTTTATTTTCAATAAACATTTCTCAAACAATGTTGCCAATTCATCAAACAATGCCTCGAAATTGCCTCGAAATTTTTTAGTCAAAATATCACACTTCATCAAGCATTGCAAAATTAATCTTTATTTTTTCACATCGTATTATGTCTAGTTGCTAGCGATCTCAACACCATTTCTCGATGAAGAAATTTTGCAAACAAATAAACTGCATTTTAATAATAATATAAAAACTGTTATGTAGAAAAAAATGTTTACGTATGCGAATGTGATGCTGTAGCGAAAAAACGATGAAAAAAATAAAATTTAAGTGAAAAATTAACGTGAGAAATGGATTATTGTAACAACTCATCAGCACAACAATTATATTTATAAATGTACCGTGCATTTGTGTCTAAGAAACATTAATTTCATTAATGAATAGATAGTAAGCATCACGGGTGTAGCGGTGTTAGCAATTTTTCGAATTTCGGCGGCAGAAATTTGTATGAAAGCTAGTCGCCTCAAAACGCCAAAAAAATGCAAAAATTTCAATCATTTTGTGCACGGCTCTAAATTAAAGTAGAGGAAAGGTACTGATCAGAAGAAGAAAATGCAAGGCTAATTTTATTTTTTTATCGTTTTACTTTAAAGTAAAAAGATTTCATTATCACAACCATCAAAAAGATTGATTTGACGTTTAAATGTTTCAAAGTAAAATTCTGATCACATACTTGCTGCATCATTAAATTCTTTTGTGCTAGACTCATCTGAATTGAATCAACCACAGACATATTAAGTATAGAGTGGCAAGTCTTTAACAAAAAATTAACAAAAATTGAAGCAAACATGAAATGCAAAATGTTTCGTAGTGTTGGTAAATTTAGGTGGATTACATAAGGTTTAGGTGGATTACGTATTTTTAGTAGAACAAATCACAGTGATTTATGTGTATGTTGGTGTGCGATGTGCTCGTTATACACAAATTACATATTATAATTTGTGCTTCAACTTATAGTTACGAAACGACGTCCATATTTTATCTATTATGTCATTATGGAATTAACACATGTCTCAGGTTTAGGTCTCTTTTCTTTACAACACGTTAGCTATTATACAGGACCTATTCATATGAAACTGGACAGTCTACTATGTTTGTCACTTTCATTGAATGATTGAGAGCATCGTATAAGGTGTCCATGTCCAGTATATTTAAAATTCAAAATATGTTCTGTAGTACCTTTGTTAAGCTAAAACGACGCATCGCATATAGCGCCGCTTCAAAACTTCCAAAAAGAAATACATTGCAAGGCTTCAAACCTTTCATTTACGATACGTTGTGTTGGTGTAGCTTGAGAGTACATTCATTTATTATTAAATTATGTCAAGGTTACCCTTATACAACGTCTTTGGACATAATCTCGTTAAACAAAACACAGTACAAATCAAACTTACAAACTACTAACTAAACTAAACAAAAAGACAAAAAGAAAAATAGAACAAAATAGAACACACGACCATATAGGCCAAAAACCTCAATAATGAATTAAATTATAAACCAAACTCAAATCTCACCCAAAAGGATATCTTTTCCTGAACATGTCATATGTCGCTGAACTTCTCACAGTAGTAGACAACGCATTCCAATCAACAATTCCCCGCGCAAAAAGGTATTTGTCATACCGAACATACCGAATGACAGAACGGAAAGCTCTATCAAGAAGGCTCGTTGAAGATGCATCCAGGCCATAAGAGAACACCTCAGAACAATAATTAAAATGAGGCATTAGAAGAGCCTTTGCCAACAACATTCGAGTTCTAAAGGGAGTCGAAGATGCTAACGGCCACAGACTTCGAAGACTAGCATGTATCTTACTGTACACATTTTCAGCATGATCTACCCAGTTCATCAGTACATGTCCCTGATCTTCTTATGAAGTGAAAGACTGCCATTATTGCAACGGAATGTTTGTACAGGTTGACTAACAATTATAACACTTTTATTAAAACATTGTTTATAACACTCCAGTAGAATAGTTTATCTTTTTCATGAATCTTATATGCACTAAGCCAACGATCAAAACACGAATTGAGGATTTATTTTTATTTGAATCACTTCAGTTTGAGTTTTTCGTTTAAATAGTTATTTGGATCACAAGCGACGAAAGTATAAAAATTCAACACTGGGCGAGAATTGCTGCTTGAGACGAATTTTGAAAAGCATCAGAGTGCCGTGTAACTTTAGTGTTAGCGCCTATCTTGCTGTATTTGTCACGAAAAATTCGAACAGTTATGGTTCACCCATGAAGTAAAATAAAGCAGCCAACAATATTTGAGTGAAAAAGAGTACATTCCAACTAAAAAATAGTACAACAAAGTACATTATAAGAAAAAAGAGTACAAAAAAATAGTAACAGTACAAAAATAGTACTTCTAAAAACATGAACGGGGTTTTCGAGGATCGATGAGACTTTTCCGCATACATCTCTGCAGGCATCGCATGGAAATTGTTACTAAGGTGATATAATGATAAAAAAAAGTTGGAAACAAGTTTCGTGGAAATCTAATTTGCGACTCGGGCTTTCGGATACGCCTTTCGACCGTACAAGATACGGGCGGTTTTTGATAAGGAATCTAAAAATATTAAATTTGTGGATTTTTGATAAAATTTGATAAGAAGCAAAAGGAAAAAGGTAAATTGGTAAAAAACAGTTCGCACATCAAGTACGGATGTAGAAAATAAAGTACAGAAAATAGGATGCAATTCAACACAGTAAATGGACCGAAAAAAGAGTACTGTACTCTTCAAAACAGTACGATTGGCCACTTTAAAGTTAAAAAACCTTAACATTTCAAAAGTAAAACACTTTATTTAATTACACTTTTTTCTAATAGATGCTATGCGGTTGTCAAACTTTCACTAAGTTATCCTCATTAAAGCATCGTAGAATCTTTATCACAATTTTCTTACACTTACGTTGCAGTTGTCAAACAAATACAACTTTTCTGCTCATCCACACACAATGCGTTCGTTTTTCTGTCGCAATATCCATCTTAGTGAAATTTCTTCTTAGCTCGAAAATACATCTACCCCTCCATCTTTCTTGTTTCCGCATCACTTCAAATGTGACTCGGAGAACTTTCCGATCGAAGGTTGTAGTAGCAGTTGTTTATCATTATTTTTCATCAGTCAGGATTTGTAAAAGTTTTGTAAATGCTGTACTTCATTATCTTAAATAGCAGATTGCAACTAGCTCACTTCGCTTCGACCAACAATTTTTATACGAAATCATAACTTTTCTTAACGTAAATAACTAGTGACGAACCGGAACGCATTCATTTTTAACTAATTCTTTCTCCGTAGGGCTCACTCTTTGAAAATTGATCTAAGAACATGAGAATTTTATATTCAATTGGTACTTAGTTACGCCCATGTATATTACACATAGACTCGATCATACAGTAAATTTAATTTCACCATTGTTCTGTTCAGTAAATCTTGAAACTGGATGTTAAAAATAGACTTTTGAATTCAATGTCAATGAGCATGATTGGATGAATACGTAAAGGCAACAAAATGTAGTTTGTTACGATGGATGTAAAGAGATTGTATGAATTAGGATTGATTTGAAGCTGTTTTAAATTTTGGAGCAAGGTCCCAACACTTTATATGACAATTCGACACTGTGTCTAAAATAACATCGATATTAAATTAACTGCTTTGTGCCTCAACATTTTTTATTTTCAAAATGACGCTAACTTTAAACAATACACAGGTAATTTACTGTCACTTTCAGTTGTTTTTTCGGTAGTAGAAAGTGTTCAAAAGCCGATTCATAAAATTGCTTTTACGTGGTCTTACAAATTTTTTATTTTTTCTATTAACGTTGAATTTTCACAAAGGAAGAAACGATTTAGATCCAATTAATGTGATTTTATTTCATTACCAAATATTTCGGGGTGGATTTTCAATTGCTGTAACAATTTACATTACCTAATATTACCATCTCAATATATTGATCTAAGACTAGAGTTATTTGTTCACAAATATAAATGACAAGTGCATAAAACTCATTTCACATAATATTTAGAAATGAGCGGGTTGCCCAAAACTTCGAAAAACCCGACCCGAACCCGAATTGTTTTTTTCGGGTTAATGGGTTTCGGGTTTCGAAAATTTTAATCGGATCGGGTTCGGTCCGGCCCGGGTTTGGAAACAGTTCGGGTTTCGGGGTTCGAAAAATTTCATCGGGTCGGGTTCGGTCCGGGTCGGGTTCGGTCCGGGTCGGGTTCGGTCCGGGTCGGGTTCGGTTCGGGTCGGGTTCGGTCCGGGTCGGGTTCGGTCGGGGCCGGTTCGGTCCGGGCCGGTTCGGTCCGGGTCGGGTTGTTGTCCCGACTCTTTATTGACTTTCTATATTTTATAAAACTCGTCTAAATTGTATCATCTTACATTACACGAATTTTGTTTTAGTCTAAGGCCCGTGAAGAATGCAGACGTCGGGCCTTGAAATAATTTTTGTTTCAAAGTAATTTGGGTTGTGAGTTTCGAAAAACTTGAGTGTCTGGTTCGGTCCGGGTCGGGTTTTGAAACAGTTCGGGTTTCAGGTTTCGAAAAATTTTATCGGGTCGGGTTCGGTCCGGGTCGGGTTCGGTCCGGGTCGGGTTCGGTCCGGGTCGGGTTTTGAAACAGTTCGGGTTGTGTTTGTGTGTGTTTCTGAAAAGAATTTTGATCTGGTGGAACAGTCCTTTTACGAACGGTATGGATATAAATTTTTCATTTTCTTCTTCTTTTTTGCAGTTTTCAATTGCTTCTGGTTTCGTTTTCAACGTTTTTCAATAGTTAGTTGGTTAAATTTTTTCCTATATCCATTTTTCACCAACGTATCGATTATCAGTTTTCAACGACGGCACCTCATTTATGAAATCAGCATGGAGCCTGTGACGCTACTCATAAAAGCATCAGGCCATTAAGGCGACTCGACAGAGTAGTGGTTAACACGTCTGCTTGCTACTATGAGATTGAGTTGCTAGTGCGTTGGTTGGAAACTCAATCGAAGACGGATTCGTTCCAATTGTAGATTTGTCAACAAAACAAAGCTGATTGAATCGGCTTACCGTTGAAAGGCATTGTTGGGAGGTGCCGGTATTCAACTCCTATTAGTTTCGCTCCTTCTAAATCTCATCGATGGCACTGGGTTTGTCGCACAGTTTACCACTGGCACAGTAAAACCTTTCCGGTATTGAAAGGATCTCAAAAAGTAGAACCACAAATCCTTCATGGGTTGTTCAGGCAAGATTATTATTATTATTATTATCGATTATCAGTTGGAAATTCTTTTCGTGGAACTCGGGATTGACTAATTGCATGATCTTGTCAATCAAGATTTTCATTGTATTTTTCGAGGTATTCTCTTGTATGCCAATAGTATCTCCGAATGGTTTCTAGCTGACCATGTGTTTTTGTGGTACCAATCTGTTTCGTCTCCATTATCGGTTCGTATCAACAATAAGTCCGAAATGCTAACTCTCTTCTCTTCTAATATGACCTGGATGTTTGGGCCGTTCATAATTTACGTAACGCTGAGAAAGGGGGAGGGGTCTGAGCGTAGCGTTACACAACGTTACAGGGGGGAGGGGTAAGGCAGTGGTGTTACGTAACGCCAAATATTTCATACAAAGACGGAAGAAAAAACAATTTTACTAAGGATATGTAAAGAAAACTCAAATTGTTAGCTGTTCAAATTGTTAGCTGTTCAAATTGATGTTTTATGTTTGATGTTTTTGGAATATCAATTCCATTAAGGAGAGAAAATGATAGTTTGGCCATCACAATTAAATGTGTATCACTCCGACGATAAACAAATACATTACAAAGATTTTACGGATATCACCATTAGCCACTATTTTTGACAGTATTGATTTTGTTCAGTTGCGTTACGTAAAAAATGGTAGAAAGGGTTTTGACCTTGCCTTACGCTTGCGTTACAGGGGAGGGGGGTCGGAAAAATGTCGGTTTTAGCGTTGCGTAACTTATGAACGGCCCATTTTCATTGTATGAGTTAAATCCATCTCTTATGGCTTCAGTACGATTTTTCTGAACTTCTGTTAATATATCATCCACAAAACGAACGGGAATTTAAATGGTAGTTTCTTTTATTACGGTTCTTCCATTGTTTCCAATACCAAATCAGCGAAACAAGATGAACCTGGTGATCCCACTTTGTAAATTATTTCGTTTATTGAAACACACAGATTTCTATTAACAGAATTGTGTCTTTGTCAGTTTTGCGATTTCTTTGATTTGGTTCCACTTATACTCAACACATTCGTACACTAATTCTTCTGGTATTTTGGTGAAGAGCGATATCCAACGATACCAGCACATATTTTTCGGGCATTTGATGTCCTCCAACAGTTCCTTCAATTCGAACGTATTTGTGACAGATCTGTTAATTTTGTCTGTAACATTTTTGAGTGTGTCAGCGAACATTTTAAACAGGTTGCAAGTTGGTAAATCTGTCATTGATACGATTGGACGTAGTGGTGCGTTTGGTTAATGGATTTTTGGGTCCCATAAATTCTCTACCAAATGACGTTATATCTAGTCAGTTGTGTGGCTTCATTTTCTGTGATGAGTTCGGTTTTATTCGATTTCGGGATCATTCCGTTGCAGCCAGAGAAATGATAAGGTGGTACACCTGTGTCGAGGTAGAACGCTTGTGTGAAAGACAGCTTGACTGTATGGGAGAAAACCAGTCCAATATGATAATGGGAAGTTTGTTACAAACTTCCCATTATCATATTGATAGTACACGATCAAGGAAAAGTGAAATACTTTATACATTTCAATCATTTAACAGTGTACGATCAAGGAAAAGTGAAATACTTTATGTATTTCAATCATTTAACCAGCACAATTTTGCACGTAACTCTCTCCCATTGAACGCAGCTGTCATTCAAATAAGCGTTCTATAGAGAGAGCTTGACTGTATAGGAGAGAACCAGCCCAATTTTGTACGTAATTCTCTCCCATGGAACCCAGCTGTCATTCAAATGAAATGGGCGTTCTACCTCGCCTCAGGTGTTACCAACTTATCATTTCTAGGGTTGCAGCATCCTTCAATTAATTTGGTCTTTTCCACCGTATCATTGGTGTAGATGGAGCGGTCGTCGAGGAATTTTTTTTAGGTTTTGAATCATAATCAAGTTTCGACATCAACACTGTAACATGTAACACCTTTATCAGCAGATGTTACCAAGATGTCTGCATGTTCACTCAGGAATTTCTTTGCTTCGAGGAACTGTTTCATGATTACTTTTTCGTATGTTGTGAACTTTTTCGGAATTTTTTTAATAATAGCGATAACATTATACAATTTGTATTGTTGGTGATTGCAGTCAACACTAAAGAAAACCGCGAAAACGTATGAGGAGCTTTTAGTGTGTTGTTATTGTTTTCGGGTTATGTAGTGGTGGTGATCTTCCTATTCTTTAACCAAATGTGCTACGCTTAAAAATTGAAGCTTTATCTTATCGTCAACAAAAACAAAAAGTTATGAATAACAAATTCCAATTAGTTATAAAAATAAAACCGGCATGTCCGCAAAGAACTGTAATAATTTGAAACAATGCGGAAATGCTCCAAAAGAACATTCACGAAACGTAGAGATTTAATAGCAATTTTCAGAAAAAAATTCTCGCTGATTTAAATTTTCATATGGAGAACGATTTTTTTAATTTTCTGGGATCCTCAGCTTACTTTCTTTCTTGAAAATTGTAGTTGCAACTCACCCATGTATAACATACGTAGCATTAAACATATGAAGAGACCCGTACGTATCACAATAGATGCGGTAAACAGAGTTGATGTTACGATAATACTCGAACGTATTAAAGTAAATATTGCCTTACGTCCACATTAAATTGTATTGGAAATTACCGGTAGGGCAATATTGGAAAACCCGTCCGAAGAAACGGTGTAAAAAAACTCACAAAATTGACCCCCAAATAGAGAAAAATATTCTCCTTAATTTTCTCTACAACATAGCAAAAAACCATTTTTTGGGCTAGGGCCGACTTCAGTACCGACCTAAGGCCCTATGTAGAGGCCTCGAATACACTTCCATAGACAAAAATGTTTCCCCAATTTGCTCTGCAAAATAGAAAAAAAAAATTCGGTTAGAGTCGACCGACCTAAGTAACGAAACTTGAATGAATTCAGGGCAGTGTATAAAAGATAAAATCTGCACGCGGTGGCGTAGGGTGGGGTGGAGGTAGGGGTGAGAGGGCGTTTTTTTAAGGGAATAAAATGAGCATTTCTACAAATTGCGAGCGGAGCGAGCTAAGTTTTTTCCAGGCGATTTTTTTTTAAATTAGAAGCTCTCAAATGCGTCTTAATGTGGTACGCCATAAAAAAGGCCGTATGAATTAATAGAACACACGAAATACGAAAGATAAAAATACTTGCACGTTCAATTGGCCGATCCGAGGCAAATCCAATGTCAAAAATAATCACAGGAAAACGCCCTTTTTCATTTTTTCCCGAATGATATAGTTTGTAAAATCCGTTATATTTGCGCCTCAGATGCAATTTTTCATGGCATTATTTTCTTTACCAAACTTTATAGAGTTAAATGCACTTGGCATATAGACGATAAAACTAGGTAATTTCTGTTTATTTAGATCTTCTAAAGAAGTTATTAGAAAAGTGATAACATTGAGTCTAATATTACTTATTTGCGTTAATTTGATACTCTAACTTGGAGAATGATAAGAGTATAAAATGTGCGGGTGAAGCGAGCAAAGAAATTTTTTAATTAAAATTTGAAAGTTAAAGGTTTCACTAATCCCTTTTTGAACTCGCTGTATTTGTTTGCTTCTTTAGTGTTAAATTTTTGTTTACTTCGAAATCCCAAGTGGGGCAAAGCGAGTGCCAGGGGGGTGGCGCCACCTTCGCTAGGGGCCTGCCAAGGAAGGTGTGGTGTTTCTCGGGGGACGTAGAGCAATGAACTTAGCAACTATAAATTGTCTAGCTGAGTATGTCTTCGACTCTACGATATCAACAGTTAAAAATGGTCATCGATGTCGACAACATTGTCCTTTGTTTTGTTACTTTCAGCAATTCAAATTTTCGGCAGAGCACATTTGCGAGCATTTAATAGTTTAAAAATTCATCATGACAATGAATTGTGATAGATAACATTTTCGGCGTGCGATATCAGAGACGAACACTAAGACAGTTTCTAACCGCTGCTTCATAAATTTCAATTCTTAATTTTTGAATAAATTTATCATGTTAGTAAATAAACATGCTCATTTGACTCACAATAGTCTCATTACTTAAAAATGTAAAATAAAGAAATCTCAGAAACACTTGCTATGCATATGGTTGGTAATTGAAGTCCGATAAGTAGTTATAATTTGCTACAGACCGGACATGTTAACTAATCGACAGTCGACATCAAAAACGACGCCAACGATCGACAGCCGAAATTTTCACTACACAAGCAAGCATCCCATCAACAATTTCCTTTTTTTCAGACTTTGTTTTATTCAGTAATTGAGGGTATATTTACAACTAACGAATCTGCCTATTCATAGAGTACGTACAGCAATTGTCCGATAAGATTCAGTGGTGAAACGTTAAGATTTCTCTCCCCATAAAGTTCAGCAAATAGTGTTTCATTGTGAAATTTGTGCATCAAAGCATACATTTTTTATTTTAGAGTTTTATACAATTTTCAACAATTCTTTCCCAAAAAAGTTTTTGGGTTTTAATTTGCAATTGAACTTTTAAGTATTGAAATAAATTTTGAAACCCTTTTTCGCATCCTACAGAAACAAAGTTGATAACAAATTAGAATTTGTTATTAATGGCAGCTTTCACAACTATTTTCATACCGTCGACATGGGTAGTCTGACACTCTCAGTGAATACTGACACTCACATAAAAACTTACCAATGTTCTTGGACAAAAGAAGTCATTTGTTTGCGTCGCTTAGTTTTTTATGCGTTGTAGGGCAGTTTTAAATAACGTACTACAGTGAACTCTCTCTATAATGAACTTTGTCTATAATGAACTACCTCTCTATAATGAACTACCTCTCTATAATGAACAAAAAAAGCAAAATTCAAAAATATTTTTTACCGCTTTGAAAAAGTGACTTCTATGACGATAGATGCTGTAAAAATCAACAACAACAACTCACTCATTGCTAACTTACTTACTTAGGTTTATTATTGAGCAATATTTCACATTTGGCTATAATAATATTATTTCAATTTGTGTTAAGGGTTTAGCCTGCAGACGGCTTTTCAACTTAGATTTACTTTAGCGTTTTACTATTTGGTAATTAGATCGGATGGCTGGGGCGAAAGGAAAACTTAAACAAAAACCTTTACTTGTATAAAAGAACTTAGAACTAAACTTAAAAACCTAACTTAAAACTAGTGGTTGTGCTCAGTGCACGTTTTAATATTATGTGGGATGGGAGTGTTTAACAATTGGATTTGAGTAATAAAATTTCACTGTCAGATAGGCAAGATTAGGATGGTAGAGCTTTGGATTCAGCTGGACAGGCAGGAGATGAGGGGATTTTCAGAGAAAGCGCAAGCGGAAAAAAATTTATCGGTTTGAAGAACGATTGAGTCTTTCACGTAAGGAACCCTAGTGGCTTCATGTAATTTTTTCGTACTGTAAAAGAACGGTTTATCCATGACCATTTTCAAAAATTTGTTCTGGGCAATTTGAAGCCCCTTTAGGTGACTGTTAGCACATCCACCCCAAACGGGAGCCGCATACATCAGCACTGGACGGAACGAGTTCTTGAACAGCAGCAACTTGTTTTTGAGGCTTAGCTTAGACCTGCGGTTTACGAGCGGGTACAACATCCTCATACATTTTAACGCTTTATTGCGTGCGTACGCAGCATGCTCAGCGAACAATAAGCGGAAGTCTAGCTGGACTCCCAAGTATTTGAAATATTTGGACCAGCTAACGACGCTTCCATTAAGATTGATTTGACGTCTCGCTAAGTACCTTGCAGCACGCCTCTTCGTGAAAAATACAGCTTCTGTCTTCTTCTCGTTAATCTGGATTCTCCATTTAGAGTAGTATTTAGAAATCGCTATAAAGGACTTTTCAAGATTCCTAGTTATCGTTTCAGGGTTTTTACCACTAACCAATACCCCTGTGTCATCCGCAAACTGTGCTAATTCCGAATTCCGCGGGACTTTTAGGTCTGACGTGAATATATTGTACAATGCAGGGGACAACACACTACCTTGCGGTAAGCCTGCAGGAACGAAGAATTTCTCAGATTTTTCACCGAACATATGAACATGGAAGAACCTGTCAGATAAGAAGGATTGAATGATTTTAATAAGCGCAATCGGATACTCAAATGCCAGAAGCTTGTGTAAGAGACCTTCATGCCAGATCGTGTCGAAGGCCTTTTCAATGTCTAGCAAGAGCATTCCCGTTGACTTCTTGGCCGCAAGTTTAGTTTTTACCAAATTTATTACTCTGGTAAGCTGATGTACTGTGGAGTGAGCATAGCGAAATCCAAACTGGTGGTGCGGAATGACATTACGATATGAGGTGTGAGCATCAATTCTCTTGAGCAAAATTCTCTCCAGAATTTTGCTAAGCGAGTTCAAGAGACTGATTGGTCGGTAGCTGGACGGTTCGGTCGGATTTTTGGACGGCTTTAAGATCGCGACGATTTTGGCTACCTTCCAATCTTTCGGAAAATAACCAAGAAGTATGCAGGCATTCATTATTTTCGTAATCAACACTATGGCTTTGAAAGGAAGCTTTTTGAGAACCTGGTTGGGAATCTGGTCGCTACCCGGCGATTTTTTGGCTTTGAGAAACTGGATCAGCTTCTTTACTTAAGCTGGTTTTGTCAGGAAGGGAGCTGATTCGCTAACAGATACCTGAGCGTTATCTATTTCACCGATCGATCTGCTGACCGCTTTCGTCGTAGGGGGGTGAATGAAGTCCCCGGTTAAAGAGTGTGCTTTTAGGATTGACTTGCCGATTTCCTGCGCCTTTTCTTTGTTAGTGTAGACAAACTGGTTCGCATCGTCTTTCAAGGGCGGCATATTGGGAGTTTTGTTTTTGATCAGTTTAGCGAACTTCCAGAATTTGTTTGAGGCATAATCGAGGCCGCTAAGCGCGTCGTTAAAATTCTTATTCCTGAGGGTATCAACGGAATGACCGATATGACGGGATAGTTTCTTGAGCAGTGCTAGCTCGTGCGGACAGCGACTTCTCTGATAACGCCGGTTTTGGATTTTTCTGTCCTTTATCATAGCTAAAATCGGTGCAGTCAGTTTAAGGTGACCTAACTTCAATGAAATGTTCGGGATCTCTGAGTTCATCGAGTTCAGCACTATTCTCGTGAGTAGACAGCCTGGTGCCATTGAGATCAATTTGCTCATTGATGCTGTTTCTAAATGCACACCAATCGGCCTTATGGAAGTTAAAGCGCTTGGATGAGCACGGACGCTTTACGATCGTACAATTCACAGAGAATTCGATCGCACAATGGTCTGACATCAGATCGTGGTTTGGGATGACCTGTGAGATGCCATGCAGGTTATTAGACAGAACAATGTCTATATTTGAAGGATATCGACCAGCTTGGGGTGGAAAGTACGTTGGAGTTGGTGAGTTAAAAACCATGAATGGTCTGTAGTTGAGTTCATGAAATAGGATATTGCCAGCTGAGTTTGCTCTGTAATTGTTCCAAAGACGATGCTTCGCATTTAAATCTCCACATACAAAATAACTACCTCTGATGGAATTGAGGGTTTTAACATCTTCTTTGAAGGCAGTCATATTCAAGGGAGACCGACCAGGGAAATATGCGGATACAAAAGTAATTGGACCCGTTGGGGTATCAATGCTAACAGCCACGGTTTCAATGGATTTCGTACCGAGTGAGGGCAATTGCGAATGCTTGATTTTTCTATTCACCGCGATAGCCACACCTCCTCCCTCTCCATCCTGCCTATCGACTCTATACAATTTATAAGAGGGAAAACTTAATCTATGCGAGTTTTTCAGCCATGTCTCGCTAAAACATATAATATCGTAAAGGTTAGTTTCAAAAAAATCTATAGTTTCACGTGATTTAGGGAACAGGCTTTGGGCATTCCAACTAATAACTTTAAGATCTTTGGTTAGTGTGTTAGTCATAGTAATAGTTTACGTACTTAATAGCCAATCTGGTGATGACTTGGAACTGATCTAGCTTACTACGACAGTCCTTCAAATTCGAAATGAGTTCCGTTGTCAGTTCTAGTAATTGCTGTGGAGTGAGGAGTTGGTCGTTGGGATTCCTGATTGCTTCAGAAGTTGATGGAGCAGGCTGGCTTGGGGAAAACCAATCGGAGAATTTGCGACCGTGATGCACTGGCAGGGCCGGAAAGTCAGCATCGATCGCGTTTGGTGAAAGATTTCTGTTGAGAGTGTTGGTCAGTACGTCGAACCGATTGACTCAAAGTGTTTCGGTTATTCTGGCCAAGTTTCATTTTTATATAGTCAGTCCTTTTCGGACAGTTACGGTCTCTCGACGAATGCGAATCACCACAGAGGCAACAAAGATAGGGTTGCTCGGGGAGAGGAAATTGATCTCTTAAACATGCACTTGATTCGTGCTTACCACCACATTTCGAACATCGGGGCGTTAGGTTACAGTTCTTACTGCCATGACCGTGCAATTGGCAATTATTGCACTGTGTCGGGCCTTTTCTGGATGCGATGTACGGGCTCCAGGATACTATGATGTTGAGAATATGTTTGTGTTCTTTCAATTCACTCAGTTTTATGCTTTTGTTGGCAAAATAAACTAAATATAGGGCAAAGTTTCTGTTGTCGCCTTTAGTACGCATTTTTTTGACATCGATGAACTGGATATTTGCGCATTTAAGGCCCGATTTTACTTCATCGACGGTTAATTCGGGCAGGCCATTTAGCACAAATTTTGTATGTTGTGCTGTAGGAACGTCATGCGAATAAAATTCAATTTTGGCTTCTTTGAGCAGCCGGATACTTGAATTGTAATTATCCAAACTGTTGCAAAAAATTTTGATGCCCATAGAGATGTATTTAAGGTGATAGCTATTCATTCCAATACCATCCATTAATTTTTTGATGTCGATGTAGTTCGCATTGATTACCACAATAGGCGGAATTTTTACTTTCGCTTTTATTTGTTGAACAATAGTTTCATCTTCACAATCGGACAGGTTTGCGTACCGATTATGAGTACCCAACGGACTTGCACCAGTGTTGGTATTTTGCTGCTTAGTTGTAGCTGCTTTGTTCGCTTTCTTTTGTTTGACGTTGACACGTTGAATAGATACTGCTGCTCTACGCTTTGCTGTTGGTTTCATTTTTGTACTGCCCTAAAGGGCCAATGGATGATTTTAATTCACTCTTATCCAATTACGTATTTAAGAGATCCGTATCGCAGTTAAAGATTGCTGGTGGGATTCAAGGATATACAAGCGGTTAGGCAAAAACTACGTTATTATACTTCGGTTTTTTGAGACTGTGCGAGAATATCGACCGTAGAGGTTGAAGGCACAAGTGACACTCACTCACTCATTGCTAATCATGCATGAGTATGTTCGGCAAAATAATTTATTTTGGTTTGATGCATTATGAATTTTATACGTTAAATATTTGGTTGTTACGAAATTTCCATTAAACTATACCAAAAATATTTTTCGAAATGAATTAATTTTATAATTTTTCGCATTTTCGAATTAATTACACCACATTATCTCTCTATAATGAGCACTTGAACAGACTTCCTTCAGAATTCATGATAGTATTACAAAAGTACGTTCAGAATATGAACTATCAACGTCAAAAGCGAAATAAACAGTTCTTTATTACGTTGACGTCGTCGCATACACGTAACGCGTGTAAGGTCATAACCGTAATTGTAATATTACTCATAAACAGTGTTCCTCTGTACTATGTTTTAACGTGTACCCACAAGGTAAGTTGAAATCTACAAAACATCTTATTTCATAAAAATCAATTCAAGTTTCAACGAACGAATCAAAGTTGTCGCGTGCCAATTCATTCATGTTTCTATGAAATGACTTTAGTTGTCTGTTAAATTTTTGTTTAGTATCGAGATTTAATTCGAGTTTTTCATCTTTATTGAGAGCTTATAGGCTTATATATATATAGACTTATAGGCTTTAGGGAACACATGTTTTGCCGAGAATTGAGTAATGTCATAGGCAGGACATTCGTTACCGTGAAATACCACAAATTTAAGAAAATTGAGAATCACAAACTTTTGCTATATCAAAACAAACACGTCGCATAAGATTTACCGACTACTCTGACTACACGTACGTTATGAGCCATTTACCTATCGCATCGCACACCGGTTATATCAACTTACCGAGTGGGTACACGTTAAACAAATTAAGGGTTTTCACGACCTCTCTTAGAATTTACCATGGTAAACTTTAACCGATTGCATTTTTTACTTGACATGATCTAAATTTTTTAATAGTATATTACAATTGAGGTCATGTAAACAGCCGGTAACATAAGGGCGAAGTTTGCAAAATCGAGCCGAAGGCGAAATTGTGTAATCGTCCTTGTGTTACAGGCTGTTTACATGACCTCACTTGTACTATGCTTTAACGTAGTAGCACTCGGTCGTTGAAACAAACAATTGAACATTAAACTTTTTGAAACCAAAAAAAAATAACTCCTGAAATACAGCGTACACTATTTGAGTTCTTAGAGTAGGCTAAATATCGAATGAACTATCGTAGAACAATGTGCTGTGTTCATTTTCTTATTTGTTTGTCGATGTGATAATAACGCAAGGCATCAACGGTCTATATAGCTCAGTCAGCAAAGCTGCGGCGTTATAAATTAATTTTTTCCAGAATTTTCGGTTCAAATCCTAGTTTTTTTTACATTTTTTTTTTTGTGTAGCGTGCACTCCATCAAATTACTTCTATTAATTTTTATACAGAATTTCGAATTTCTTATAAAAATGTAGTAAATAGACTTTCAATCGATATCGACCTACAAATTGATCACATCATGTTTTCAAAGCCCTATTTCTCGTGATATATTAGTCCGATTGAGAAACTAAGTATTTTACAGGAATCCTATGATCACGCACGAAAGACTGGCATTATGTTTCACCAAAATCCTTTTGGGCAAAATTTAATTATTTTGTTTATGTTCTAAACAAAATCAACGACAAGTGAACTTTTTGAATCGAGTAGCCTTGTTATGCCCTTACTACTAAGTGTTTGATTTCTAATCGTTGTTCGTTACATGAATCCGTGGGATAATGGTTAGCGTACAAGACGCGGCTGTGAATGTGCCAGATTCAAATCGCGGTATGGAAATAGTTTTTTTTCTTTATAAAAATAAGAAGAGTTCATTCTGGATGAACTGGACCATAATGGCTCATTACGAAGGTCGCATCATTACTGCCTAGCATGTTAAATTGCATCTACATAGCAATGAACCTGCAGCGTATACTCAACGTACCGTGTGCGTACACGTTAAAAATTGTTAATGGCTGATCACACTCAGAACATAACTTATTTACTTTTGCTCACGGGTGCATCCGTTTTTTTAATTTTTCAGCTTAGTAGGGCCCCCAGTCGATTTTTCGAGTAGCGAAATTTGTTCATGTAAAGGGTTTTTGAAACGATCACTGTGCGAAAGTTTCACCAGATACTTTCTAGGTTTCTTCAAGAGAATTGTAGGGAATAGTGCAGTTTATTTTGTCTGAACATTGTTTATGAAAAAATCAATTACGTGAGAAGTACAGGTCGTCAAAGTTGATTTTTGCTTTACAGCTATGAGTGAGTCAACTTTGAACTTACATACACAGAAACTTTTATACAGCAACGATATCGTGTGAAAGTTTATTTCTACCTAGAATTTCATAAGGAATCCTAAAAAAACTTGGTGTAGACGCTTTTAGTGCGGTTCAGTTTTGAATTTTTTCCTGTGTTATGCAATCGAATTTCGTACGATATATGCGTAACTACGTGCGTAAAATCAGCGCACAAACAATAGATTTTTATAGTGCCACCTTGTGTCAAATTAGTCAAATTTCAATTAAAATGCGAATGTTGAGCGGACTAAAAGCGTCTATTGAACTTAGGTTTCGAAATTTTCATTTCGTTTACATTTTCTAGGAAAAACACCTCCTGCAAAAATCGCAAACGGTAAATAATTTGTAAATGTTTGTAATTTTTGGCTTCAAATCACATTAAAAGTATTTGTTCCGTAGAAAAACAACGTGTTTTTCTTTTTCAAAGTTTCAAAACAAGTTCAAAGTTTCAAACAATATCTTGCGGTCACGAAGATCAAGAAGCAGCAATTTTCATCCTTGCTGGAACTTTAAGTGTAACCATATTCGATATCTCAAGTGCACATGCTTGAAACTGTTTTTTACGGTAAACTTATTGTATTCTCTCCAAAATGACACTCTATGCATTGCCAATGAGAAGAAATTGCATCGCAGTTCTTACGAAAATGTATGCATTTTGCATTTCAGAGTGGGCCAAATATGCTGACATATGCCCACAGTGCAAATTGCCCTAAATGAACGCATAGAGTGTTATTTTCGGCAGAATAAAATAAGTCACACAAAATATAAACTAAAATTTATGAAAATCCGATTCTAACACAAGTTTTACTATTTATTGTTGATCAATTCACATAAATTTAGATTTGACTTTTTTATACAATTATCACAAAAAGTTATGATCTCATATGGGCAACAACTTAAAAAATCTTTAATTTTTTTTTTGCAAATTTGATCAAACAACACTTGCACAAATGGACTTGCTAATTGAACAAATTTTGGCAATTTTTCTTCCTTTCTTGGAATTAATTGACAAACAATTAAAGTTTTATGAAGTGACGTTTTTGGAGCAGCGTGTCAATGAAAACTAGTAAATGTAAATATCTGAACCAGAGCCCATTTTAGGAAAATTAAATTCCCAAAATTTCTCAATTTTTTATGTACTGCAATAACATAATTTTTTTTTTTTTGAATTAAAGTCTCCTTAGGTAATGAGAGGATTTGACACACTAACATTTCTAACACACTCATTAAGAGTGAATCCGCCAATTCTTCGACCAAACAACCCATCTCCGAATTTCGTTATCTATGGCTTTTTTGATTCCTTCGAAGAAATTCGTAGAAGAACATTTGTCTCGAAAATATATAGTTTAAGTAGTGGAACTTCTGAGAAAATGGTCTGCACTGGATAGTCGAAAATCGTTTTTCATCAATAACTTCAACAAGATCGAATGCATTGGTCTGAAACTTTTCAGGTTAGTAGTCCTCATATAGACGAATGTTTGAACTCGTACGAAGAACGAAGTTCTTCGAAAAGCGGTCTTATGCGTTTACATCGACGTTTGTAACCACCCCAATTTCGACCCGGCAGTAGGGGGGAGAGTATCATTCATGGTCCTTAGATGACGAATCAGCAATAAAAAAAATGTCCGTCCGTCCGTCACTGCGACAACTTGAGTAAAACTCAACCGATTTTCAAAAACTTTTTTTCCCTGAAAGGTAAAGTGATTGAACCTGGGCACTGTCGGCCCAAGGGCCAATGAGCTAGGGCCGTTTAAGTGGTTTTTGGTATTTTGTACATAACTCGAGTAAATCTATTCCGATTTTTATAAAAACTATTTTTGTTTGAAATGTCTGGGCATGCCGGACATTTTATGGAAGAAACTTTTTTGAATTATGAGCTTTTGGTCTTAGCCAGGGCCCTAAAACTGAATCTCTTCTAGGGCCTAAGGTGTTTTTTCTACATAAATCGGGTAAATCTTATCCGATTTTCAAAAACTTTTATTTTCCTGAAAGCTTATCACCAAATTGATTACGGGATTGAATATGGGCAAAATCGATCGAAAACTTTCGAAGTTACGGTCGAAAAAGTGGTCGAAAACGTGGTTTTTTGAAGGTTTCTTGGAGCTTTTATTACTTATATCTCTGCGAAATTAGAACGGAAATCGCTCTTCAAGGTTTTGAATGAAAGATGTGGACATCACAAAATCACGAAAATTAAATTAGTGAAAATCTGTTGAGTGGTTCGGGCTCAACAGTCTTCAGTGTGGGCCCAACTCATGCTACGCGACCACATATGATATTTGGTGATTTGTTTTGAATGTTTCTTTAATTATGAGGTTTTTGTACGGTTTTGCAGAGAAAATAGATGCGAACATTTTTGTTCATGTCGGTATGGCTCAGGGGCCTTTCCTAAGAGCTCTAGGTCGGTTCTAAGATCGGCCCTAGTATAATTCTTTTTTTAAATTTTGAGATTTTTTTAAGGATTTAGAGAGGTTTTTGCGAAGTTGCGAAGAACGGACGGGTTTTTCAATATTGCCCTTTCGGCAATTTCCAATCCAATTTAATGGCGACGTAATTTCATGCACTTAAGAGTTGAGGCAACATTTACTTAGATACGTTCGAGCCTTTTTGTAACATCTATTCTGTTTGCCACATCTATTCTGATACGTACGGGTCCCTGCATATGTTTTGAGTATCCACTTGCCCGGAAGTTATGAGTGTGTGGGGTGATATAACTATTTTTCTTCGAAAAAATGGACTTTTTAGAAGTCGATTTAAAAAAAACTCCAACGCTGTTCACATCAATGATCTATATTGCTGTCAAGACTATGTTCTCTAGTATCTAAAACCATATAGAGTTGACATAGCCAGCGCTGGAGTCAGTCACATCTTGTCAAAAAATAAACCTGACCACCAACGGGAAGACTTTTCGACTTCGTCTGCTTTCGTGACTTACTGAAATGATCTAGAAACACTATTTTTTAGAAAATGGATCCCGCAGCTTTCTAACGACACCCCACATTAATATATTTGTGGAAGAATCCGTTTTCGCCGAGTCAAAAAGTGAAACAATCTGAATTTACTCTTATGTAGAAATTACCACCAACTTTTGCGTCGACAAAAATTGTAAAAAACGATTTTCGACTATCCAGTGCAGACCATTTTCTCAGAAGTTCCAGTGCTAAAGCTATATATTTTCGAGACAAATGTTCTTCTACGAATTTCTCCTATAGATCGATCCAAGGAATCGAATAAGCCATAGGTAGCAAAAACCGGCAATATTTTACTTAAATACGTTCGAGTCTTTTTGCAACATCTATTCTGTTTGTCACATCTATTCTGATACGTACGGATCCCTTGCATATATTTTGATTACCTTTCAGGAAAAAAAGAATTTTTGAAAAGCGGTTGAGTTTTATTCGAGTTATCGTGTTCTCAAGCAGACGGACGGACATTCGTTTTATTGCTGATTCGTCATCTAAGGACAATGATCGATGCCCCCTCCCCGTACTACTGGTTCGAAATTCGACTGGTTACAATCGACGTGGTAAACGCATATTCTCTGTTTTCGAAATACCTCATATCTTTGTACGGGTCTAAAAACATTAATTGAACCCACTGTAATAGCAGTTGAATCATTTACTCACGTAACGACACAACGAACGAATTAAATGCAATAAATCTTGCTTGACGTTCACATTCAGCAGTTGAAGCTACTCTGAGGGAATCTGTTTTATTGGTGTCATTGATCTGATAGGGAACTTTGTTTCATACTTATGAAAGTTCGCAGAGAGTTTTATTTTAAAGCGTCGATGAATGGACCCGGTGAATGATACAAAAATTATTAATTGTTGAAGTGTCATAAAATTTTTCGTGTACATGGTCTAGACATTCTAAAATCATCAATTGTTAGGTACCGTTCTTTCTTACATCAGAGTTGTAAAAGTTTTTTGTGTACCTATTTTGGACGATTGACTTTAGACGATTTCGTGTGTTGTAGAGCAGGTGGAGCAAGTGAATGCCACATACTATTCGGTTTGAGCGACCGCGTAATGATGAGATTATGAAATCAATTTGTACCAATATAAATTTGAAAATAGTTCTTCCTCATTAGTGGATGTTTGTTTTAAGTTTTTAATTTCAATTCTCAGTCCAGTAAAAATCAATAAAGCATTCACACACCAAAATCGGAACACGGGAGATGTTAAAATTTTAGATGAACAGTAAGTGGTATGATGTCGATATTTACTTAGTTGATGCATGTATAATCTCTAGGTGCGAATCGAACAGTTCTTGAAGTTTTGTAACTCTTGACAGGATAATTTTGAAATCTTTTTGCTAATGGAGCCCATCCAGGTTCTGCACAGCGTTGAAACAAGCTTTCCTCGCAATTACTGTACTACGATTTCATAATCATATCATTTTTTTTATGAGCCACGTTTCTCGTTCAATATAGTTTAAATTTTGACTAGTTTTTTATTCATATGACCGTACTGGTAAGAATTTACCTTAATATAAGTTATATAGCCTAAGCTGTTTTTACTTAAATTTGGTCAACACTGTATCGTACCTAATTCTGATTTGTTTTTTAAAATCAGATTCTGCTTTTCGGTCCTTTTCTGTTTTTTATTACAACAATTAGACTTATATACGCAGGACTGACATGACTGGACATGGCAGAAATGCCTCAAATACTTTTTTTGGTTCGATCTTTAGTCGTAAGTCAAGTGTTCTTATTGGTGGAACACAGTACGCATGAGTTAGGCTAAAGCATGTCTTAACATATTTTAAATTTGCACCCTGCAGCCCTGTTGACAGTTAAAGGTCAGTTGTAGTGCCTGATAATAGTCGGGTAAGTTGTTGGAGGCATTTCAATAATTTTTCTTCAAGTGAAATTAATGTAGTTAAAATTTGGAGTAATTTGTGCAAATTTTTTTTTTGATCTCTTATTTGTATTTTGAAATGCAATCACGCGTAAACGCAAAATTTTATATTTTAGCAATAGGTTTGTAGTTTAGGGTATTAACCATGTATCTAAACCTAGGAGGGTCGAATTTTTCGAAAATGAATTGGATTTTTATCGATTTTCCTGTGTTCCGATTTTGGTGTGTGAATGCTTTATGTGATCCGATGTTTGATTTTCCTTTTGGCGAATGTGCATAACGGAGAATAAACTAGTTTCATTCTATTTAGATGTTTGTAAAGCATTGTCTATTGATTTAACAGGTTGTGGATTAATATTTGACCAAATAATTTTTTCCGATTTTTCTTCATTGTGGAGGGAATTTGCAGTTCTTATATTTTTTTTATCTGCCTAGAACGATAATCTCGCATTTTTCTCCCTAGGGCAAAATTGTTTTTCTCGATATATCTTTTCTCGGCAGATAAAATAGCATATGCACCGCTGTTCAGGATGGTTTATTTTGACGATTTGGATTATTTCCCACGCCTTCGGCTCCAAATCGTCAAAATAGAGCATCCTGGACAGCGGTGCATAATCTACTATTATCATTGTTTTTGTCTCACTGAATTTTTTTATAAATATTTAAATTTTGCGTGCCTATCTAGAGGTGAGCGGGTTGCCCGAAATTCGGAAAAAACCGCGCAAATCCGGTCCGGCCCGAACCCGAACTACTTTTCACGGGTTTGGGTTTCGATTTTTCGGGTTTAAACAATCCCTGTCGGTCGGGTTTTGGGTTATAAAATTTCCGGTAGGGCGGGTTTGAGTGTTCCTTTTACCGGGTCTACGATAAAATTCCCAAGTAACAATTTGAAAACCAATAAATTGTTGGTTAAAATAACGTCGTTATAACGTTGCCAGGACCGTTATATAACCGTCATTGCCCAGTTATAAAAAGACTTAAGTTATTGAACCGTAAAATAACGGCTATTTAACAAAAAAGTTTTTCAAAGGAATAATAGATTATTGAACAGGTCAGTAAGTGACGCGTTAAATAATTGTATTTTTGAATATACAGGAATAACATACAAACAAATTATTACGCATCGAGGAATGTTTTTAAGCAAAAAGCTTTGAGAACTGTTTTTGGACGAGGGTAGAGTTTAGATTCCGAGCCGAAGGCGAGGAATATAACTACACGAGTACAGCTTTGCAAAATTCATTCCTTTCAGTCATACATCACTGCATAGAGTCGTTTTGCTATATTTTTCCTTAATCAAAATAAAGTTCTACTGAAGAATCGAACCAGAGTCATCTGTTATCTGGTTTGAACTCATTGTGGATCGCTCTTGTCATTTCTAAAGCCTAATGTAAGTTCTTGAGAGTCCGTCTCTTCATTCCTTTAATCAGTTTGCCGCACCGGTCGGAGCATTTTGATAAAACTTTATTTTGATTCAGGAATACGTCATTCGTACAAAGCACGTATTTATCGGTATATAGTGAGTAAGCTGAGCATAATGTAACATGAAATTCAATTAATTCGTTGTTATTGGCTTCAGTAACTATAATTTCGTATTAAATTCAAGTAATTTATTTCTTCAAATAACAATGCATTTATCGGCCTATTTTGCGGGCGATAAATACACCATACCGGCCGCTTTCAGATAAATTGATTGGTCAAATAACGGTCTATTGACGGTTAAATAACTTAGGTCTCTTTGTAACTGGGTAATGACCTTTAAATGACGGTCCTGGCAACGTTAAAATGACGTTATTTTAACCAATAAGTTATTGTTGTTAGAAATTGATGGATCAAGAAACTACGAAAACGGTTTTCCACTGTGTTTTCTCCTTTCATGCTTGAGTTTAACTAAATCAAACTCAATCCCAATTGTCTCGGGTAACAGAATTCGGCCCGTATCACGTTCGTTTGGTCGGGTTTCAATTTCAGGTTGAATTCGGCTCGGGTCGGGATGAGCTGACAGCGTTTTCCGCGCGGTCAGGCTTCGGGTTTTAATATTGAATCGGGTTCGGTTCGGGTCTGGCTTCCAAAAAAGGTCGACCCGCACAATTCTATGCCAATCCACGCTTTTAGTGATGAAATTTCTTATGTCAAAGTGTAGCTAATTCTGTTTGAGAGTGTTGTTTCATTTTTTAACTTCAAATTTTTATGATTTTTTTTTTAAATTACACATTCAAAGCAAAGTCTTAGCTAAAATTAGCGCAACGTATCATGATAAATCAAAGCGCAACACCACAGAACTCAGAGAATAGAGATGAGAACATAGATAGTGTAGGATAAAGCTTGGCTCGAAGAGTATTAAGAGTTATTAAAAATTTCGAAGTGACTATTCGCATCCGGGTACAAATAGTGTCAGTATTATTGTAGATGCGATTTGCACCCGAAATGTGTGAAAAAACCATACACAATAATAATGACACTATTGGCGGCAAGGTGCTAATAGTATCTACAATAACAGTGACACTATTTGCACTCCAATCGAGCGCAAATATCAAAAATTTAGCACGAAAACAGAGTGCGTAAAGTTAAGCTCAAAGCTAAGGGGGACGGGTGGCTCAGTGGTGAACGCACTGGACTGCCACCAAAATGACCCGGGTTCGATCTCCGGTGTTGGCATAGTAGGAATTTTTCTCCAACGAAATAATACATTGTACAACGTCCCTAAGTCCACCCAAGCTTCTTGAAATTGGGTAGTCGCTGTGGAGCGACGAAAATGTATCAGGAAAAACACTGTTCATATGTGACGTCACAAGCATATGGCATTCCTGCATACAAAACACGCATATACAATGCATGCCAACGGCGACAAGACAGAAATGTCAAGCAATAAATGGATGGGAAAAAACGTTGGCACAATCCCCACAAATCCCCCATAGATGGCGCTGTACTGGACATACACGACATTCGAAAAATATGGCGGGACAACGAACATGGTGTGAACGATGGTGGCCATTTCTCAATGGATCGCACAAAATGCACAACACTATCACTTTGGCTCATCGGACCTGTTACTACGTGACCTCCCGATGAATTCATCGTAAATATCAACATAACAAATAAGATACAAACTTAGACATAAGTAATTGTAATAGAATAGATTAAGAGAAAATGTTAGATACTAGATGATAAAAATGTAAACCATACGATTAATAAAAAAAAAAAAAAAGCTCAAAGCTAATGTCTAATCGTTTGCAATTCAATGATACGTTTAAAATTTTCAAAATACTCAGTAAAAATGGGATAGTACGATATAAAGTGATTTTTTTGAAGTAATATTAATGAACACCCATAGTATGAAAATTATGAAATGTCGCCCAAGATACATAACATATAATAACGTTGAAAAAGAGGTCAAAAAAGAGGAAATTTCTCCGGGAAAGAGACATAAACATTGCGTTTACATAATTGATAAAAATGACCTTGAACAATTGAGAGTTTTATTCAAATCATATTAACTTTGCATTTCTTTACAGGATCCGGCTGGTATATTTGAATTAATTGAAGTCGTCGGAAACGGTACATATGGACAAGTATACAAGGTATGTTTAGAAAACGTTATACTCCGCCTTTTTGTACGGTTAACGCAAAATGACATTTTATAGGCAGATTCATATTATTCGTATGAAGTAATTTTGAAAGAGTTGAAAATGTTGTTTGATAGTTCATTGTTAAATATCCTCCAAACCTAATATAACTCGTAAAAAAGACGTCTTTATCGTCAATTTCAATTAGCTAGCGGCTCAAAAAAAAAAGGACATATTTTATGGATGTAGTCTTACACAATTGTAATCCTGAGACTTTTATACAAAATTCTCAGAATGTATTGTGAGAACAATGGAAAGAGCTATATAAGTTACTGTCTACTTTCCACAATGTTTATCAATTAAATTTTAATTGCAAGCACTTCATTCATTATTTGATAGCTGATGGAGCTTACAGGTAGTAGTTGTCGTTTTCTCTTATTTCACACACTTACAAAAACGCCAAACAAAACTTTTGCGATTATTTTTTATCATATGAGATTCATTACGAAGACTTTTTCTTATTTTTTACTCTAAATATTTAATCGCATAATTCCACAACTGTGATTAAACCTCATACATGTAATAACTTAATCATTCTACCAGCTTCACAAATTTCTACATATTCATTGCTAATAGGCTAAATTATTCATCATACATAAAATTTTCTTAAATCGTTAAAGAAAGTAACTACCAATTTAACTAGCAATTTAAATGCAATTACATTTTTATTCTTAGCTGTCTTCCAAAATAAATTTTACTATAATTTTATTGGTGTATTGACCAGATTAAATGTTATCCATTCAAATTTATGTTGTGTTTTTTACGCTTATTACGTTATTCGTGCATTATCCTCCGAAATATAACCATTAATTTTAAGGCGATTAGAGATGGATTAAAGGATCGTCAATTTATTTTTGAGTTCTGCAAGTTGTTGCAAGGAATAATTACAATAAGCCACAATTTTTATCACATTTTTGTTGTCAAACGATTGAAAAAATTTATGAGCCGTTATGACTTATTGCTTAGTGACTGAAAACACGTCCGAATCAATGGTTTAAAATCCATTCCAAACCCTACTAAATTCCCCGATCTGTGGCCGGCCTGATGCTTCCATTGACCTAAATGTTTCCGGATCTAGAGGGTCCAGAAATGGCTTGAGTTTTGTTCCTTCCAGGACCTATTTTTGAGAAAATGTTTTCTCAAATTTTTTGATGATATTATTATATATATAATATTGTTCGTGCAATTGAAAGAAGCTCAGCAAATCAAGTTTAAGTTTAACTTAAGCCCTAAGTACTTTTGTTGATGATTCTATTATGCCTTCATTGACCTCAAAACACCTAAAATATGTGGCTTGAACACTTTTTTGTGTATAAAACATCAATTAAGTATCAAAGTTTTTAAAAAAATTGCGAAAATTTTCTCAAAAATAAGGCCTGGTTCCTTCCCACATGAGCCACTCCTAGAAAATCGGTCTAGATACGGTACTAAATATTTACCTCAATTTTCTTTACGACATAGCAAAAAATTTTTTTTGGGCTAAGGGTGACCTCAAGCCGGACTTTAAAGCCCCAACGAGTTGCCTCGGACCCACATTTTCCTCTGTTCAAAATATTTCTACATTTTCGCTACAACACACTTACTTACTTACTCAACCGGCACTACAACCCATTAAGGGTCTTGGCCTTCTGCAACATGCTTCTCCAACCGGACCTATCCGCAGCTAACGTCTCCCAGCTGGATGCTCCCACAGTTTTTAAGTCGGCAAGAGCTGCGTCGCGTCATACCATCTGCATTTTGGACGCCCTGCACCTCTCTGGCCCTCCGGTCTGGTTTTAAGGATTTTTTCGGAATACGATGATCTTCCATTCGTTGTACAT
>CM055404.1:64921990-64943960 GCA_029228625.1 Pseudolycoriella hygida | reverse complement strand
GTTTTGTTTACAAATCTAACAATCGGAACAAATCTGTCTGCGGCTGAGTTTCGAACCAACGCACTGGCAACTCGATCTCATAGTAGCAAGCAGACGTGTTAACCACTACGCTATCGAGTTGTTATTAGATATCAATTAGAGGAATAATTTTTTGAAGATGTCAGCGATCGGCTGCACACAAAATTAAAAGTTACAGCTCGGCTAAGGTCGTTTTTTCGCATTTTTGTTAAAATATGGCCTTAGCCGAGCTATAACTTGCTATAACTTTTAATTTTGTATACAGCCGATCGCTGACACCTTCAAAAAATGATTCCTCTAATTAATATCTAATGTTTTGCTGAAGACACCTAAGCTCTACAACGTCATCTTCACCCCAAGCCGAGGCTTCAGCCGACTCGAAAAAATATCTCGGCTGTCATCTCTGCAATGAAATAAGAAGGTTTATGTAATAGACTGGTCCTTCGTCTAATGTCATTCTCGTGTATTTCCAAGGAAAAAGTTGCAACCAGATCTGCCCTACAACCCATAAAAAACCTAGCGATGTTATCAGATGAGAGATTTTCATATATTTTCTCTCACAAAATCTCGTCGCTAGGTTTTTTATGCGTTGTAGGGCAAAGATGCAGACCCATTTCAAGCTGGACAACCTGATTGCAAAAAAGTTTCTTTGATAACGTACTCGGTTCCGATTCGGCACCAGGCTGCCTTTTTGAGAAGTTTAAGCAACCTTAAAGTAACCTCTATAGATCCTAATTGCACGTGTCGCCTCGATGAGGAGACGAATGCTTACGTTACATGTGAATGCCCGAAGTTTTCTTCAGGGCTCTTAAGAAGTCACGTGGTCCTTCTCGCAACAGTGTCCGGCAGGGCACCTGTGGCTCTTGACAAGTTCTTGGTCGGTGCTAGGCGGTTCTCAAGATTTAAAGAAAAAACCTTGACCCAACCTGAAAAATCTAACCATAAAGAACGTAGTCTGGCGGTAACGAATACGCGTTCATCACAGTAGTATGAAAACATAAATCCAATACTGTTGAAACATTTTTGGCATAAGTTCTGAAGTCTCGCTAAAATAGACCGTGTCATGTCCGTGTCTTGTCACCTAACCTCAAGTGGTGATTATTTGATTATTTTTTAACGTCTCAACATAAAACTAGTCCCTTTTCTCTATTGGCGCCATCCAAGCTTTCATAACTGAATAGAGACAAACATAAAACTAGTGACACCATCTATTATACTAATTAAAGATTTAGGAAAATGTAAGAAAAAGTTTGACTTTTTATAAAGTCAAGAATCCCTGTTTATTTTTGACAGATTGGCATACATATATATTAGATTTAGAGATGAGAGGGTTGCCCGAAACTTCGAAAAACTCGACCCGAACCAAAACCCGAATTGTTTTTTTCGGGTTAATGGGTTTCGGGTTTCGAAAATTTTAATCTTCGGGTTCGGTCCGGGCCGGGTTGTTGTATCATTTTATTCGGGTCCCAATCCTTTCTATATTTTACAAAACTCGTCTAAATTTTATCATCTTATATTACACGAATTTTGTTTTAGTCTAAGGTCCGTGAAGTTGGGCCTTGAAATAATTTTTGTTTCGAAGTGATTTGGGTTGTGAGTTTCGAAAAACTTGAGTGTCTGGTTCGGTCCGGGTCGGGTTTTGAAACAATTCGGGTTTCGGGTTTCGAAAATTTTAATCGGGTCTGGTTCGGTCCGGGTCGGGTTTAGAAACAATTCGGGTTTCGGGTTTCGAAAAATTGTATCGGGTCGGGTTTCGAAAAATGGTCGACCCGCTCATCTCTAATTAGATTGCAAAAAATATATAAAAATTACCATAAAATTGTACTAAAAATCATCTTTTTACCTCTTTCTGGAGTCATTGTCACATTCCTCTCCTAGATAAAAGTGTTACTTTGTGAGTTAAAGAGCAGGAAATCGAAATTTAGATGACGTCTAATATTCCTTACTACCGTAACAATGACTTTAACTGATTTTTGGTACATACCAGACTGCCTTCTATAAGGCTGCTCATACTGATCAACTTCGCAGCCTGTCACCGAGTCTGAACCGAGTGCACAGTGCACATTAATGTACTCGTATCCCCGTCTAATATTGTCGTATGAACTATTTTGGCACTAGGCTGCCTTCTGTAGTTGAGTTTATGCAAATTTGATCAGTAGTGTCACTACAGTTTCATCATCAATATTTTCGATAGCATATTGGGCCGTTCATGCGTTACCCACGATACATTTACCTCATAAACTACATAAGTTGCACTGCCCTACAACGCATAATAAGCTCAGCGACGCTATTAGATGAGAGATTTTCTCTTACAAATTCTCCTCGCGAAGTTTGTTATGGGTGTTATGGCAGTGCAATGATTTTTCCTAGAATATTGTTAGAACTCAACAAAATTGTTTTTTGTAATTTTCTTGGAAGCCTACAAAATGTTCAAGGTTTCTGAGAAAGAAAGTAAAATATAAATGTAATACGGTATTAACTGAGTTGTTCTTATTACTAGTACTTCGTTGTATTTTTTTAATTGATTTCTCTGCTTGACATCATTGACTTTAACATTCTTTACATCTTGGCCGAGGTCTTACCTACAGCCCGTCCAAAATGAAAGTGATACGAAACTTACAAATCTTTCATATGAGGCGTTGTTACTTCCTTATATAAATGAAAACAAAAGGAAATATTTGAATCACCTCATGTTTGAGATGATTTGTGTCTAGCCCCCACCGCAAAATTTAGAGTCGAGGCCTCTGCTCGCAATGGTTATTATTTACCTTTGAAATAGAGGTAATTGTCGGTAAGACATTTAGATAATATTATCGCAAGTGCGTTTTTCTTACCGTCAGTTGTGTACACAGTTCTCTTGAAAAATATTTGATTCAATTTATGTCTAGACAGAAAAACGAACCTCTAACCCTTAATTTAAAACAAACAAAAAGATGTATGCCAAGTACGCAGAGCAAAGTGTTTTTGTATTATTTACACGATATGAACTGAATACACTTTCGTACTTTAATCCTGTCTAATCCTCCTTGAATTATGTGGGGGATGAACTTGAATGACGAGGGAGTGTGTAAAATATGATATTTTTATTTTGGCTATAAATAGAATTAAAAAAAAAAAAAATAGGAAAGAAAAACCATGCGAGCAGTAAAACAATTAGACAGCAAAAGCGAGGGGATCAAATAGAACAAACGAGAAGAAAAAGGTTCAAGTCGTATCCACATTTAAGTTGTAAATGGAAATTTAAAAGTAGGAAAAAGATAAAACCAAAACTGTTTTCGTTTCGTTGGCTCTCCAAATTCAAAATGGACATGCTGAAGAGTATGGTTTTGAACTTTTAAGTATCCATCTAATTTTCAGAAATCTATTGAAATACGTGTCTTTATTTCTAACGAGGGAATGTTTGGAATGTTAATGACAGCGGTCAACTTTCCGAAATTTGCTACTCCTTCCACCCTTACAATATTATGTTTAAAGTTCATTGCGAAAAGCTTAACGATTGTTTGAGTCTTTCGTCTTCTTTTTCGAACTGAGACTGTGTCTTATAACAAGAAAGGTCATGACGTGAGTTTAATGTGGTAGAGCTAATTGGGTTCATTATGGAAACCATGAAAATTAGCTTGTAAATTCTTTGCAAATTATTTCCGACTTTTGACGTAATTTTCGTAAAGAACTAAATTTATTTCTCGTGATTTGATAAACCAATGTTGTAAGATTTATATCAAGCAATAAATATGTGCGCAATATTTTGGATGGTTGAGCGAATTTTTTATTACAGGAAAAGAATCATGAGATGTTTCGTTTTAGCTATTTCAACCAAAAAACTAAGTTTTATATGAACAAAATACAAGCGAATACGTGAAAGGAGAAATAGAAAAATTGCACAAGGTTATGATTCTCTCCCTCTGTTATTTGTTTTAAGCAAGAGAACTTGCCTTAAGTAGGTAAGTGACGTAGTTAAATGACGATAAATTGTAATTTGGTTCAGAAAGTGAAAATTAAACAATAGATCCTGTAGTAGGAACGTAGAGAAACGATGATAGATTCAACTTTATTAAAACATCCGACTTTTCTTCTCGTCAAAGTATAAACTTTATTTAGAACAACTTTATCTATCAACCGTTCGTCTACCAATCATCCTCCAAACAATTAAATACATCGAGCGATCATTGGCTTTGTTCGATTTACACAATTCTCCACTGTACCAATTAATTTACTTACAGAAAAGCCGCATGACTAAATTGTAACGTTACTTTAAGAACGAAGGGAAATTTTATTATATATTTCGTCCAATATTTTTTATTCTTTCAACTCAATATCATAAGCATGAAATTATATTGTTTTTCAAAGATAGAAAATCTCGCCAAGATTTTTTGATTCTGGTATTGTTCCTAAAATCGATGCAACATATCCTTTTTGTATTGCGATGCTGATACGTTGAATTAGGTATGATGTCGACCGTTTTTCATTAGCAATTTTGCTCCCTATTTCGTTCACCAAATTCTAAGCTAAATTTCCAAACACTCCCGAAGTTTCAATTGCGACAGGCACGAAAACAAACTGATTGGCTAGTTCCGAATAATGGTTGATTTTGTCCTCTTCTGCTTTCTTTGCTGCGTGTCATACATGTTGCGAACTTGAACTCAAATATTATGGAGCGAATGTGTCTCTGCATGTAAAGTCCCAGAGTAATGATTTTTCCATTGTCCATGGTATTAACGTCAATCCGGCTGACTTTTTCCCATCTGGTCTTGAACAACCGCGTGGCTCCGAAATTACGGGTATTTCAGCGGATCGTAACGTACGTTGAATTAGGTTACTGACTTCGGCATGTCTGGATCTTGTACCCTTGGCTTTTCAACATGACAATCCATGCCTTCCGAATCTTTTCACCTTTTCTCCGCAGATACATTTGTGAGGCTGTACGATATTTATCCCGAGACGATGCATGAATGCATGAAGCCAAGCGCCTGTTTCGTATTTCAAATTGGACAAAAATCTGGCTTTATCTTCATTTTTCTCAAATGATGAACTCATTGATTCGATTTTGTTCGTTATGGCGTCATTCTCCCAAGCTTTCTGAAAACGTGTTAATCTTCAGCTGGCAATTCACCAAATTTCCTCTGCTTCTGATCTTGAGGGGTCAATCAGTCGGTATTCTTCAGATAACAGATTGTCCACAAAAACAGAGAGTTGATAAATCGATGAAAGGAAGCATGGCAAAGCGATATCGGTAGCGTGTCTGATTTGAATCCCTCCATTTTTTATAGGCAGAGCTGATTCTGACCACGCCTTAGGTAGTAATTGAATGTTTAGCAGCGATTCCAATGATTCTTTCAAAACTTGGTCGTATTTTTGTAATCCCGTATAATTACACCACATCGGTGCGCCACGAAGAAAGAAGATCAATCGTGGTGTTGTTATGGAGACTCGCAATAATAAATAAGCACTATGTGCACTGATATTTTTTAATTTCTCTGAAAGTCGTTTCAATTCGACTGTTTTCTCGTCAAGGCAAACAACTGCAGCCTGGTCTGAAATTGGACTCCCCAATAAAAATTCATTTTATACAAAATATTTATATACAAAAAAAAGACTGCGTGAGCACGTGCCAATCAGGTTTTGATCAGAGTAGAAACCAAACCGCATTTGATTGGTCGAGTGACGACCATTTTTCATTGGAACAGTTAAACCAACTTAAATTGGAAAATGAACTTTCGCTTTCAAGTGAGTCTACTTACTCCATTACGTTTGACTTCTGGCTTTTTAGTTCTTACCTTTTTCCGAAATATATCTCGATAAATTACAGCGAGTACGGCGCAATGCCAGCTATCTATGTCAAAACGATGTATTGCAATTTTTATTGCAATAGCACGAACACTGCTCTTCTTTATATATCCATTCACTCATCCAAATCGGTTCATTCAACGTTGGCTTAAAAAAACTTTTGATAAGATGTAGCGAATTTTTTTTGGGGTCATTTTTGGCCATGTACGTAGGTGCCACCACTGCTCAGTTTGGCGGCGGCTCAAAAAAATTGATAATTGATAATTGAAAATTTGATACCAAACCCAATCTTTAGCATGCCCACGAATCGGATGAAAGCACTACTCGACTTTGTTATGAATCGATGATTGAGCACCTATTACAACTTCACAACTTCTAAGTTAGTAAAAGAGTGTAAGGACTACCTGAACGAAATGGGTCGAATGAACTGATCGCTCTCGTTTGATTACCGGGCCACTCTGGAATTCATGGCAATGTGAAGAACGACAAACTGGCCAGAGTCGGCTCTTCAAAGCGAATTTGTGGATCATATCGGCAAATCCCTACGACCCAGTCAATTTTCGATAGAGTATTAGAAAATTGGGTTAAGGCTCAGCACGCAGAGCGCTGTGAAGCGTTTTATGGAGTACAGCATACGAAATACTTCATCTCAAAGCCTAATATAGGATGGTCCAAGGAACTTATCAGCATGCAGAGGAATCGCATCAGCTGAGCTGTTGGTGCGATTACCGGACACTGCGGCTTGAATAGGCACCTAAGGAAAATGAGTTCTCAAAAGTAGCCCAAAATACCACTTTTTCGACCATATGTCCGGACCTAGTTGGCTCATCGAAATCGGAGTTGATTTACTCAAGTTATACTCTTAATGGACAGACGGACATCCCCTAACACTCTGCCTCGAAATCGAAATGTTACAAACGGCACAGTAACGTAACTTCATACGGTGCTAAAAATCTTCTGACCACTTTCACATATAGACCCGCGACGGATGGCATAGTTACTAGAAACATCAGATGTGTTTGTGAGAAACATGAATCGAAAAACCTGAAAATTTGTTTTCGATGATAAACACAACCAATATGTGGAATGTTTGTCGCAAAAATGTCACCATGCAGTCATGACCATTCAAAAATAGTTCGGAATTTGGTTCAGCAGTTTTTCCGAATACGCCGTTGCCTCATTGTAAAAATAACTGAAAAAAAACTAATAAAACGAAAAAAAAAATGAAAAAAAGGAAAAAAATAAAAAGAACCAGGATCGAACGAAATTAGCGTTCATCCACCCTACGACCTTTGATTATCAGTCAAAAATCTTATTTGAAATAAAACTCTATACTGTATATTTTTCGTCGTGAAGACTTGCGTCACCCCGGTTCATGAATATGCTATATTGCGGAAAACATTCCTCTTGACGTAAATCGCTACCATATCACTTGTTCTAGGGAAAGCTTTAACTTTCTGAAAATTTTTTATTGCACAGCAACGCTGTCAACGCTAATGACTTTCTAATTGGTTTCGTGATGAACTTCGACGAATCTAGTGCATCCATTAACAAATTATCTTTGCAACCTTTAAGAAGCACCGAATGACATCTCATTACTCTACTCCCTTTCTTAACATCTAAAATTAACCAACCTAATTTAATTCAATTTGTCAGAAGAACTGTGAATAATTAAACCTTTCAGAGTAGAATTTCGTTTCTTATTATAAAGTAACAATATTAACACACATTTTTTGACTACAACAGTACATCCGGTGTAATATTTGTCTGGATCGTCTAATCATTTTTTTTAATTTTATTTAACAAATCATTGTCAAGTGTTTAGCGAAAGAGAATTACTCATCAGTCGTTATAATTGGAATTGAAATATCAATAACAGTGCTCCGTGTAATTATAAATGAAGCGAGTTAATGAACGAGATTTAAATTGATGAGGTTTTTATTCGAATCATTTGTCGTTGAAAGTTTCTTAAACCTTCTGAGTGTTTTATGAAGACATTAGGGTGAAATATTCATGCTCTTAATGTTTTACGCAATTAAGCTGTTGTGATTCACGCATCCTTTGCGCATTTTTTAAAGCTTAATGCCCGCTGCTAAAAAATTGTTCCTTTTCTTTTTGAGAGTCAGTTACAGCCTACTTTTGTGCGTAGAAATAATGCTTTACACACACGGGGCCGAAAATAAAGGCATTTTTTAATTTTTTTTGGGGATTTCGCTCCTTTGCATGTAAAGCGTTATGTGCATCTGTTTTGGACGATTGCACTTTCTCTTGAAGACCGAACGAAGTAAAATCAATCACCCAAAACAAACTATTTCGTCGATTTCCTTGAAACAAGATCCTTTAAGAAGGTCGAATCACCACAGCCAATTCTATTTTTCGTTCAAAACTAATTTTGGACGGGAATGCTTGTTCTTTTTTTTGAAAATTTTTTAAAAGGGAACTTGTTTAAAAACATAGAAAGGACCCGTACGGCAAACAGAGTTGATGTTACGAAAAGACTGGAACGTATTTAAGTAAATGTTGCGTTCTGTATTGGAAATTGCCCGTAGGGCAATTTTGAAAAACCCGTCCGAAGTAACGGTGTAAAAAAATTCTCCGAACGCACAAAATTGACCTCCAAATAGAGAAAAATGTTCTCCTCAATTTTGTCTACAACATAGCAAAAAACTATTTTTTGGGCTAGGGCCGACCTTAGTACTGACCTAGGGCCTTAAATAGAGGCCTCGGATACATACTTTCATAGACAAAAATGTTTCCCTCAATTTGCTCTGCAACATAGCAAAAAACATTTTTTTATGTTAGGGTCGACCTTAGGACCGACATGAGGCCCACTTGAGCCCTAAGCACAGGCAAAAATTCTTTCAAAAATTGTCGGCCATGCCGAGATCTTTCAAACAAAAAAAAGTTTTTGAAAATCGGAAGAGATTTACTCGAGTTATGTACAAAAAACACGTAGGGGCCTAACAAAGACGCTTTTTAGTGCCCTAGCTAAGTCCAAAGACTCAAATCGAAAAATTCTTCTTCCACAAATTGACGGTCATGCCCAGATCTTTCAAACAAAAAAAAATTTGAAAATCGTTAAAGATTTACTCGAGTTATGTACAAAAAACACATAGAGCCCTAGCAGAGACTCGTTTTTAGTGCCCTACCTAAGTCCAAGGACTCAAATTAAAAAAAGTTTCTTCCATAAATCGTCGGCCATGCCCAGATCTTTCAAACAAAAAAAAAATTATGAAAATCAGAAAAGATTTACTCGAGTTATGTGCAAAAGACCAAAAACCACTTAAACGGCCGTAGCTCGGCGGCCCTTGGGCCGACAGTGCCCATATTCAATATCATAAAATATTTTTCGACTACCTTTCAGGAAAAAAAAAAGTTTTTGAAAATCGGTCAAGATTTACTCAAGTTATCGTGTTGACGGACAGACAGACAGATCGACAGACAGACCGACAGACAGACAGACCGACAGACGGACATTGTTTTTTTCGCTGATTTGTCATCTGGAGGCAACAAAAAAAGTTTCCACCTTACTCTGGAGTTCGAATTCGCAATGTAACAAACGTGGTAGTAAACGCATCAGACCTACGCACTTCGTACGGGTCTAAAAATCTTCGCTGCTAATGCCTGGTAATGGCACATTCTGTACAATTGACATTTGAAGCAGACTAACATTTCTTTTTATTTTTCTTTGAAAGCAGGTCTCGGCTCATTGCTTTTGAAAAAACTGTAACGCGTGATCACGTGTTTTAACTTAACTTCTTTGTTCTATTGTCCAATTACAATGGCATTTACAAAAGGACAAATTTAGTTATCTTTATTCGGACCGGGGGTAAACCTAATCCCAGTTGAGCACCACTTCAGCAACCAATTCAAAAACCCGAAGACCTCCAAAGATTCCCTCAAAAAGGCGGATACGAGGAAAGTGAAGCTATTTAGCCCGGTCATACCCCAAGAGCAAAGCGATACTTTCCCCTTGGCTGCTAAAACGGAACTCCGCAGACTAACTTATTCCGACATTTGACATTTGGAGCAGATTATCTTCAGTTCATAATATAGACGTTACTAACATAACATATGTCGTACTTTTCGTTGAGAATGACTTTATAAGAAATCTGGCGAAAGTCAATTAGAAGTGAAGTGAAGCTGTGTGACGCACCTTTTTGAAAGCATACTGATAACAGTGGGTATACGCTTTCTGCTTTTCTGTTTTGATTCACGAAAAAGAACTTCGTTGCGTTTTTTTAGATTTATCTGGTTGGGTAAGCCCATCTCTGACATACACTGATTCTTCCCAGTGCCTCATGTTAAATGGGCTAGTAAACTGCTGAACATGGACCGGCATCGCATAAGAAGGACACTTGGGATCGAACCACTGTATGACATACAATGGTTTGATCACATAGTCACCCAGTATTAAAACTACTAAAACGATTGGAATTTTTTCAGAATAATAATAATACTCCGCCGTTGCAACCCGTCCGGGTCATAGGCTAGATAACTTTATTTACTAGTTCCGCAATTATTTTTTTGGGAGTTTTTCCTTGCATGGATTCTCTTAGAGATCCTTTCGTTACCGACGTTTTTACTGTGTCAGTGGTAAATTGCACACAAACCTAGTGCATCTATGATGTACTAGGGCGGAAACTAGTAGGGCTTAGAATGCCGGTTTGCCCGATCAATGTGTTTTTCCGGCAGGCATTTTTTCAGAATTATCGTTACAAAATCGACTGAAAGAAATTGCATACCAAAACTGTCGTAATTTTGGACGAAAAAACAATGAGTGGCGTCAAATATCCCTTTCAAAGTGGTTTTTAAGTGTTTTTTAGCCGTTGCCACCGCCAAGATCCCTTCTTTCATCGAAATGCCACTTCCTCTTTGTAGCCGATGCGGCGGACACTATTTCTGTTCATCGAAATAGTCTCCAAAATTTCTTCTACAATAAATTTCTAAAAACAAATTTTTCGCCGTTTTCATTCATAACCGCATTATGAAAAATGCTTCTAAATGGAATTATATGAGCTCCTTACAGGAGCCTCAGTTTCCAAACGAGTTCAGTGAGGGTATTTTTTTGTCATGTGTAGCGTGGAAGAATGTCCAGTGGAATGTTACTGAAAAATTTGAACAAAATAAATGTTAGTCCTCGTGGAAACCACTCACTCACTCACTAAACCACTAACGTAAGATGTTCTCATTGACTTTGGTTCTATGACCCCCTTTTTTTCATTGAAATTATAAATGTATCTATTCTGATTCAGTAATTAAATAAACGAACTTAGGGGATTTTCGAGGAATGAAATGAAATGAAATTACTGATAACTTCGTTACATTGGAAATTGTAAGAAAGGGAAAGTTAATTTTTATTTGTAAATTTCTGTATTAACATTATAACTAATAAAATATTCATGAACACCGCCACCTATCCTGAACTCTAAAGACCTGCCAATGAACGATCCTAAGAAGTTAGAAAGTAAGAAAGTAACATCTGAAGAACTATTTTTAATGAATAAATATTTGGTTATTTTAGGGTCGTCACACAAAAACCGGCCAACTGGCTGCCATCAAAGTCATGGATGTCACCGAAGACGAAGAGGAGGAAATAAAATTAGAAATAAATGTCTTAAAGAAATACTCAAATCATCGAAACATAGCCACATATTACGGAGCATTTATAAAAAAATCATCACCCGGTAAAGACGATCAATTATGGCTGGTGATGGAATATTGTGGCGCTGGATCGGTAACGGATTTGGTCAAGTCAACGAAAGGCCAAAGTTTAAAGGAGGAATGGATCGCGTATATTTGTCGTGAAATATTACGCGGATTGAGTTATCTGCACACATGTAAGGTCATCCACCGTGACATTAAGGGACAAAATGTTCTGCTGACTGACAATGCGGAAGTTAAATTAGTTGATTTTGGTGTATCGGCTCAATTAGATCGAACTATAGGAAGGCGAAACACATTCATCGGTAAGAACAGTTATTAGCGCCCAAAGTACGGAATAAAAAACTGGCAGCTTGAACTAATTTCGAGTCATTTCCCTTGATGGCTTACAATATCGTAGGTTGAAAGCTCTGAGCTTTCAATTTCAATGTAAAATGCCTAAAACTCGAAAGCTTTCATTTTGACATACGATGTTATAGCTAACAGGGCAGAACCCGACCCAAAAAAATAAATTCATTCAATTATTTTCTCGAAATCGATTTTAAATGAAATCTTTTAAAGACATTTTGCACAACGGTTTTAATTGGAAATCATTTCAGGAACGCCTTATTGGATGGCACCTGAAGTTATCGCATGTGACGAGAATGCTGAAGCCACATACGACAATCGATCCGACTTGTGGTCACTTGGTATAACAGCCTTAGAAATGGCTGAATCGCAACCGCCATTATGTGATTTGCATCCGATGAGAGCTCTGTTTCTTATTCCGAGGAATGCTCCACCAAGACTTAAGTCGAAGAAGTGGTCAAAGAAATTTCATGGTTTTATTGACACTGTTCTTGGTAAGTGGATGACTCTACGAACGAAAATACGAATATTCGAATGGATTTCTTTACAGTGAAAGATTATCATCAGAGGCCTTACACTGAACAACTTTTGAAACACAATTTTATCAAAGAACAACCAACAGAACGTCAAGTTAGGATTCAATTAAAAGATCATATCGATAGGTTGGTCGACTTCTGAATTTCCGCAAATAAAATTTCTTATTAACAAAACTCCACTTTCAGATGTAAGAAACGAAAACAAGAAAAAGAACGAGAAGACTATCGCTATTCTGGATCCGATAATGATGATGAAGAGCCGCAAATCGCTGGTGAACCATCGTCAATCATTCAACAACCGGGCGGTGATACGCTGCGTCGTAATTTCCAACAGATTCAAGAGGGACGAACTTTGTCACAAAATGTTGAACAAGCTGCAGCCAATCGAAATCATAAATCGCAACAACCTCAACCACAACAGCAGCAGCAACAACGTGAAAAACCACAACCCGTCGAAGAGCCTGGTCCACCATCACGTCCAGCACTACCTCATCGTTTAATTGTTGTGCCTGATCCGCCGCAACATGCAAATCGACCATTGCCACCAACACCAAAATCAGCACCCCAACAACCACCACGGAATTCACAAAACGCTTTCAAACCATCGGTAAGTAATTTGTTGCCTTTGCCGTCAATTATTTTGTGTTAAAATGATGTTCATTTGCTTACGTGAGCTTTTCTTTCCGAAACGTTTTCTTTCATGCAAAAAAATATTAAAAAAAAAACTCGCTGCCGTTGTTGTACGTACTTCACAAACATTCAAATTCACCACAAAAAAAACGTCATTTCCCACAACATTAAAACCGATACTGACACACCATCAACACATCGATTTTCGTTTGAAATTTTTAATTTGGTTTTCTCGCTATATTTTGTGTTTCGTCGGAATGAATGAACACTCACACAAAATCACAGTTGCCTCCACGGAGACCTGAGGTATGTTGATTTTACTTTCTTTTTGTTTTTTTGTTTTATTTATTTTACATTTACATTTTGCACATTGAAATCATTCTACACTTGTTTCGGCGTTGCATGATTTTGAATGTTGATGATATTGAAGTGCATTTAAAATCAAACATTTTGTCACTGTAAGTTAACGAAATCAAAGCGAATTTAATGTTCTTGAGATAATCGTAACAGTTAACGGTGATATGTCTACACAATGAGCAAATTGGCTCTTAACGTAATTTAACGATTCAAGTTAGATAATTCGACTCGTACGATATGCAGCATTCAGAGACACTTAAGTTATGTTTACATAAAAGTTTCAATATCGGTGAGATTTCTGAAAACTGCACGTGATCGTAACCATAATTTATGATTGGCTACTTCTGTATGTGGCTAATTCCATGCAACATTGTATACCGTTGTAAGTAAAATAAATCGCTCTATGCGATTAAGTGTACGTTCGGTTATTTTTTTCCTCAGTACAGTTTTGTCCGTTTGATCCATATGATGTGAACATATCTTAGAAAATTCGTACGAATTATGTACACGTATTTCGAACTTTTCTTTTAAAATATTAAACATAACCAAAGACCCGTATTTATCAGGCTATATGTGACAAACAGAACAGATGTTGCAAAAAGACTTGAACGTGACTTAATAAAAATAACTAAACAATTCAATGTTTCATGTTCTTTTAGAACTATAAGAATTTAAAAGAATCACATAAATTATCCAAAGTAATATCAAAGGCCCTACCCTGAGACCATTGATTTCGTAGAACGAAACGTTTTCCCTTGCACCATGTCGCAAACAGAACCGACGCAGCTTCTCCAAAAAAATCATGAAACTACTTTCTCTAAAATGTAATTCTCACCAACTTTGCCTTTGAAAGCAACTTTCTATCTGCCATAGTTCCAGAGATATGAGTCTTCCTTCCCAATTCTAGAAGTGATCATATCTAACCCTGAAACACGTGTTCTCTAAAATTTGACTCTCAACAACTTTGCCCTTGGAAGCAACTTTCTAACTGCCACAGTTCTAGAGATATGAGTCTAGTCTCCCAATTCTAGGAGTGGTCATATCCCAGTATTGGCAAATTTGTTTCCAAAACCCTAAAACACATGTTTTCTAAAATTTTATTCTCTACAACTTCGCCTTCGACATTTATTCTCTATTTTCTCTAATTTCGGCAATGTCCATTCAATTGATCTCAGTGCCTAGAACACTGACCCGATTATAACAAAAAAAAATTCCCAGTTCTCTAAGATCAAGTGCTTTTTTTGACACCAAAATGAACAATTTTCGTGCTATACATGCTGAGATATTTGCGAAAAAGTTTAACTGACCCTCGAAAAACCGTGTTTTGGACACTTCTCCGGAAATACTTCACCGATTTTGCTTAACTTTGAACTTTAATCATGGGACTCGTGCACCTTTCAGGGAAATAGGGTGATCGGCTGTGCCGTTTATAAACGAAACCAGAAAAAGGACGGACGGCCGTGCATTTTTTTGCTGATTCTTCATCTCTACACGACGACAAATGTATCCCCCAACTCCCGGCTCAATCTACCACTTACTTACTTTACTTTTTCGCCGCTACAGCCACTTGTGGGCCTTGGCCTACTCAAGAATACCAATCCAACGCTGCCGGTGGTTTTGCCAATTTTTTATTCAGAGCGTCCGAAAATCTTGTTTGACGCCATCAATCCATCTTATTTTTGGACGAACAACTCCTCTTCGCCCTTCTGGATCGTTACGGAATAATTTTTAGGGAGTTCTGTTTTTAGCCACCTCAGCCTTTGGACTTTCACCACCGCCACTATATCCGGCTCGCCAAAATCACGTTCCAATTCAAAGTTATGTCATCGTCGTCACCTCTTACCCTCGCTTATCGCTTCAAATATGGTGCGAAGTACCTTGCGCTCGAACGTTAGGAGTAACTGTTCATCACTTTTCTTCAACGTCTAAGATTTCCATTCGTAGATCAATACTGGATGAATAAGCGTTTTTTAAATATGGCACTTCGTTTTCTTTAATATTAAATTTGATCGTAAATGTAAGATCGAAATAGCATCTTCTTGCCGTCATGATGCGTCTATAAATTTCAGGTGTGTTGTCACCAAGATCCAAGTCATCTGCAAACCCAAGACTTGAACTGTTCTATTTACCAGCGTTTTGTTGGTTTGGATGCTGGTTGATTGCGATTTCCAAAGCCAAGTTTCCACTTGTTACAATTCTTCCCATTACTTCCCATATTTTCTTGAAATCGGTCACACTATTAATAAGAAAATTTGCTAAATTTTTGCCGCAGGTTTTGTTAGCAGCTAGCATACAGCTTCTGTTATAACGCTGCAGGGAATAAAATTTTTCGAGTACTATTCTTATGCGAGAAAAATAAAAAGTTTAGTTTGAGTGGATGGTGAATGTTATATTTAAAAGTTGCGCCGCAGACGAAAATTTTTCAAATTTAAATTGCACATTTTGGTTTTCTATGAAAGTATACAGTTCTGATTACCATTTTATAGCAAAAATTCTAACAGTTCAGTATATGTGACCGTTAACACGCCACTGTCGTTAAGAGTGTCAAAAGTTTTTTCTTGCAATGTAGAACCGAAAATCTATTTAAATAACGAAATGGAAACATTTTTTCGCAAAATTCGTAACATTTCAGTTTCGCCAGGGGGGGGGGGGTTCTGAAGACGCTCAGGGGGGGCTGAGCCCCCCTTGCCCCCCCCCCTAGATACGGGCCTGCGTACGGGTCCAACAATGGTTCTCAAACTTAGAAAATATGAGGCAAAAAGTTGAAATCGATTCATATCTTTGACAGTTCAACGTGAATACGTCATTGGCTACGTTTCCATTGCATTTTACGCAGACATGAGCCATGATCTATGAGCCCTCTGCTTATACCTAGTAGAATGAAAGCGTTAGATCACTGACAGTGAACGTAATACACTTGGATCAAGTTTACAATAATCCAGACTTTTTCGCATAAAAGATGTGCAATGTGTTTATAGAAATCACATTCAACATAATCAGCGCTACGACATGTTGATACCTGACAACAATCACTGTCACTTAACAAAGTGATCGTACAGGCATGGATAAAGTTCTGGAGCGGTTAACCAGGTTTCTTTAGAATTTTTTGGGAACAAATTTTGTTCCCAACAAATCAAGGTTTCAACTTTCAAATTCAACCTTCCTAAATAATCGCCATGACGTTTGGAGAGGCTTTCACGACGTTTGTAAGAATTTCGACTCGGGAGTGGGGGGGCCATCGATTATGGTCCTTAGATGACGAATCAACAATAAAAACACATGAAGGGGGGGAGGGGGAGCCGATACGTATTCCGTATCGGAATAGATGCGGCATTTAAGTAAATATTGCCTTACGTCGAAAAATCTTTTATGGAATTGAATGTGGGCACTGTCGCCGAGCTAGGGCCGTTTAAGTGGTTTTTGATCTTTTGTACATAACTGAAGTAAATCTTTTCCGATTTTCATGAATTTTGGATTTGAGTCCTTGGATTTAAAGTCACTAAAAACGAGTCTCTGCTAGGTCCCTACGTGGTTTTGAACATAGCTCGAGTAAATCTCTTCCGATTTAAATTTTTTATATTCGAAAGGTGTAGGAATGTCTCACATTTTATGGAATAAAATTTTTTGATTATAGGCCCTTGGACTCAGCCAGATCCCCAAAACTGAGTTTCTAGTAGGGCCCAACGTGTTTCTTTACACAAATTGTGCAAATTCTAACCGATTTTGATGTTTTGATGATTCTTTTTTATTTGAGAGGTAACTGAGTACCGAATTATATTTAAAAACAAATTTAGGCCCGGTGCCTGTGCTTAGGGCTCAAGTGCGGCTTAGGTCGATCCTAAGGTCAGTCGGTAGAGTGCGGTGTTGCAGAGCAAATTTAGGGAAACATTTTTGACCTATCCCAAAAAATAGTTTTTTGCTATGTTGTAGAGAAAATTGAGGAGAACATCGGAAAGGTTTTTTTACACCGTTTCTTCGTACGAGTTTTTCAATATTATTCAATAGTATTCAATATATTCGTTAAAAAAAATTTTTTGTATGAAAAATCAAAATTTCGGAAGGCTGTGTGATACTCAAAAGTGTTCGGAGATACAAAAGTAATAACTCAGAAAAATTTCTCTCATTTTCCTACAACCGAAAACGTGTGTGTTGTAAAATGGGCCAAAATTGATCCAATATCGACCCATCCTATATGTACGGCGTAAATGTACCATTTGGCTTTTGATAAATTCATTGCATTTCGATGAGGACGTTTAGTTCTGAAATACTTGGGATATCCCGCGAGCGTGACGGGAAGACATTCATTTCAATTGTTAATGGGGTATTTTAATAAAACTTTGCCGAGTTTTGGCTTGTCTGCCACACAAACTGAAAGACAATTTTTTCAAAATTTTCTCAATTTTTTTTTCCAAAAATTTTCCCAAAAATAGTCCCTGCCGGCTAGTGCATTTTTTCTTTAAAAGTAAAAATTACAAAAAAAATTCTCCAGACGGTCGATTTTTTGAAGGAATACTAACGAGGATGAAAAGTTTCCAAGTCGAGATCGCCCATTGAAAAAGGTTTAAGGTCTCTTCCGGCTAGTGCATTTTACGAAGCGCTCTATTTTTCGAGAAAAACGCTTCAGTCAGTCGCGGTTTTTACACTTTCTGAATGGACATTTCTAAAATATAAACTTCCATTAAACACGAAACCGCCAGTAGAAAAAGTTATGAACTCTCTATCAGCTAGAACAGGACTTTGAAACGGACTTCAACTTCAGTGTAACTCACGGAAAAACGTGTAACAATTGTATTGACAACCCTGCGTACCGAGTTCTACAGAGAGGTTACAACTTTTTTATTTCTCATTTATCCCTCTTCTCTTGTATTTTGTGTTCTTAAACTCAGTTTTTCGGTGGAACAAGTTAAAACGAAACGTTACACAATCTTATGATTCTCTTTCTGTATATCGAAAAAATATCGAAATTCCGTTAAATTACAGTGACATTTCCAGCAAAAAAAAAACAACTATATGCCCATTAACCCTTAAGCTTTCACAATCTCCGAGCGATAATTTCCAAATTCATCAGAACTCTAAAATTATGGACGATTTCATGGATCAATTCCAATTGCAAATTCTATCAATCTGGAGCCAAAAACCGCTAACCGTAATGGCATGAAATAATTATTTTTGCAGAAAAGATAACTTTCGTAACGCTTTTCTAACAATGCAAAAAAATAATTGAAAATGTATTTATTTTTGTCGATTTATCGATTCACAAATCAAATTCTCAATTTCTCTCTCTCTTTATCACAACAAAAACACAAAACTCCCATTCGACCGAACAAAAAAATCCCGAAAAAAATCTTTAGGATTTGGACATGTTAGCTGCTCAATTAAATGAACTGGCCATCTCTCAACAGCCACAAACTCAACCCGAAGCACCACCACGAAATAATCGTCAAGCATCATCGAATTCGTCATCGGGTAAACCAGCTGCTGTACCGCCAAACAATCACCAACCAATCAATCCATTAGATCCGATTGAAAGTTCTGACACAGATAGTGAACCTGAAGAGCCGAATGAACGCGGAAGAAACGATGGAACGTTATTGGCTAGTGATCCACCCAAACCACTGTAAGTTACTACACAACAAAACAACATCCAAGTCAAATCGATTTCTAATTGTTGAATATTTTTCCTTTTAAATTCTTTAATCGAACTCTTCGATTCTCCAATTTTTGTTTCTTTTTCGTTCGATTTTTTTCTTTCGTTGGTTATTTGTTTTTGTTTAGTCCTGAATTTTCGTATAGGCCCGGTTTGAGTGTATTGTCGGAGGATGCGATAACGAACAATTCGAATTCAGCACCGACGCATGGTGCAGGTGGACCACCGAATCGACCGTTACCACCAACACCTGATGACGATGATCAAGGTGATCGTACGCTCATAATGAAACGAGTAAGTTTTGTTGTTTTTCGTTTTTTGTTCTTTGATGTTGTCAGTTTTTTTTATATATTTTTTTTTAACAAAATTGCAAAGCCAACGATTTGATTATTAGAATTTTTTAACTGAAATCGCTTTTGGGGATTTTTTTTTTCGATGAAATCAATTTGGCTTAATTTGAGCATTTTGTATAGACACAGATACCCTAAACGTTGTTTTTAATGCAACTAAATACCTTGAATAATTTACAAATGGTTGTGGTTCTTACAATTTTAATTATAATTTTGTTTTTTTATTTCTCTCTGTCCCTCTCTACTCAAATTTCCACAAAAAACAAAACACAAAATCCTTTTCTCGCAAAATCCTTCAAACCAATAAATCGAAACAAATGCATCCAATCAATTGCACGTTACGCCAACACGCAAAATCACAAAACCATTTCGCGACAAACCTAACCAGAAACATGAAAACCAATCATCCCTATCAACATCGACGTCATCGACGACAACTACCACATCCGAAAGTGACGAAGCAGTTCTACTGAGAGATTGGGAATTCGATCGTTTCTTCCCGTCGGATGGACAAAGAAACTCATCAATTTATCCCGATCACGACATAAACAATGCAAAAAAATCATCGCCAGCTTTTCGAGATAAAAGCAAGAACGATGATTATAATAATAAATTAAAGTTAGAAGATCGCGTCAAAAGCGAAATCTTTGCGAACAATTCCAAAGCGAACAATTCATTTTTGAACAATTTGAAATCGAACAACAAATCAATTGATGCTAAAGGTCACAAACGGCAAGATAGTGATTCGAAAATATCACTAAATTTCGTTCGCGGTTTTCGACGCGAAAATTCCGATTTCTTTCCACTGTCCAAACGTCACTCGGCTATTTTGGGTGAACGAACACCGAATCCGTCCATCAATGTGAATCCAGCACCGCAACGTTCCAGTGCCATATTCCAGAGAAACAAATCAAAAGGAGAGCCAATTTTGACTGATTTTGTGTCGAATAGTCGAGATTTTACGACTGAAACACCAGCAAATAGCAGTACCAGCGGTACGACAACATCAACTGCATCGAATCGGGCGTTTGATTTTTTGCGACCGAGACGAGAGAAGACAGAATCGGTTATTTTGGTTAGAAATTCAGCAACTAGACAACTCTTGTTAGAGAAACTGCAGCAGGTAAAAAAGCACTTGAACACAAGAAAAATCTTTATTTTCGATTTAACAAAAAAAAAAAAAAAATCAGAAATGAGCTCGACGATAGCGCATGTCATGCATCATTTTGTTAAATTCATTTACTTAGGATTAGTGACATTAAACATAACTCCATAAACATTGTGAACGCAATTGGGTCGCTTATTTGAATTGAAAACGTTTTTAATTTTTTTTATAAGTTCATTTTTGTGTGTGTTTTTTTTTGTGTTTATTTTTTTTATTCTTTTCTGCATTGTTTTGCATACTTCTGCATTTTTGTTTCTTTTTTAAAATTCTTTTCTTCTCCTTTTTTAAGTTTTGCATTTGTTTTTTTGTTACTTTCAAGTTCATCTAATTTTTGTCATCGTACATCATCAAATCAGAGAATCAGCGAATTGTACTTACGGAAACGTAAATAAACATGAAAATACTTCTTTAACACATACAATTTCTGCTTACACTCTATCTAAAAAATATGAAGTAAATTTTATGAATCACTTTCGTCGTAACAAGTGTACTCTCAGACAGCATTTACAACGTCAATATTTCGCTTTGTGTTAGCAATGATAATAGATTTACAATGCCTTTGGCACGTGGTTAACGCCAATAAATCTCACTTTTGGAGTTGCTGGAAGTGCTTTTCGCTTCCCTTACAGCCGACTAGATATTTCTTTTATTTCGAAATTATCGTTTTCATTTTTACCATTGCAAGCGGATGTTCTCAAGAAGAAAATAATTAAATAGCAGAAAAATGATAAGTTGGTACGCCAGCGGCCAGATAGAAAGAGCATGAAGACTGACAGCTGGTTTTTGTGTGGGAGAACCGAACCAATTTCTTTGTCTTTTTAAGAAAATCCTCTCCCAAAGAAACCGACTGTCATTCACATGCATCTGGCCACAGGCGAGCCAACTTATCATCTCTCTGTTAAATAGAGATGACAAAATCGTAGCTACAGTTATTCCAAATAAAAATGTTACCAAATTATGATAATCGTGAGTTCTTTGTGGGTTTTAGAATTCTTTGTGGAATCCATACGTTAATATTCGGTCGAAATGCAGTTTAATTTGATTCGTTGAATTTTGTACTATGCGCAATTTCTTTATCAGTTTGAATTTCGTGCTGCTTTACTGAAATTTTGGTAAATTTTGGTAAATCCATTTTTAGTTTTCCTTAAAATGTTCTTTTTCCTGAAAAAAAGGTTATTTTTCTTGAAAATCATGGGCGCTCGGTAGCGATGCGCCCGTGACGCAAGTCCCTATACGAACAAAAAATTCGGAAAATTTTTTTTCGTAGACTTCGGAACCATATATACAGCTAAGTTTTGACTTCCCCCCCCCTTGCTCCGTACTCCCCGGAAAATATTTTTCCTGGATTCTACGGAAAATTCTAAGGCGAAGTGTCTTTTCACTCATTAAAATCGGTTCGGTGGATCCGAAGATACGACCTTTAGAAAATGATCATTTCCTATACAAAAAGGGCTGTTTCATAGTAGCCAAA
>CM055404.1:64907618-64921538 GCA_029228625.1 Pseudolycoriella hygida | reverse complement strand
AGGCGCCATATAAAGCCCATATGTATGTGTTTTTGTGTGTAGTGTGTATGATAGCACATTTTGTATGAGGCAATGGTTGTGTGTTCGAGATAGAGGTTTGGTGTCAAAGGGAAAGTTGTTGGGTTGGGTGTGTAGTGTATCAGGGTGACCGCCAAAATGGCGGAAAATAGGCGGAGACTCAAAAAAAAAAACTTTTGATATGTTGTAGAGGAAGTTGAGGGGATCATTTTCGCCCATGGAAGTAGTAGCCGCCGCGCTTCGGTTTGGCGGCGGCGGCGGCTCAAAAAAAACTTTTGATATGTCGATGATAAGAACTGATTCGTCCAAAACAAATGAAATCACAACAAGAACCCTTTTAAAAGGGAAATGTGACGCAAGTCTTTGTCCCTTCTTCCAAAACAACTGATATAAATTTGGGTGACGCTTAACGCTTCGAAACGCAAAAAAAACTTTCAAAATATTTTCACATTTGATTAAAAAAATGCGTCTCAAATGCCGGACCCACCAGTGTTATTACATGCTAGAATGTGTAACACAAATTATTTTGAGCGTGAATATTTTGTCTAGAATACACATTTGGGTGTTAATTAGGGTTGCCATACGTTCTCTTTTTAGAGGACATGTCCTCTTTTTTCGGTCTAATTACACTTTTTTACAAAAATTCTAAGAATATCACTTTTTCATAAAACGTCATCTTTCTTCTTAAAACTTCTAACTTTTTAGCAAATCTTACCAGTTACAGTCAAGTTGTCGCAAAAATTCTCGCCGCGAGGAAATTTCTACAGATAATTCTGACGAAAAATGCTAACTTCAAGTGTTTAGTCAGCAGTAGTATACATTTTACTCTGTCATCCTTGTCCTAGAACCGTTTGTTTCTGTTACTCACTTCCTCACTGTAGCCCAATGCTTTAAAACATTGATTTTCATGAGCTTTCAGCTCTAGGAATAAAAAGTACAATACAAAATTACCGTAATTTGTATAAGAAAGTTAGCTTCCAACGGAATTATGCGTATTTTAAATGGAAACTTCGAAATATAATTTTTTAGCTAAGTTTCTTATGCAAATTACGGCAGAAAACAAGTATTTTAATCAAAATCAATACGAAAAAGGACCCTACGTCTAAGTTGGCACGCGTAATTTATGCATCGTTGGTAATGGTCGTAAGAAAGGAAATCAAGAAAAATCTTTTGAAAGAAACGATTACGCGTAATAATAGATCAGTTACGACTCATATTTGTTCTCTTTTTTCATGTCAAACGTCCTCTTTTTCAATTTTCAAAAATGAGAACCGTAGTGGTATTCATACTATGTGAACGCGATACGACACGAAACGATGCGGTACAATAGCTATACGTATACGATGCCACAGAGTAGAGGTGTGCGGGCCGACCTCTTTTAAAACCCCGATTCGACCCAAACCCGAAAACGACTATCGGGTCGGTACCCAAACCTGGAAAAGACCGTAAACCCGACACGACCCGAGCCCAATCCAAAGTTTCGGGTCAAACTCGAAACTCGATTTTTCGTTTTACGAGAGCCCAAACCGACCCGAGCCCGATCGCAAATGATATAAGATTTTATAGAATTTGAACTTTAGCTTTCGAAAATGTATAACCACAAAAGTGGACATGTGACAAGTCTCTATGTCTGCTTACAAACATCTGATATCTAAAGGGTGTGACGTATAAAGTTTTAACTCTCAAAACATTTTTCTTCCAGTTACAAGAGTTCAGAGGAAGTTGGAGCATTTTGCTTCAAACGAATGTTTTGTAAGCAGACAGGAGGACTTGTGATATCAGTAGCTTTGTAAGTCTTTGACCTTTTCCGGGAAAACCCTGAAACAGGTGTTCGGTAAAATTTCATTCTCTAGGCACTTCAGATAGCTAAATTTGACCCATTTCCATACAAAATGCCAATTTTTCGTAATTGATATCTCATGATCTACTGTACCGATTTTAATGAGTGAAAAAGGATTCTGTCTAGAAATATGCCAAGAATCCAAAAATCCTTGCTTCAGAAAGGTACGTCGCAAGGGGGACTGGCTCCATGACCTGTTATGAATATTACTGGCACAAAATTTACACTTAATATGTTACTGACATGACATTCGTATACTAGACATCAGATCATATCTGCAAAATTGTTCTTCAAAAGACAATGCATTGAATCAAGGTTTACTTTTATATTAGAGTGCATTAATATTGGCTGATTGATTAGGCTGTATCATTAAAAAAATAGGTAAGCTGGCATTGCAGCTTACTTTGTATGAAGTGCAGATACGACTTAGTGCTTTGTTTTGTAGTTCGTTAGGGCGGATTACAACCAATCCTTAATCGGGTCTGATCCGTGAACAGACAAGGTCAAAGCCTCAACCGACCAGACCCGACTTATGAAATTAATTCGGGCTGGGTTCGGGTTCGGGGTTTTTTTTTTTAATTTTCGGGTGGCCCGCTCACCTCTCCAACAGATCATAACACATTTTAACTTTATACTCATAAAACCTACAAAACTGTAAGAAGTTAAACGTAATCAAGAAAATCTAAATTTTTGTTGAATTCCAATTCTTTCTTTCAATATAAATTTTTGAGAAAATAAGAATTTCAAGGGAATCCCAAAATTACAGGAAAATTTAAATTTCAAATTCTAAAAAAAATACAATTTTCAAAAGAATCTGACTCTCTATGAAAATTTATGATGTATATTGTGCATACGCCTGAGAATGCAAAAAATAAGGGAATATTAAACGCATAACTCAATCGCTTGTTTCCGAAGAGGCAGTCTGGTGTCAAATTCATATTTATGGAAATGCCATTTTACAGTTATACATTTTTTATAGCTCCTTCTCTATTGGAGCTATAAAAAATGTATAACTGTATAGTCTTTGAGTTAGCAACTAAGGAGGCAGGCTGGTGTCAAGTTCATGACTACGCAAACGTTGTTTTGCACTAATACCATTTATTGGGGACAAAGATATTTTTGGTACCAGCCTGCCTCCTTAGAGCTCCCATACGAATTTTTCATTCCTTGAACTAGAACTCAAGGAGGCAGGCTGGTGTCAAGTTGAGAAAAAGTGAGATGCTACCTTACATTAACACCTCTCGTTTGGCTCAAGCAGAATTTTGACACTAGCCTGCCCATCTTAGCAAATCCCAAGTATAAGTCGAGGATTCCCAGAGCTAAAACTCAGGGTGGCAGGCAGGTGTCAAGTTGACGATTACGCAAACATTTGTTTACACTAATACCTTCATTCGGCACAAAAAGAATTTTCAGACCTGCCTGCCTTCTTATAGCTCCCATACGGATTCTTTATCCTTCGAACTAGACCTGTCAAATTGATATTGATTAGGACTAATAGTGACACCTTTCATTTGGGGTAGGCAGAATTTTAACACCAGCCGCCTTTGTTATAGCTCCCATACAAATTCAATAATTTTTTGTGATTACTCAGGTAGGCAGGCTGGTCCCAAGTCGATAATAAGTGAGCAGCTTTCTCACATTAATGCCTTTCATTCTTTTTAAGCAGAATTTTGACACCATTATTACATGGCCGAAAAAGTCAAATATGGTACATTTAGGTTTAATGACTTAATAATAGTAGATTATGCACCTCTTGCCAAAATTGTTTTTCTGACGTTTGGGGCATTGTGGCCCCTAGAGGGATAATATCGTTCTAGATAGATAAAATCAATGAACGTTTAAAATTGCGAAGAAATGAGAAGGTGGGTCTCTTCTCTTTCTACTTTCTTATTTCATTATTCTCTTTGCAATTAACTGACGAGAGATATTTGGAAAACCTTATGCAAAACTTTTATATATATACATGCGGCAATTCTGGCGTGTATATTATTTGCGGTTACGCAATCGGCGCGGCGCCACTATAAGATATGCGAATCCGAAATAATTGAACTTTCAGTAAATTAAGGAAAATTACAAAATAAAATTGCATTAGCAAGAAAATTCAAATTATTGAAGCAATTTGTAAATCCAAAATTGAATAAAATAAAAAATAATGTGAAGAAACAAACGTCGATCTATTCCGAACTTTGTTTGCAACAGAGTAATAAAACAAATGTGCAAATTTAAGTCAGAAAACGTTTGAATTTTTCAAAAAAAATGCGTCAACAAACGAACCAAATGAAACTGCATATCCACAAACATTTATCAAAAGCCGAAGGCGGCAACACTGAATTGAAATATATTCATTGTGTTTTTAGTCCACAAAAATAACTCACGAAAAACAAAATCGTATACCTTTAGATTGATTGTATTATTTTTCTTGAAAACAGTTATTTTTCCTAAAAATTGTATTTTTCCCATAAATGCTATTTATAATTGACATTTTCAGGAAAAATAACATATTTGGAAAAAATAACATCTTAGGAAAAATGTGAAACGGAGTGACTGATCGTGCGTGCGAATATTCTTCTCCTAAAGGGACTTGCTATCCGCACGCGTGGGTGAATAGTCATCTTCTACAAGACCGGCTATTCGCTCGCGTGCGCTAATAGAATCAGCCTAAAGAAAAAAAACGTTTTCAGAAAAAATAACATTTTCAAGAAAAAGAACATTTTAAAGAAAAATAAAAGTTCACAAAAATGTCAATAAAACAGCAAGAAATTCAAATTGATAAAGAAATTGCGCCAAGAACAAAGCTTAACAAATCAAATTAAACTGCATTTCGACCGAATATTAACAAATGGATTCCACAGAGAATTTTAAAACCCACAAAGAACTCACGATTATAAAAGTTCGGTAAAATTCTTATTTCAAATAATTTTGTTATCAAAATCAAAATCCGAGATGAGTCTTCTGTTTCGAGTAATTCAAGTAATACTCAACGTTAAGTTAGCTGCAGTTCTCGATAAGCATTACTTGTAAAGATCAACACAAAATACGTTGTGGCTGGTTGGAATTATCGTTCTGGCGTTCTCTAATGAACTGTTCTCCCTTTAAAACGTTCATAATGCTATATTTGACGACAAATTGGCAAGATTTCTTTAGATTTCCTATTCCTTAGCGGAAACAGTTTTAACATAGGAATTATATTTTTCCTTGCTTGGGCTAAATAGACTGCATTACCTGCATACCACACGCCTTGGAAAATAGACGCAAATAATGGTTCGGTTCGATCACAATCATTGTTACGCATTTAGCATTTAGCAGATTTTCAATGTCCCTGAAGTTAGCTCAAGACTTGCATATCAAGAAAATGCTTATTTATGTGGCACTCTATTGATATTTTAGATACATTTCTTGGGTTTAGAGTATTTCTGTTAAGTTTATTTTATCTAGGAGATTTTGTGTTGCTACTAAATAAAGAAGTTGGAACATTTCAATTCATAACTTTCTTCTATTCGAAGACTGTACGGTCATATCAATCTTGATGTATCAAGACCTGGTGCATGGCCCTCGCTATCTTGATATATCAAGATTTGCTGTATAGCTATTCGAATCTTGATATATCAAGATCTGCTGTATGGCTCTCGATATCTTGATATATCAACATTTTTTGGATCCGAATCTTATCAACATCTACTGTATGGACCTCGGTATCTTGATATATCAAGATTCGGATGGCCATACAGTAGATGTTGATATATCAAGAAGCGGATGGTCATACAACACATCTTGATTTATAAAGATATACACGACCATTGTTTTACAAATATTATTTTTTCTAATATAGAAATCTTTGTATTGATATATCAACTAAGAGAAAAAAGTAAAAAAAAGTCCTTGATATATCAAGATTTTCCGAAATTGTGAAAAACCTTGATATTCAGCTAACTTCAGGAACATGATTTTCGCGCAGCAAATCTGTCAAAGTGCTTCCAATACGTGCTATTGTGATTGAGTCAAAACTTTCTTTGAGTCCATTATTCCTCGCGTGTGGAGTGCAGGTAATGCAGGCTATTTAGTTTGCGCAGAAGTATGTATTTTCTACATCACTCGCTTTAGTCAAAACCGTCAAAACGTACAAAGCATTTAACAGCAGAAAAGCGGGACAAACATAACGAATATTTTGAAGATGGCGAAAATAATCTTCACAAATTTAGAACGATATTGAGATATCAAACTGATGTCAACGATTCTAAAATATTCCGACGATGAATTTATGATAATTAACACAGATGATAACTCATTCTTGAATGTTAGTGTTACCCTCCCATAATATGTGAACACTTTTCTTTGGTATTTTAATAATTGAAGACTTCGGGAGAAAAACAAGATAAAGCAATTGAAAGTGAACCTGCTCCCATGTATAATATATGAGAGTACGTTCACTTTCAATTGCTGTATCTTGTTTTTCTCCCGAAGTCTTCAATTGTTGAAATAAGACATATCCACATGATTCTTAAAGAAAGCGTTCACTTATTACTGCCTGGTCGTTTTTCTAAAGCAGTATTTATATTGGACGCGATCAAAATCGCTCACGTAAGGTTTGTTTGAAAGCTCAACTTGATAAAAAAAATTTTTATCTTTGTCAGGTTGAGCTTTCAAACAACCCTAACGCGGGCGATTTTTATCGCGTCCAATATAATTACTGCCTAATCGACGTAAACTAACTGCTGCCACGAGCTGTCGAATTCTCGGCTAACTTCACTTTGAATAGAATGCTATTCACAACAAAGTTAGTGCTTCAGTGACATTTGTATTCATTCTTTTTGTTTTGAAAATTAACAACAATGACATTTGCTTAGAATGAAGCTGGTGTCAATTTGAAAATTGAATGTTGACATCTTAAGCTTCTAAAAACCAATAACAAACAATGTCAAACGGGTGTTTTATGAAAATGTAACTAAAGTGAACTAAACCATAAATCAATTTATGTAACGAATCTACCAAAATATATGTTACGGCACTTTGATAGTGACAGCTCATTTTCATTTAATTTTCACGATTAATTGGATTATTCCTCTTGCGTGGTCAAAGTTTGATTCCCATGATTTAACAATATACCTAGTGAAAAGGAAAGTCATGAAAAAACGAAGTGAATGGTAATCAACTATTCTCAGACCAATGAATGTGTGTTGAACTTTCAACGTTGGAATCAACCTAAACGAAAACAGCCAACGAGTTTGTTTTTAAACCTAACTTTTTTATGTTACCTAAAGGATGTATTTGTAACTTCTTTTTTGTAAATATATGCTGTCAAGCTATATATAACTATATAGCATCTAAGTCTACAAAATATCGTTTCATCTTATCATGTGCTTCAACCAGCTATTCGGCAATATTTTGCTTTTAAATACAAAAAACAATTCATAAAACTACGAACAAAATGTTAAATATTTATTTTCATATTTTCAGGATCCTTTATACCATTCAACATTTTCCTTCCATTCTTAAATCGTCCTTTGTACAATTTTCCTTTTGCTTTTTGAATCATAATTTTCATTGTAAGAAATTGTAATTAATATTCGCAGAACAAAATTATATTTGGTAGAGGATTTCTGTTATCGGAATATAGACCAATTATTGAACTTTACGAGCATGTTACTCATTAGGTGTCTGATAACACGTTTCTAGAAGACAGCCTAACTTTTAGACATTATGCAAGAACTTACCAACCAAAATAACTGAACAAAATAGTTAGAAAGCTCTTAATCAGAAATTATTTCACATTTCTGAGTGTTCACATAATAGCGTTAGCGTGAAAGCTTATTTTATTCGGTTCCACTTCGAATATCGCATAAAAACGTCCTTATTTCAATATCACTTTAAGACTACGGAAACAACTAATGTCCAAAGTGTTCATAGAATTACTGTTCACGAACGTTTAAGAAACACTTAAATTACGCAAAACATTAATGTTCGAGCACTGTGAAATTTGATTAAATAAACATGAAACGTATCAAGCCTTATAGTCACACATATTACAACGCGTTGTCGCGGACATTGAACACGAATTGTTAAACAAACGTCTAACGTTTTCGGAATCAATGATTCCATCGACAGGAGACGATACACTCAAAGTGTTCAATTTACCAAAGGAAGAGATTATTGGCACCGGGTGCTAATATTATACTACAGCTAATAGTCTCTTCTATATACTGCAGCTAATGGCACACGGTGGCAATAGTCTCTTCTATATACTGCAGCTAATGGCACACGGTGGTAATAGTATTTTCTATATACTGCAGCTAATGGCACCGGGTGCGAATATCCGCGGATTATAAAGAGATTATTGGCAACGGGTGCCATTAGCCACAGTATATATAAAAAGCCATTGGCACCTGGTGCTATGAACCGCAGTATGTTGAAGAGACTATTGGCATCCGGTGCCGTTAGCCTTTTCCTTTACCAAAATCCCGAAATAAATTGACAAAGAAAATAATGAATTCCAACAAAAGCGAAAGTTTGCGAGGTTTGCGAAGGAAGACCGTAATTCGCTTGAGTTGGAATTTAATACTGTCCCCGACGGTAAGACAATTATATTTGTGTGTGCGCGGAGTGAATAATCGTTTTAATCCACAAAATAAAAACCTCAGTTTATTGTAAACAACAAAGACCAACTGACAGTTCAGCCGAGAAAATTACTACTTTGACCACCGGGAAGGTGCAGGAAATGATTGATTATCGACTACGTTCTTTGAGTATTCTCGCTGCACCAGTTACAAGATAAAGTGACCGTAAAGTAGCGTAAAGAAATAAGTGTTATTTCTTTCCCACTATATTCAAAGGAACATGACCCTATTAAAAAGCTATAATTAAGTTTTTTTTATCTATACAGTTTATGCTTTGACGAGGTCCTTCTATTAAGGCCTGATTTCTTATAGTTTGTGTACCCTCACTTGGAATAGTAATGTATTTATGAAAATATTTTGCAAACATATTGGTTCATTTGCACTCAATTCCTTCATTATTCCTATTGCTCCTTTGTTGAAATTAAGCCAGTTTTACATGAAAATAGACATGCGTGGATTTTTCAAAATAGCTTCAAACCATTTTTATGTGAAAATATACGTTAAAGAAGACAATTCTTCCCATTACACATTATAAAAATAATTTGTCAATTTCCCGGAAAATAATTAAATCGATCCCAAAACGAGGAGACTATGACGTCATACTCTCCTCGCATTTTATATATCCCATTGACACACACACACTTTCACAATTAGTTGACCATGTGTCTTAACCACCACAAACAAGGAAAAACTTATACATGTTGACTAAAGCGATGACGTCACTAAAATTAAGGAAATTTTAATTGTAAATTTAAAATATTAGTCAACCGTATACAGGCAAAATATTCAGGAATTGGGACATTGAGGGTATAACTAATCTAAATAAAATACTTTCAAAAAACCATAAAGATTGTCTATTGAGGAAGTTATCGCTGATTTTGCTAATTTTAGCGCTGTTTCGTGAAAATTTCTTATCGTTTTCTTCTAATTTCCTCTAATTTCCTCAAATTTCATGCTATTTTCTAGATCTCGCTAAGACCTTTTCAACGATACCTCATTTGTTGAAATCAAACTATTTTTAGATGAAGTTTGAGTATCATGTTACTGGTAACAATTACAATGAAAATACGAGAATACTCAAGGAACGTAGTAGAAAATAATTAATTTCCCGCACCTCTCGAGAGAACAACAACTGAGAAAATAAAAATTTTCTTACCCAACTCGTCTGAATTTCAAATCGGACAAAACACCATCTTCTCACTATATTTTGGTGTAAAAAAGCAAGGCTGTACATAGCAGGTTGCGCAGATCACTGGAGCGACAAACGCAAAAATTTATGCAATCGTCACGTTCTGAAGAAAACCAAGAAAAACCAGCAAGTTTGAATTTGGAGTACTAAATAATGATTTAGTACTCACGGACTTGCTGTGTAAAAATGTTATCTTTTAGTTTTATTCGTAAGATGGCGATTTTTTGCGTTATCGCTGCAGTGAAATGTCAAGGATCTGCGCAACCTGCTACATTATAGCCTTGGAGAAAACTAGGTTATTCACACATGAAAATTCACCAATGATACGCAATATTTTGCAAAAATGACAGATTTAAAGTTATTCTTTTGCTTGTTATTTATCATTAGGACAAAAGAATAGTTTTTCATTTGTAACTTTCGCAACGTACTGTGAATCAGTAGTAACCTTTCAGTTGTGCGAGGTGAATAACATAATTTCCCCCACTTAAGTACAGTGAGAAGATGGCATTTTGTTGACGTTTTGTTCGGGTGAGAAAATGTTCATTTTTTCAATTATTGTTTTCCCGGTGGTCAAAGTGGTAGTTTTCTCGCCTGAACTGTCAGTTTGTTTTTGTTGTTGATGAAAATGTCATGACAAATTTTGTTTTTTTTTTCGTGAATAGAAACAGTTCCTCGCAAACAACTAAAAAAATTGTTTTACTCTCCCTCTGCTCAGGGCGCAAACATTCAAATCTTTGTCATTTTGTACTAAAAGAAAGCGTTAGAAATGCAACGAAACTGAAAAAGTAATAATTTTTTTTTGTTCTTTGCTTTTTACTAAAAGTTGTTGAACTGTAGATGCTACAAATGATTTTGAATTACAAATTCTAATTTTTTAACACAATAGAACCTCTACCATTTGTACAAACAACTATTTAAATAAATCCGCGAATTAAAATCCAAAAATATTCCTGTCCACATTTTTTAAACAAAAAGGATGATGATTTGATGATATAGTCACTTTGTTGGCATTGTTTACCATCGTAAAGTTATACGAATTTTGTTGTCATTTTAATTTGTGGATTTGTATTTATTGGAATGCTTTTTTATCGTCGATAGTGAAGGAGAATAGCAAATATAAAGCTTTTGTGAATCCTATTGACATCAAATGCTATTTATTTCGTTTAAAATGCTTTTTAATTTATTTTCAAAATAACAACATTCTAAGTTTAACTTTTTTATTAACGCCAAGCTAATAAAGGATTTGGTTTGTTTAATGGACCTTTTTTCTGTCCATTAGAAGAACGATTTCCTTTCCACGCGTAGTTAGTGGAAAAATTCAATTCATTCTGTTATGGGGATTTTTTTAGAATCGTGCTGAAAGTAGCGGAACGCCTGGAACAAGAACGAGTAATGTACTTCCAGATCTACTTAGTCAAGCATCACCAGCAACACCACCACGCCATGACAAGTCATCTAGTGAAGAGGTACGATTTGTTTCTGATGAATCTAGAGTCCTTGATCCTAATTGTTTCATAGATTCCCAGTTATTCTACTTAATTCCCAGTTTAAGTGCCAGTTTATTTAATTTCAAAATTGTTTTGTTTTGTAAGAACTTTATTTTCGTTTGTTTTTTTTTTTGAATTTGTGACTAATTTTAGTTTTAATTTTGTGGATTTTCTGTTTTTCAATTTATTTTTTTTTAATTGCAATCAATAGTTCAATCAATCTTTACACTCATAATTTTTGTGGAAAATTAATTTCAGACTCATTAGATGATAAAGTAAGAATTAAAACGTTCTTCGAGCTTCGATCACATTTTTTTTAAATTGTCAATAATTAATGCAAAGTTATAATTTGCAATTCAATTAAATTCTAAGGTCTTTGTATTTTAATCATTTGATGATGTGCCATCTTCCTCGACACAACCATGTCACCTGTTAGCATCTTGTTGTCAATTTTTATAGTATCGGAAAAATCTTTCCTATTGCTCCATACGATTGGAACCGATCCCTTGCAACCCCTTGTCTAAGTGTCAACGGACTTAGAAACCATTTATGCAAATTCTCACCTTGATCACCAAATTTGGTGTGAGTCGGAACCCCGCCTTGACTTTGTTCAAGTCGCAGCTTACGGTTGAAGAACCTTATTTGAGTGCTTCTAGGTGGCGATAGCGCTGAAAATAATAAAGTCTCTACCTATATACGCAATGAGAAAATGCTATAGAGACTGAAAGACTAAGTCGTTCACCTACGATGAGGGCAGGTACTTACTTCATGCTGATAAGGATGTTTATGACTTTGCACGGAATTAATATCCTCACCCTTAATATTGACCTTTCAATGGCTAACATTATATCGTTGGTGAACACTTTTTCGCTACTCCCTCAAATTAAGCTAGCATCACTCAGCATACTACATACTATAGACTTCACGAAAACCTAACAATAAAATATTACAAGTTTTAAAAATATTCCAGCAAAATTTAGTCCCTAACGTTTTCTTATGACTTAATAAGTTTGCATACATCATTTATCTTCCGAATGAACGAACACCGTTGCATAAGTCAGCCATTGCGGCGAATAAAAAGTACCAAGAAAATTTTCATAATTTTCTTCTCAAATATAATATTTTTCCTTTAAAAATAATTCAATAGAGTTGTTATACTAAGTGGTTTGCAAAGTCCTCCATTAACCTTGTATTTATCCCAAGGGTTTTTGTCGTGGAAAGATTCATGTGCAAGGCATCACATTGTATACTGAAAAAATTCAACTTGTAACTGAGTTACGTTTTCCTTCAGCGTGAATGTTTTCTTTATACATACAAAAATTTGTGATCGAAGTCTCGAACGGAGTTACAAAGAAGCCAAATTTAGTTTGTTAGGTAACGACATCTTCTTCTTTTTTTGTTTTCATTCGTCTATCTAATCCCAAGAAATACGATATTGTTATTCAAAGAAAGCGCTAATTCTGCTAGAAAGATCCTCTTGTTGAGATCAAATGTATCAGCAGTCAGTAGCTAAGCTCACAAATTTGAATAACAATACAAAAAAAAACCTTTACTTTACAATCCACTACATAATTTGTCTTTTGTCTTTCCTGCGTGAAATTTATCTTGAGCTGACGCCAACAAGCATATTTGGATTTATGTTTGTTTACCAACAACACCTTGAATTGGTTTGATTTAGTAAGTATACGTTAAAACTTAAAAACAACAAAGCATTTTGAAATCAATCGATCGACTTAGTTAGTGTTGTTCGTTGCTGTAGATGAATGAATTTTTATGTTAAATTTATGGGACTTTTTTACTTCACATATGGAATGTTCATCAACTTTTTATTTTGTCTTTCTCACTATTGTCGTTTTCTTACTGCAAATTAAAATTCCAGGTCGTCGATTATTGTAATTTTACGATTTCGTAACTTGAGTGTTACCAGAGTGTGTCAAACAACTGTTACGAATTCTTAAACTTTTTTTTAATAAAATACAGCCGTTTCCTTCTGATGGGATGAGTTCTCACACCACACCGTTGCGTTGGACCCCACTGTGAAGGCTCTCTAGCTGATTTGTTTCGATACTCCATCTACTAGCAATGTAGTCATTGGTTCTAGATCGTGTCCCAGATTAAACCAGTAAACATATTGGACGCGAAGCGAATAAATGGCGCAAGGTTTGGTCGAAAGCTCAACTTCACATAATCATTTGCATTTCTGTCAAGTCGAGCTTTCATACAAACCTTTGATTTATTCGCATCGCGTCTAATATGTTTACTAAAGTAAAACTATACAGTTGTATTCGGACGCATCCTTGTGTGGCAATCGCACATATTGAAGCTTGGTTTTAAATCCAGGTAAGATTTCTTTAAATTTGTGTCGACAATTTCTGATCGGTGTACACAGATCACGAACGCAGTTCCTTTGTACTACCCTGCCTGCATCATCAAAATATTTTAGGAAGCCATGCCTAGAACCTCTTCTTTAGACATAAACCTGTCCAGATCGCCGGGCTTGAACAAAAGTCAGCAATTGATCGAACACCACCTGAACACCTGGTATATGACCCAAACTCCTACTTTACGTTCATATGCAATCAGGCGCTACCTTATTCAAATTAGCAACAATAGACTTGTGTCAAACTCAGGCCAGGCCTAGCTAGGCAGTTCCGAAAAAAATTTTCTCCGTAAAAAGTTTGAAAATTTGTTTTGTTTTCAACAAGAGGTGAAAACACACTGCAGCTTAAAGTTTTCGTAACCTCACAAAAAATATTTTTTGGCCTCAAAAACGCC
>CM055404.1:64895468-64907118 GCA_029228625.1 Pseudolycoriella hygida | reverse complement strand
CAACAAGAGGTGAAAACACACTGCAGCTTAAAGTTTTCGTAACCTCACAAAAAATATTTTTTGGCCTCAAAAACGCCAAAAATATTTTTTATTTTTGAAAGAAAATTGTCGGTGGAAAACATAAAAAACTACAGCGCCACCAATGATTCCAAATTTATTTTTCCGTAAAGGCTGATCTATTACCTTTCTAACGATTCCCCACACGATGAATTTGATGGACAAATCAATTTCTTTCGATTGATTTTCCACATGGATGCAAGCATGAGTTTTCTTTTGGAAAATTCGAAATAAGAAATTCTGAAGAAAATTCGCAGACATGATTGCATCATAAAGAAAATTGTATGAAACTCAAGGCAGAAGCTGTTCGGAGTTCTTAGCAAGTACGGTGAATGGGGGTTTTACTGCGTGCCATTAAGAGTATATACTCAGGGAGCAGGGCCGCGGTAAGAATAGATGGTGAAATTAGCGAGTCTTTCGATGTTAATGAGGGCGTTCGTCAGCGTTGTTGTCTCTCCCCGCTTCTGTTCATAATTTTCATGGACAAAATTATCAAGCAAGCCAACTTGCAGGGAAAGGTTGAGGTGGGTGAGGTGATAACGAAAATGCCTATGCGGATGACTTGATATGCTGACAGATAATTTTAGGGATATACAGGATGGGGTGGACTGCCTGAATGTCGCATGTGAGGAGTACGGGATGAAGATAAGTGTGAGAAAAACTAAGGTTATACAGGTCAACAAATCTCGAAAGGGAGGATGATGGCAAGTTAGTCAGGGAATTCGGGGAACGGAGGAATATGGGAAACGCGGTAGCCAGGCAATGGAGGTCGGACGTGTTCGATACAAAAGGAATTGAGTACCGAAGCAAAGTTAGCTATCCACAGGTCAATTTTGAGACCGTCGATTCTGTATGGTAGTGAGAGTTGGTTGAACTGCGGATATCTCGTGCATGACCCAGAGGTTTCTGATGTAAGGATTCTTAGGAGTATAGCGAGGGTAAATCGGGGGAGCAGTGGGAAAATCACATTAGGAACGACGACATTAAGGAAAACTTGGGGGCTCCGTCAGTGAAAGAGGAGGCAAGGGCTAGTCTTCTGCGCTGGTTCGGACACGTTCAAAGTATCGGTAATAACAGGCTCCAAAAAGTTTCTTAGATGCACAGATTCCGAAGCTTAGGCCAAGGAGTAGACCAAGTAGGAGGTTTATTGATCCAATTAAATGAGACTTAGAAGTTAAGGGACTTTCTCTGGGCGAACAAACCATCTCATTGGCGGGCGATAGGAGAGCATAGAGGGGATGGTACACCTTCCTAGGATTGTGTCATGGTCTATAAAGTTTGATAATGATGACTCATTTCTCCATAAAATTCATCGTGTGGTTGGAAATAAATTTGGAAAAGTAGATACAAAAATTGAAAAAAATTAAGTTTCCCGCCGACAGTTTTATTTCAAAAAATTAGAAATATTTTTGGCATTTTTGACAATATTTTTTGTGGGGTTACGGAATCGACTTGAGAAAACTTTTTTTGGGAATCTAGCCTTATACAATAAACTGGAAGACTTTTCTGTTTTTGGCCTTAGAACGGAACGAAACCACTCACTCATCTACCTGTCGACCTTAGCCCAAAGAGTCACGCTCATGCTCCTACGATCCTTATCCAAGGCAAAGACTTCTAGTCGACAAACTGACTTGAGAACTGCAATGTAGCGCAGAAGCCTTCGTCTGTTGGAATAGTTCCGCTAACGAGCCACATCCGAGGTAAACACCTTCGTGACACAAACCTAGCTGATGGAGGCGGGTGACACATACAATACATAGTTCAGAGCAAACTTATCTGATGTACTTCGAGACATACCATGAACTAGCAGTTTGAATCCTGGATTTAAGTTACAGGCACACAGATTTTTTTTGAAGCCGTAGTGTGGTTTTGTAGACCTGATAAAAAGATTGGGCCGTTCATGGTTAGTAATCTAGAATTTTATGATTAAAATTCAAATTCAAATGTCGAGCGGACTGAAAGGGTCTTTTACTGCCACATTGTTGAACTATTTTGCTGATTTGAAACAATATAATTCTATCTTAACCTTGATTTAATTCCGTTTAGATCATTTGACATATTTTCAATGATTGCTCTGATCTCTGACACAAGTATCGATGCCTTAGTTCTCAATTTTTCATACAATATCTTGAAATTGTACGTAAACTCTAACATCCGCCTCGGGAATTCTTTTCCAACGTTTTTGTATTTTAAAACTGAAAAAAACAGATGTGTCCAAAGTTTGAAGAGATTATCATAACAAACTATCGACGGGGGTATCGGTGTATTCGTCCTCAAAGCTTCAGAATATACAGAGACTAAACCTAGAGATTATATAGAATTTCACAGAAACCAAGAATTTTAATTTGCAGAAATTGTACGGAATTATGTTCTTAACGTCGTGGTAAAGGTACTCATAAAGATATTAAACTGCTGTACTTTTGTTGAATGTAGTGGGATTTTTGAGGTAACTAAATAGATCGCATACGATTGGCGAATTTTCTAAAAACTATATACAAATTATCCGAAAGACTGACTGCAATTGGCTGGTTTCCTTTTCTTGTAGAGCTACAACTCAATTGTATTATATTACTGGCGAAAGTGAAAAAGTTCTCACTGTGTGAAGTTTGCAGAGTGCAGAGTACAAGAGTACAGGAAAAAGTGAAAACCGACAAGTTTCTGATTTTTATGGTAAATTCGTATGATAAATCAGAAACTTGTCGGCTTCCACTTTTCTGAGACTGTAGTTCCTTTTTTCAAAAAATCCCATAAAATTGCTTCTTCTTTCACATATAATATTGTTAATGTAAAAACAGAAAAAACATTTTTTTTTTAATTTTCTGATAAAAGCTTCTACTGGGGAAAAATCGAGAAAATCACTTTTCCGCCATTTTGGGGGGTTTTCCAAGGCCTTTGGTAACATAAGAGCTCGGAGGAAAATCCACCTCAGTGCACCCAACTCATTTTCAACTTGTAAAAAATGTTCCACTCATTTTCTACTAAAAAAATTTCGCCTGCGGCGCTTTTTCTACTAAAAAAATTTCGGCTGCGGCGCTTTTTCTACTAAAAAAATTTCGCCTGCGGCGCTTTACAATGATTCTTAATATTCAGTAGTTGAGCAATTTTTAAATTTATTTTTATTTCGGGATGTCTGACGCGACACCTACAGCAATCCGGAATAGTCCCACGGTTTTTTATGGAAGACTCTTTATTAAAATACCATCTTGTATTGTCATAAACTCAATTTCGTGTTTTTTAAATTTATTTCAAAGCCAAAAAAGAAAAAAAAACGATCTTTTCAACATAACCCAATTTCTGTACCCAAAATTGGCTCACCTATTGGGTCTCACTCAGCAAAAATTTTTCGCTCGCTGCGCTCGCGATTCTCTCATCTTATACTTAAAGTATTGCAATTTGAAAAAAACTTCACCTGCGGGCGCTTGACACTATTTTTAGTGTGTTTTCCTCTTATCGAAAATTAATTGCTTCCAGCATAGTTCGTTTTATTCAATAAAATTTTTCTCGTTCGCTACGCTCGCATAAGTTATTTTCTAGCTTGAAAGAAAATCATAAAGAAATTCTCGTCAATACAATATTTCACTATTTCTACTATATCAGATTTTCACAACGCGAACATAATAGGAATAAGCACGAAAAACTGGGCCCTCTTATGCCTTCAATGAAAAAATTGGGCCCCATGCCGAAAATTCCCCTCAGTTCGAAATCCTTATAAAAGGCTATGGGATTTTCTCCTCCAAAAGACACCCAATTAGGGGCAGGTCTCCAACCTACATTCATCATCTTTTAATTTTACTACTTTAATTGATTTCAAACGTTTCGCATGTTTGCGAAAGTTTGCATATAAAATCTGTTTTGTAAACAATGAAACTAGCTATTCAAATAAAGTAGTAAAATTAAAAGATGATGAATGAAGGCCAATTCATTATCTTTCAAATGAAGCCAAAGTCAATGTTTTATAACAAAAATTCCTTTTTTGGTGACTTTTAGAGTAAGTATGTGTTGAGGCACAAAAGAGGTGAAAAGTTTGTTAAAATTGACAGACCAAGTAAACTTTGATCAAAATATAGCTTAACGTCACCTCACTGTAAGAGTCACCAAAATAGTAAATTTGATCGTAAAACATTGAGTTTGGCATCATTGGAAAGATAATGAATTAGCCTATAACAAAAAAAAAGCTTCGGAGACCTGCCCCTAATTGGGTGTCTTTTGGAAGGAGAAAACACCCCAAAATGGCGGAAAAGTGACTTTCTCGATTTTTTCCAGGAGTTTTTCTCAGATAATTTAAAAAAAAATTTTTGATGCTCTTGCATCAATTACAATAATTTGTGTGAAAGAAGAAGCAATTTCATGAGGTTTTTTGAAAAAATAAGTTACCTGGAGCAGTAATAATCACACAAGATGATCTGCTTTTGTTTGAGACACGTGTTATCACCATCGAAATTAGAGTGGTCCAAAGATGTGAATGATGAACAACTCTAAATGTGTCACTGATAAAAAGTGTCTATGAAACCAACTAAATCTGAAGTGATTTGGGCGGTTCCCCAGAGAAATTATTTTTATGGTTTGTTCAGCTCCACACTTCCAAGTCAATTGAAATGACTTTGAAGTATTTTACTACAAATCGTATTGTTTTCCAACTATCAAATATATCGTATCGTTTCAAAGTTTATGGTGGTAGTTCTCAGTTAAAAATACTTCAAAGTCATTTAAATGGATTTGATGAAGTGTGGAGCACAAAAATAATGAAAACGAATTGGCTCTGGGACAAGGAACAATGTTGAATGTGGAAACGAGTACGTGGTAAGAAATACTATACGTTATACGAATTTCAATTTAGCACCAGACTCCTGCTGCCCTCTACATTCACATTTGAAAATCATGAATACGCAACCTGGTGCCGATTTAAAATTTATATGACATGTAATTTCTTACTACTGATTTTTGGTAGCAGACTGTCTTCTATAAGGACACTCATAATTTTCGAGTACGAAGCCAGGTGCCGAGTGGGCATCGAGTGCACATTCAACATTGGCATAGGAATTTTTTTGGCATCAGGCCAAAATCGAATCTACCAGGGGAATACTATAGTATTCGTGACTTTCGTTACGATGACACTAACATGCATATTTTTGGCACCAGGCTACGTTCTTTATGGTTAGTCAACCTTCTAAGTTGGTGCCGTGTTGGAACCGAGCCAATAGTAATGTACTCGTTCCCCACTCCAATATTGCCATTAGAATTTTTTTGGCGCCACTCTGCCCAGCTTAAAATGCAGACCTCTGTTTGTTGCAATAACTCTACATGAAAATATGAGATGCAAGCTTCATATAGGGAGACATTTTTATACTTTCGCTTATTGATATGAAAGCTGTTAATTTTGGATATTTAATTTCTAGTCACCATTTTTCGATGTAATCTTATCTCTCAGTAAAAATCCCCTTTTTTCATAATTGTATTTCGACTGTGTCGCCAATATAGAAGAGTGAGTATTGGTTGTAGTCATTTGATTAGAAAGTTGCTTTCAAAAATGTTTGTAAAAATACTTTACGACGTATCTTCTTATGCTTAATTTAATGTCGGCACTTTACTAACCCACTAACACAAATCAGAAGCAATAGAAATCTTCACCAGCCTATATAAGGTTCAATAAACGATTTATACATAAATTGTGATATTTTAACTAATTTAAATTTTACATTCTAAGTCCTGTATAAGTAAACATTAAGACTAACTGGAATTACTAATTTCCTAGGGAAACACAAAGTGTATTAGATATTCGTAGTCATAAAAAAGTCATTGATTTCTTGTTTAAATGTACAAATTTTATCATCGCAATTGGGACTTGAGTCAAAGGCGACGAAAACAGTCCTTCGAACAAGAAAGCAATGACTTATTTGATTATGGGCACACATAAAGTAATTTTATGATCATAACATCAGTCATGAATCATTACTTCATATGTATACCAACACAACATCGTCTTTTACGATAATAGTTATTAAAAATTATTCACTTAAAATGCACAAATTTGAAATTGTTTCCAGGTTCAATTGTCATTGTTCAATGCTGACGTTGAAGAAAGTGAGTTTTAAATGCATTGTCTATGTAAACCGGTTGTAACCCACGTGCGAAAGCGGTATGCGAGACGAAGGCGAGATACTGTAATCACGCAAGTGTTACAATCGATTTTCATAGCTAACTCAGTTGCGTAAGCAATAGGGCGTAACGTTTCAATTGTTTTTTTCTTTTTAAACTACTGCCCACTGAGTCGTTCCGGGGCACCGCACTGGTCATTTTAGTAAAGATAAAACAATTACAAAATCCGTTTTACTATTGCCGTGAGAGCAAATTTTGTACCTACCACGTTTTCCCTAGTCTTTTCACCGATTGGCTTGACATAAAAATTTGGTTTAAAGTGCAAAAATATTCTAGAGACGTCAGGCTTTAAATAAGAAGATATAAAGTGAAAAACTTTTTTTCTTTTTGTGATCACGATGTGCATCAAAGTTCCCCGATGTTGTCCAAACGGTTCTTTGTTCAACCAAAAACATGATGAGGATGGAAAAAAAATGTTTTTTATTGCTTAGATCGATAAAATGGAACCAGTACTAGTATATATTTGAGGATCAGAAAATTGGTCTGATTGGTAGACCATGATAGGGCCGAAAATTGTACATTCAAATTATTGAAAGAAATTAACAATTATTATTCAAAAGTATCGTTATGCATTACATAATTGCATTTTGAGTTAAATTGGGTCATTCTTCTTTCGGAATAGATGTGGCAAACAGAATAAATGTTGCAAAGAGATTCGAACGTATCTAAATATAGAAATGAGCAAACAATCCAATGTTTTGTGCTCTTTTATAACTATAGGAATTTCAAAGATCCATAGAAAGATCCATACCGAAGTACTTCTGAGACCATTGATTTTGATGGCCTAAATGTTCTCCCCTGTGCCATGCCAAAAAGAGGACCAACGTAGTCTCTTCAATAAGTCCTGAAACTATTTTCTCTAAAATGTAATTCTCACCTACTGTGCTTCAAGAAGCAAACTTCAAACTGCCGTAATTTTATAGATATAAGTCATACCTCACAATTTTAGAAGTTGCTTTATCCCGGGATTCTATCATTTTTCCCTAAAACCCTGAAACACGTGTTCTCCAAAATTTTATTCTCTATAACTTTGCCTTTGACAGTAAATCTCCATATTGCATAGTTGAGCAAATATAGACGAAAAACCATAGTATGTGGCCAAGAAACTCAATTTCGTCCATTCGTTTGGTCCTAGTGCCTAAAGCCTAGTGCCAGTTTTGTGAAATGAAATGCTTTCATTTAACACCAAATGAACAATTTCGGTGCTATACTTGCTGGTATATTTGCGAAAAAGTTTCACCGACCCTCGAAAAACCAGGGTTTTAGACCATATCTCCGGAACCACTTGACCGATTTTGCTCAACCTTCGAACGGCCTCCAAACATTTAACAAATTTAAGTCAATCTTTTGGTAAAATCTTATCTAAAAATTAATCTTGGGACGTAAACGATTCCTCGTGAGATACAAAAGAAAACAGGAAAATACAAACGAAATTAAGTTTTAAATAGGCGTAAAAAGTTCCATAATAGGTGCTACTACATTAATTACCCTTCAGGAGAAAAAAAATCAGGGTGATCGGTTGAGCCGTTTGAAAAAAGAAAGTGGAGACGGACAGACAGACAAGAATTTTTTATTGCTGATTCGTCATCTCTAGACGATAATAGATGCATCCCACTAACTCCCACCTCGATCTACCCCATGCTACAATAAAATTATTTGTAGCGAACGTATATGACCTTTTTATTTCGTAAGGGTCCAAAAAGAATTTCTGACCGTTTCTCTTTGTGTGCGTTTTTTTTCAACGTTATCTGTCCACCAAAACTAAGTAAGCCAAAACGACCACGGTCTATTGTTAATTTTTTTTCAATAATTAACCTAGAGCATGAAAATACTTCGGTAGTTTTCATTTTATTTCGATAAGAAATAAGATTTTAAGATAAACTTTATTCTACGACACATCTTGAAAATGTATATTCTGTTTCTAAATTCAACTTCAGCTTTATGCATTCAAATAATTCGCGCGAATATTCACTTACAGCATGACCATTGGTACCAACGAAATTCGATAAATTCCATACATTTCTCCAGACGATAAACTGACAAGGCGTGATCATGTGCGATTACACTGTTACAGCAAATCCTTAAACCATAATTTTTCTTTTACAAAATTAAATCAAATAGCCAAAATAATTTTTTGAACTCAAATCACGGATAAATAAGCCATCTCCCATCATTTTTTTTTTCTTGACTATTTTATTAAAACTGGTCATAAATGGCCTACCATTAATTTACATCTGTATTAGTTTTTGTTTTATAGTTTCACAAAGAGTCCATTGATAATCTTTGCACTTTGTCTGTTGGTTGAGTGTTGTGGGATAGTGGGTAACTACTCCTGATTATTGACGAGTTCATGTGGCTTTGTCCTTTTGAGCCGTCTTTTGTTCTGGTCAGTGTCCAATAAGCGATGTGCCTCTGGATTTTCATGCTGTATGAGCCTCTTTTCTTGTTTCGTAGCAATCATTTTGATGACTTCAGCAAGCAACCATAGGAACGCCAAGGTCACGATGAATATTTGTAACGCGTATGTACCAGGGGGCATTAGTGATAGTTCTTAAAACTTTATTCTGGAATCTTTGCACTTTCATAATATGACAGTTACTGGCGCATCCCCACAATTGAATTCCATACATCCAAATTGGTTTCAGGATTTGATTGTAGATTAGAAGTTCTCTAAAGCGAAGGTTCAGCTCGTTGATTTTGGCGTTTATGTGTTCGATCCACTTATTTTTGGCATCGACGTGCATCCCAAGGTATGTCGCCGAGTTTTTATGGGGGATGAGGTTTCCATTCATCTTTAGTCGCTTCGGGTTTGGAATCCGTTTGTTCGTAAAATTCACGTGAACAGCTTTTTGGTCGTTGAGCTTTATGCGCCACTTTTTGGTCCAGTTTTCAACATTGTCGTTCGATATTTGCAGCAGGGTTGTTGCTTGAACACCAGTTTTAGCTTTGGCTGAATTCGCTGTGTCATCTGCAAAAGTTGCCGTCATGACGTTTGGTGTTTGTAGTAGATCGCTGGTGAATAAGAGGTATAGGATCGTATAGGATCATTTAATGAATAAAAAATATTTTATTATGAAAATCGATCGTAACACTTGCGTTATTACAGCTACTCGCCTTCGGCTCGCACACCGCATCCGCACATGTGTTACAACCGATTCACATAGCCAATGCAGTTAAAACTCACTTTCTTCAACGGCATTGAACAATACAACGAAGCTAAAATGCAGTTTAAAATTTAAACCCTTGTTCAAAATATCCCAAAAATTAAAGTAGATCCTACCAAGAATGATAATAATAATAATAATAATAATCTGACTTAACAACCCATGAAGGGTTAAAGTCAGCACTTGAAGGTTAGAGTCAACAACCTATGAAGGGTTAGAGACTAGATCATTCTAGTTTCGCTGTTTTTGTTGTTCTATTTTCTGAGATCCTTTCAATATTGGAAAGTTTTTACTGTGTCAGTGGTAAGCTGTGATGTTAACCCAGATTTTTTTTTTGCAATTCGGTGAATTATCGTTGCATATTATGGAGTTCTAAAATGTTCTACTTCCTAGTAGCGATTTTTGATGCTAAAATGCAACAATTGAAGAAACGAGGAAATTTCATTGAAATAAAACATCATGCTCATTGTGATTGCGTTTACTCCATAAAACGTTATGTCGAACTGGTTTCAAGAGCTGAGTACTCTGTAACGCGTCCTTTGTCACCTAAGAGTTCTTGGTAAAGCCTGGTTCCATGAAACTTATTTGACATATATAATTTCCTCCATTCCATTTCCATTTCCATTTCCATTTTGGCAAAAACAGATGTGCACCACCAGGCTGCGTACTTAAGTGTTAATGTTGAGAATGAGGATGGCAGCCTGGTGCTGTAAATCTGTTTTTGCCAGAATGATTAGGCAGAAGTGAATTATACATGTCACATAACTTTCAACTTGACACCAGGCTGCTACTGCCATCTACATTCATAATACGAAAGTTTAAGCACACAGCCTAGTGCCGACTTGAAATTTGTATGACGTTTAGTACTAATGACAGCCGTTTCGATTACACCGACCCATTTTCGGCACCAGGCTGCCTTCTTCATTGTCAATTGATTTTCGCGATTTTTTTACTATTTTGCTCTTGAGCACCACCTAAATCACTTCAGATCAAGTCGGCTCCATAGACACTTTTTGTCAGGGACACATTTAAAATCGTTTAAGCGCTGTGGCCCCATACCTTACATTTTTTTGGACCACCCTATTGCACATTCATCTGATCAGCAAACCAATAAATTTTAACGTCCAAAAAGTTCTATTTTTAAATGCTAAAACAAGCGCTGAGCGATCCGGCCGAAAATTAGCGAAAGTTAAATAAAACTAACGTTCATTCCGACAAAATTATTTCTCTTTTTTACCATATTTACATCGGGTGTTCTTTAATAAAACGTCACGAAAATCTAGGTGGCTAGCGAAGCTAAAGAACTTTTCCGTTTGCGAAATGTCATGAAAAACTAGGTGGCTAACAAAACTAGGGGGCTTTTCCTTTTACAAAATGTAACAAAACTAGGTGGCTTACGAAACTAGGGGGAATTTGCGCTTTGATGGTACTTACGTTTTGCGTATTACATAAGTGCAGAGACTGTTATTAATTAGAGCAATAAAAAGTACAACAACTCAACTAAAGCAGAGTCTTACTATGAGCCAGTGTAATTGAGCAACCGCAGAAAAGCTTCAATTAGGCAGGTTCGGCCGGGTTAACAAGGAAATATTAGTGTGTACAATTTCCAAGTGTGGTGTACAAAGTCGAAGTTTTGTGTACAAAATATACCTTTTGTGTAAACAATTTTTTTTGTAGAGATTCGATGGTACATTTTCATTTATAATTCTGTGTACAGAATGTTAATTCCTTGTACCGGGAGTAGGGGAGTCTTAAAAGACAGATTTTTGCATGACATCCTTTATGAACGAACCCTAATTTTGGTCCAATTTAGTTAGAACTTTCACGCTTCCCTTAACCCCCCCCCCCCACCTCTTGCGTGACATTCCTTATGAACGGCATCTTACTGAGAGATTTTATCATTTAAAATCATTCGGTCAAGAGATCTGACCGCAAGAGTGAAAGTGAAGAATATTTAGTTCTCAAAGTCAAACATTTAGAAGGTCAGAATTTCGCTCGTTTTAACAGGAGTTTCAACGTTGAGGGTGCGAATAACCGCAGTAGGTAGAAGAGACTTTTGGGACCCGGTGCCTATAGCCGCAGTATAATGAAGAGACTATTGGCACACGGTGCCATTAGCCGCATTATATAGAAAAGACTATTGGAAGGCGGTGTAATTAGCCACAGTATAATCAAGGGACTATTTGCACCCGGTGACATTAGCCAAAGTATACAACAGAGACTATATAACATTTTCGAAAAGTATTGTACGATTTCAACATGATATAGTCTTG
>CM055404.1:64879990-64894968 GCA_029228625.1 Pseudolycoriella hygida | reverse complement strand
CGTACAAACGTTTTCCCCGTACAAACGTTTTCCCCGTACAAACGTTTTCCCCGTACTACCATTTCCTCCTTACCCGTACAGCCGTTTCTCTTGTACTACAATTTCCTCCTCACTACTGTTTTCCATGTACTATCATTTCACCGTACTACCATTTCACCGTACTACCATTTCACCGTACTACCATTTCACCGTACTACAATTTCACCGTACTACCGTTTCCCCCGTACAACCGTTTCCCCCATATTACCGTTTTCCTTTACGACCAGTTCCACGTACTACCGGTTTCCCCGTACTTCTATTTTCCACCGTACTACCGTTTTTCCCGCACTACCATTTCCCCGTACAAGCTTTTTCCCCCGGTATTGCTTCTTCCCCCGAGCTGCCCATAATTTTCATCAATACTGGTGACTTCTACTCACAGAACTTCGCCAAAGAAACCAATTGTCTGTCTCTCGGACGAAGGGCCTTAAAGCTAGGGCCGCCTAAGTGGTGTTGGGTCTTTCGTACATAATCTCTTCCAATTTAAAAAAAAAAAATTTTGTTCAATTTATAGAGTAAAATTTTATGATTTTGAACCCTTGGAGTCTCTACTAGCAACGTGTTTTTCCTATATAAATCGTGTAAATTTTATCCCACTTACAATTTTTTCCCGAATTGAAGAACTGATTATTGCATTGAACTAAAAATTAAATTTTGACAAAATTGGCTAAGAACTTCCGAAGTTACAGCCGAAAAAGTGGTCAAAAACGTGGATTTTTTAAGGTCGGTGAAACTTCTTGACTTATATCTTTGCGAAATTAGCACGGAAATCACTCATCAAGCTTCCAAATGAAAAATATGGGCGTCCAGAAATCACGAAAAAAAAATTTAGTGAAAATTGGTTGAATGATCTGGGTTGTAGGGTCCAACTCACGATATTTGGTGGTTTTTCGTGAATAATTCTTTAATGAGTGATTTTTTTTTTCTTTTTAACTTTTTTTGGAAATTTGGCATTTAAATTTTGGGTTTTTTTTTAGGAATTAAAGGTTTTTTGAGCCGTTGCCTTGGACGGGTTTTTCAATGTTGCTCTTTCGGCAATTTCCAATCCAATTCAATGCCGGTTCAATCCCGGTGAGGATTAAATTCTGTACAGGATTTTTCTTCAATTTGTAGCATGAAAGTATCGTTCCTAAGCATATCCAAGCTTAAACGTAGAAGGGACCCGTACGTATCAGAATAGATGCGGCAAACAGAGTTGATGTTACGAAAAGATTGGAACGTATTTAAGTAAATGTTGCGTTCACATTAGACTGTATTGGAAATTGCCCGTAGGGCAATTTTGAAAAACCCGTCCGAAGTAACGGTGTAAAAAAATTCCGAACGCACAAAATTGACCTCCAAGTAGAGAAAAATGGTCTCCTCAATTTTGTCTACAACATAGCAAAAAACATTTTTTTATGTTAGGGCCGACCTTAGGACCGACATGAGGCCCACTTGAGCTCTAAGCACAGGCAAAAATTCTTCTATAAATTGTCGGCCGTGCCGAGATCTTTCAAACAAAAAAAAGTTTTTGGAAATCGGAAGAGATTTACTCGAGTTATGTACAAAAAACACGTAGGGCCCTAACAAAGACTCTTTTTTAGTCCCCTAGATCTTTCAAACAAAAAAAAATTTGAAAATCGGTAAAGATTTACTCGAGTTATGTACAAAAAACACATAGAGCCCTAGCAGAGACTAGTTTTTAGTGCCCTAGCTAAGTCCAAGGACTCAAATTAAAAAAAAATTCTTCCATAAATTGTCGGCCCTGCTCAGATCTTTCAAACAAAAAAAAAAATTATGAAAATCAGAAAAGATTTACTCGAGTTATGTGCAAAAGACCAAAAACCACTTAAACGGCCCTAGCTCGGCGGCCCTTTGGCCGACAGTGCCCAGATTCAATACCTTTCAGGAAAAAAAAAGTTTTTGAAAATCGGTCAAGATTTACTCAAGTTATCGTGTTCACGGACGGACAGACCGACAGACAGACAGACCGACAGACGGACATTGTTTTTTTCGCTGATTTGTCATCTGGAGGCAAAAAAAAAGGTTCCCCCTTACTCCCGGGTTCGAATTCGCAATGTAACAAACGTGGTAGTAAACGCATCAGACCTACGTACTTCGTACCGATCTAAAAAATGGGTAGTTGTGGTGTTTGGTGTCCACAACGAACCGTGCACAGAAGAACGACATGTATGACGTCACCCATACACGATGAATTCTATGTACAGATATCTGAGTCTATCAAGGCGAGGATATAATGAACACCAGATTAAATCCTATACTTATATGCAGATACAATATATAGACGTGGTTCGAAATTCTCGTTAAGCATGTGGTCCAACAAACAGATTAATGGTTGCTCACACAAATGCCCTAGAAAAAGGTATTTCAGTTGTGTGTGATACACTGGGGGCTCGTTTAGAATAAGCATAGTTTCGACGGAAGATAGAAATGTATTGTAATGTCCGGATCCAAACAGCGAGATTCATTTGGCGTGTACGGCTTGTGCCGGATGCTAGAAGATGCATGTGTCGTAGTGCGTGTGCTCAGACGACGAGGCTTATTCGGCGTACCAGTTACAACTATGCGTTCTGAAATGGGAACATTTAATGTGGGAATCTAACAAAGATTAAGAATACATGACGACTAGGTGGAATGATAGAAGAGTAACGGGAAAGAAACAAAGAATCATACTATCTGTGTTTCAAGGCCAGATGGCCGACTCGACCGGAAATCTAAAAAAATCTAGGGCACTTTATTGAGATACGTTCGAGTCTTTTTGCAACATCTACTCCGATGTACACGGGTCCCTTGCATATGTTTTTTGTCACATTTCTTCACGTTCTGTTGATTTTTTCAAATATGCTCGCAATCGACATGATTACAGAGAGAACATACTCTAGTATACTCACTAATCGAATCGTGTAATACGTAGTACGTTCAGAATTTCATACTTATACGAATGCGTAAGAGTGAGAGGAGGGTGTCAATTAGGCACTTTATGGCTGGCCACTTACTGAGCAGCGTGTAATCGAGAGTTTTTTTAAGGATTTTCAATGAATTTTCGAACGGTTTTAACGATTTTCTGTGATTTGACCGTCCGATCGTCTTCTGTCGAGTAAAACTCAACCGGTTCGCAAACTCTCTCAAAATATAATCGAAAAATGAAGGTATAGTTCGGAGACGGGCATATTTGGGCCAGTGGCCGCTAAGTAATGGCACTCTTAAGTGAACATATCAAAATTTCTTGAATTTTTTTAATCGGTTGGTCAAGCGGAGATCAACAATTTATGTAGAAAATTTTCTGAGTTTGCAAACTAGTTACGGAAACTTAACCTAGTTTCAGGGGTTTCAATGTTATCTAAAACAGAGGTATGTACTGTTGTAACGTGCCTATATGCGGCGTGAAGATAGGTTTTTCCCTTTTACGAAAAAATGTAAGAGTGATACTATTGTATCGCTTGTAACTATAATTAAACTAAAGAATTTTCCCTTGTGCAATATGACACAAAAACTGTAAATGACGAGCAACAGTGACTCATGAGGACGCGATTCCGAACAAAGCGGGTCTACTTGCTTAAAACAATCAAGCTGAACCTCAACTCTAAAACAATAGTTGGTTTTCAGTTCAGACTATATTGAAAACACTTTTAAAGTCAGGTCGGACAAATCGACGTAAAATTGTAACATAAACTGTAAACTATTTGTGTAACTTGATTTAGAATTTCAGGCTTGAAGTTGCTTTCATCTCGGGCTCAGAAGTTTGAAGAAGATTGTGGTCAAAATGAGGTCCATACCTGATCTAATTATGTCGAACTCAACTCGTTTCGATCTTCAAAGTTTTCATACATTTTGGCTGTCAGGAGGAACTAAATAGCATAAAACCAGTTTTGAACAACTGTGGAGGTCGCGGTTTGTGAGTTCATGTGCCTGGTTTGAGACGTTTTTTCGGAATAGCTATACAGTAGAAATAAAGGCCTGACGAGTGCTTTTTTGTGGGTACCCCTTCCCCTCGTCTGCTATCGTCTGTTTTCTCAACCCCACCCCCCGTCCCCGCTAAACAGACATAATTTCTGATAATGAAAATCAGCACTATTTCATGTAAAAACCCCAACTGTGGAGGTCGCGGTTTGTGAGTTCATGTGCCTGGTTTGAGACGTTTTTTCGGAATAGCTATACAGTAGAAATAAAGGCCTGACGAGTGCTTTTTTGTGGGTACCCCTTCCCCTCGTCTGCTATCGTCTGTTTTCTCAACCCCACCCCCCGTCCCCGCTAAACAGACATAATTTCTGATAATGAAAATCAGCACTATTTCATGTAAAAACCCCAACTTAGGTAGTTTTCTTTCGTGATGCGTCAGCACTGTTCCCGTAGAACAGTATTGTTGGCCAAAAAATAAAACTGTTTATTGCATTAATGCCTATAATATGCCAATTAAGGCACTCAAAACCAATAGGACTATAATATGCCGACTATAGTCGAGTTCCACACATCGATACATAATCTTAATAGCGTTATTATGGTAGACTCGACTATAATCAGTGTTATTATGGTGGAGTTGAATAAATTATAGTCGAGTTAAATAAATTTTGTCGCTGATTTTCGTGAAGTATACAATAAACATCATTGCTGACTGTACGTTTTACCTATTTTCTTTGGTAATGTATGGCAGTTTTATCGGCCGATAAATCGCCAAGTATTTCTTCGTTGTTAAATCCACAGTTTCGTGCATAATTGGCCATTATAGGCACCAGCAATAAGCAATAACAAAAGTACTAAATCACTTGATCATAGTCTCGATACGTGAAGTGACCTCGGGGCGGAATGCAAGGTCTATTCACGTAACTCGATACGTTAATAGACTTTGCACTAAAACCCTAGGAACATTCACTAAAACTTGAATATAATCAAGCTATTATAGTCCATGTGTTAGAGTATACTATTAACATGCCGATTATTAGTTTTATTTATTAGTTAGATGGTAGAGATTAGTATTACACTTCCCTATGCCATAAGACAGCGGTAATTTTTGATACACTTACCAATACTTAGATTGTGTGTAACGCAGACGTCTTATAAGGTCTGTACTCACCCCCTCCCCGTTTTGTCTGTTTTCAAAGACCCATCACAGCCCCTAATAGCACTAGTCGGTTACCACGGCCATTACATTAATGGCTTGTCTGATACTGAACCACAAAAAACTTCCATTGTGACGCAGAAACTGATACGATTATTAGGCATAAGAGCCTCGGGTTTTCTAATGGCATTTCTTAACACAGGAGTAGAGGTGTGCGGGTCGACCTTTTTTTACAAATGGGACCCGAACCGAACCCGATCTAAAATTAAAATTTCAAACCCGACCCGTACCGAAACCGAAACCCTGACCTGGACCCGAACTTTTTTTTACAAAAAATTTCTTTTAACGTCAGGTCCCACCGGCAAAATTCAGAAGGCAGTCTGGTGCCGAAAAAGTTCCTATAACAATATTGGATGGGGGTCCGAGTACATTTCTATGTACTCGGTTCTGATTCGGCACCAGGCTGCGTACTTGAGACATATGAATAGCCTGATAGAAGGCAGCCTGGTGCCGAAAATCTGTAAATTTCATGGAAACGACCGATACGAATACTATACGTCGCATAAAATTCAACTTGGCACCAAGCTGCTGCTGCCCTCTATATAAACATTAAAAAATCTTGAGTACGCAGCCTGGTGCCGAGTTGAAATTCATATGACGTACAGTATTTGTTACTGCCGTAACGATGACATTAACATATTTTCGGCACCAGGCTGCCATCTATAAGGTTACTCGTACAAATCAAGTACGCAGCCTGGTGCCGAGTTGGAACCGAATGCATGGCTACGTACTGGTTCACCCATCCAACATTATTATGGGAAGTGTTTTGGCACCAGGCTGCCCAGCTTGAAATGCAGACTTCCACTTGCTACAATTTTATGAAGGCTGCGTTCTTCAGACCCAAGATCCAATAAGTTCAGCCACTAGAAGAAAGACCAATCTAGTTCCTGAACTAACTATAATTTCGGGATCTTTTACTCAGTTCTAGAAAAATGGTTACAAACTAGGGCTTGATTTTAAAACCATGACGTTAAATTAATTGAGTGAATTTACTTTTTCGGGTCGGGTTTTTTGGCTAGTTTCGGGCGGCCCGCTCACACCTACACAGGAATACTCAGAAGGACTGATCATAGCTCAGGTTTTTCTTGGAAGTAAGAAATGGATTAACGTTCTTGTCCTTCTGTTTCTTTTTCGAACAGCGATGTTAAACTCAAAGCGTTTTTTATATTTTTTTAAATGAAACTAAAACGAAAAAATTAGTTAAAGCTCAAGCTAATAATGCGAACGATTTTATTCTCTAGAAAAATTATGTTTTATTTATACGTAGAGATAAAAACTAAAAATGAACAAAAACCTTATAGTGAACATAATTGTTAGGATATCAAAACGATAAATTTAATTTTTCACAGCAACAAATAAATTGTTAGGAAGAATTAATGACAAAAACTAAACATTCAATGCCCAGAACGATTTTTTATAAAAATAAACACGTAGAATCGTAAAATAACAAAAAATAACATTTGTACGACGTCAATATTACGGAATTATTAGAAAGAAATGTTAAAAAAAGATGCAATTTATAAAACGGCTGTTTTCCGACTACAAAGACAAAAAATAGTAAATAAAAAGTAAAATTTTCTCACCGCAACTACATTTTTACACATAGAAATATGCCATAACTTTCATAAAATTAATCCTAACCCTAACAAAACAGCCTCGGAGCTCTCCCTTAGGCGTAAAGTTATTCTATATTTATTATTCTCATTAATTATAGCATTAAATTATAATTAAAACAATGAAAGGTCCATGTTTGCACACAGCTCCTTCTCAGAATTTGACCAAATCCTATAATTAGAGCCTAGATTTGTCTTGTCCAATGATGGTATATGTCTTGAAATTCGTGCCGAGTACAAATTCATCAAAAATTGCAAGCATATCATTTTACCGTTTTATATTTATAACATCGTCACAATTTCGAATGTTAGCAGCTCAAATTAAAGTCTTGAATTTTTGCTGACGATTCGTGCTTACCTTACGAAGTGTTATATTGTCATAATTATTATGTATTATTAATCGATGTAAATTCATACGAACAGAATATGAGTGTAATTACTTAAGTAGGCAAATCAATCAAATTAATTGCATCAAAATTTGTTTTATGTAACGAAATGAGATCAATAGCATTAGGGATGACTCCGAAAAATCCGGGTGACTTTGAAGATGAATAACTTTTTTTCGTTTACTCTAAATTAGCTGAAAATAGGTTTTGGAGTGAGATGCGTTGCAATGATGTATTGTTAATATTCCTTCATAATAGTACTTTATTGGTGGGCGAGAGAAAGTCGAGGATTTCTTCTCATGTAAATATTGTACATAACGAGTGAGCGTAGCGAACAAGTGAGAGTACAATATTTACGTAAGAAGATATCCATGATTTCTCACGCCCACCAATACAATATTTTATTTCATTAGGCGAGAGAATATCGTACGTTATTCATTCGAGCGCATGAATGTGATAGCTGCGAGAATTTATCACTGCTTCGAAGTGTCAGGGTCCTGGGTTCGAGACACGGCGGCTTCAGGTCTTTTTTTCAATTTTTTTCCCAATATTTTTTTTTTAATTCTATTTATTTAAGTTTTGGTCGTCACGTGAAATTACTATTTCCATATAGACATTTGAATTTTGCTCTGTGAGAAAACATTTATGATATAAATAAAAACTGATTCAAATACAAAACGAACCAAAACGTAAACAAAACCACTCAAAAAACATAAGCTTCAGTATGTATGTTGAATATGGAGAAAAACAACGCATGGAGAAAGTGTTTGTGAGAGATACATTTGTACATTCTACGTTACTATATGCTTCTATTTGTCAACAAACAGTATCAACAAAATTTGTACATAGCAAATGAGCGAATTTGTGCAGTGATTAGCGTGGATTCTTGCGGATCGGTGGGTCGTGAGTTCAAATCACGGCGATGCCACTGTGTTTTCAGTGAATTGGTAAAGAGAAAACGAATTTTCCCTAGTGATTTAATGTATGGTTTTTCCTTTATATGTAAGGGTGAATAACGTACGATATTCTCTCGCCGATGAAATAATAGTTTATTACATACTTGGTCAAGTAAGTGAGTCATTATATCACGAGTTTGAATATGTGCGTGAGTATATATCCGAGTTTGAATGTTCGTAGAACGAGTGGAGGCAAAGCCGGAACGAGTTGTATGATTTTCAAACAAGGATATATACGACCGAATACATTCGAATAAGTGCATTTGTTTCACATTAGCGTTCGGTTACTTGAAAACACTAACAATTTTGTATAAATACACGGTTAGTTCAACAAGCAATATTGTTAATGCAAGAAACAATATTGTTAGTAAAATTAACGATATTGTTAGTTCAATTAACAATATTGTCATTAATGTATATTGAAGGTAGTAGCGATTGTAAAGTCTTTACGGTGAGAGGTAGCTGTGACCGTAAAGACTTTACAATCCCTATCTGGTTTTGTGACGGTAAAGACTTTACAATCCCAGTACATAGAGGGAAGCTTACGAGAGTAGGTATCATACACAGAAAACACAACTTACTGGGCGCCGATGTGATAAAAGTTTACCGACTGAAATATCCGCGATTGCGTAAATCAAAAGCCAAAAAAATCTGCACAAATATTCGCATAATCCACTAAAGTGAATTTCGGTTAATCCAAAAACAGCGATAATTGCTAAATTTGCTGCCACAAATGTATCAGCTCGATAAAATGAATGTTTTGTGTGTCGAAGAATCAAGTGTGCCGCGAAGAAATGAGTCCATCTAACACGAAGATGCACTTTGAAGATATAATAGTGCACATTCACTGAACATTTTCAAGTGCACTCATTAAGTTAAAGGGCCAAATTTTTTTTCCAAAGACCTAAAATTGAACGACGGCTGCGAAGGTAGAATACTTTAGGCTCACAAATTTTCGTTATTACTCGATCCTGACTGCTATCGACATGTAATAGCCGGGAGAAATCGCTGAAATTAGTTTAACTATTCGTTGACCAAATTTTATGTAAGGTTTTTTTTCGGTTAAACAAAAGTTTCCAAATATGGAAGTGCACATCATTTCTACTTTTAACAGTTTTATTCAGAACATGCGTCTGAATGCACTTGAAAAATGCCAATACGAAGAACTGGGCACATATTAAAAGTCTTGATTATTTTGAGGCAAAAATGCACAGTTTGACAAAAATGTTTGCTATCATGAAACTTATCGCTAAGCATCGATAGGATAAGTGTCGAAAAACATCTCTACGGACAGTTTGGCATATTTTTGAGCAAATATTAGTTATTTACACTAAATTTATCTTCTTTGGTCTGACACAGTAGCCAAAAAAAATCATTTTAGGGGAAGAGTGACAGTCAATTCGAAATTGTTGATAGAAAGTTCAACGTATTTGATTCTCCACAACTTCATCAAACCGAATTTTATCGGTGAGAAACGCAAATAATATTCGAAAATACATATTCTTCTGTCAAAGAAAGACAAAATACGTTTTATGCACGGCATCGTTGAGAGACAAATGAGTTTTTCACGTTTGTGAAGATGTTTTTGGAGGCAATTTTACTTAATTGCGGATATTTCAGTCAGTAAAAACTTTTATGAAGCAACATGAAGAAGACATCATTTCAACATATCCAACTCCAAAACCTATAAATTTCAGCTAATTTCGAGTAAACGAAAAAAATTTTTTTACCTTCGGTGTCGAATCTGTAGATCTTACGATCCAATTCACATCGGTAATGTTTAGACCCGTACGAAGATGCGAGGTTATTCGAAAAGTTGTCTGTTGCGTTTACCAAGATCTTTGTAACCAGCCGGATTGGGACTCGGGAGTTGTTGGGTTCTTCTGTCCGTCTGTCAACTCGATAACTCGAGTAAAACCTGACCAATTTTCCCTTAAAGGTATGTGAAAAATCTTTCATGGGATTGAGTCTGTCCATTGCCGGGCCAAGGACCGCCGAGCTAGTGCAATTTACGTGATTTTTGGTCTTTCGTACATAACTCGAATAAATATCTTCTGATTTTCACAAATATTTTTTTGTTCGAAAGGACTAGACATGCCCAATAATTTATAGTACCAAATTTATTTATTTTGAGCCTTTGGACTCAGCCAAGGCCCTAAAACTGAGTCTCAATTAGGGCCAACGTGTTTTTTTCTGTATAAATCAGGTAAATGTTATCCGATCTAAAAAGTGGTCAAAAACGTGGTTTTTTCAAGGTATATCGCCATTCAAGGCTCTGAATGAAAGATATGGAATTCCAGAAATCATAAAAAAAATTACTGAAAATTTGTCGAGTGATTCGGGTTGTAGGGTCCTTAGTGTAGGCCCCACTCACGCTACGCGACACTATACGATAATTTATAATTTTTGATGAATATTCCTCTAATGATGGGGTGTTCGGTGTTCTGTGCATTATCGTAGAGAAAAAAGAGCCAAACTTTTTTGTCCATGAAAAGGTCCGCTGCTTCTAATTAGGGCCTTAGGTACAATGGATCATAAAGACGTCACTGACAGCTAAGTAGGTCACCTTTTCTGGTGCTGTATGAATTTCATAGAAAATAACCTACACTGAGGACGCCAAATCTGTCTTAACCAACCTCCTGGCAACTCAAACTTGTACAGTGTAATAAATAAGGGCCTTAGGCTGGTCGTTACACATAAATGTGCAGAGATGTGCAATAGGGCTACAATTTTAGGCTTTTTTATGAAAAAATGTTACTGACGAAAAGGGACAAATTTATGTTTTTCGGCCAAATTTGCGCAATGTGACTGACAAAAATGTGTCCATAAGAAAAATGATTGTGCGGCTCATTGAGGTATAAGAATGTCAACTGTGCAATAAAATTTTGTTTATATTTGATAGCACCGTCAAATGTGCCTCTAAAAGGTCATGGTATACACTCACTTACATTGCTCAAAGCTTCACATTTTCACATCTCGACTGAAATTAGTTTTTATAAGCATAAAAAACAGAATGAACAAAGAAATGTGCCAAAATTTGAGGTCACAAGGGTCGTAAAAGGTCAAAAATTGCAATAAAACGTACAAAATCTATAATTTCGATAGAAATTGTTGTCGTATTTTTCAGTGGATCATATTAACAAAAAGCCTTTTAGACTACAACAATTTATGATACAAAGTGTCTTGGATATTTGTGTGAAGAGAGGGCAATGGTCTGAATTACAAAAAGACGATAATTTTTCAAAAAATTTTTTATTGATCTCATTTTGTTATATAAAATAATCAGAAGGAATTCGTTTGATTCAAAACATAAACACCACTGACCTAAACAGAATAGCTGTTGATAAACATTTATACAGTAGGAGAGTCATAGGATTGTGCAACGTTTCGTTTTAACTCGTTCCACCGAAAGCCGAGTTTTATGTGCACAAAATACATGCAAAAATGTGAAAAAATGGATAAAGAAGAAACAGAAAAGGTGCACAAGCTTATGATTCTCCTTCTGTAAATGAAAATTCTGACAATATTTAATATATTCGTTCGTTCGTTCTAAACGTTCTAGACTTCATATAACCGAAATGTTCATTAAATTTTGATTAAGAATTGCGATAATGGATCCAATCATTAGAACAAATTCTGGACTTATTTGTGCTGCTAATACTCAAACTGAAAAGAAGTGGTGCCATGAATTTGTGATCGGCTCTGAGACGAGCACAAGTTCTATATCATTAGAGAGCACAAAGTGATACCTTAATTAGAGACTTTGTCCCGAACCAGCTCAAATTCGCGGGGGAATGGTGTACGACATGAACCTCAAAAATGAGTAACATCTACAAATTATAACAAAAAGAAAATATTCGCAATTTATTGAATTTTTAAAAATATTCTTTAGCATAAAATGTCTACGTATTTACTAACGTAATTTTATATATTTCTTTCTGGCGTTTGTTAATTTTCTTTTACTTAAAAATTAAGCCATACATTTCTTTAGGTAAGTGTTTCGTTTCTTTTTGTAAAAAAGGCTTTTATTTAAGAAAGTGTAAATGATGAAAATAAATTGTTTTAAAGTAAAAATTGTATGAAATAAAAAGAAATTTAACAACACGACGAAGGCAAATTTTGTTATCTAACTTTATAACGTAGAGAGGCTAAAATTCTCGAAAATTTTGAAGTCTTTGCTACCTCCACTATAATCGTTGGATGATCAATTGAAGGAAGTAAATCCATCATGGGCGCGCGGTAGCAATGCGCCCGTGACGCAAGTCTTACACGCCAAAAAATTCACAAGAAATTTTTTCGTAGACTAAGGAACATATATACAGGAACTTTTTGACTTCCCCCCCTTGCGACGTACCCCCCGGAAAATATTTTTCCTAGATTCTACGGAAAATTCTAAGGCGAAATGTCTTTTCACTCATTAAAATCGGTCCGGTGGATCCGGAGATATGACCTTTAGAAAATCGTCATTTTCCATACAAAATGTGCACTTTCATAGAAACCAAAGTTAATGGAAACATCCTACGTTAGTTAGTTAGTTAGTTAGTTAGTTACTTAGTTAGTTCCAGAGCCATTTGTATGAAAACCCACTTTTTTGGAGTTTTCTCGAAAACGGCTCGATATCTCTTCTTGAAATTTTGCAGGGACCTTCGGCTGGGCGTTCTACGCCATATGAGATTTTAAAAAAGGGGGGTACCGGCCTCGTTTGGGCGCCAGGGCTCTTAGAATGCGCCATATAAAGCCCATATGTATGTGTTTGTGTGTGTGTGTACGGAAGCATATTTTGTATAAGACATGGTTGGGTGTTCGAGATACAGGTTTGGTGTCAAAGGGAAAGATGTTGGGTTGGGTGTGTAGTGTATAGGGGTGACCGCCAAAATGGCGGAAAATGGCGGCGGCTCAAAGAAAAACTTTTGATATGTTGTAGAGGAAGTTGAGGTGATCATTTTCGCCCATGGAAGTAGTAGCCGCCGCGGCTCGGTTTGGCGGCGGCGGCGGCTCAAAAAAAAACTTTTGATATGTTTTAGAGGAAGTTGAGGTGATTATTTTCGCCCATGGAAGTAGTAGCCGCCGCGGCGCGGTTTGGCGGCGGCGGCGGCTCAAAAAAAAACTTTTGATATGTTGTAGAGGAAGTTGAGGTGATTATTTTCGCCCATGGAAGTAGTAGCCGCCGCGGCTCGGTTTGGCGGCGGCGGCGGCCCAAAAAAAACTTTTGATATGTTGTAGAGGAAGTTGAGGTGATTATTTTCGCCCATGGAAGTAGTAGCCGCCGCGGCTCGGTTTGGCGGCGGCCGCGGCGGCTCAAAAAAAAACTTTTGATATGTTGTAGAGTAAGTTGAGGGGATCATTTTCGCCCATGAAAGTAGTAGCCGCCGCGGCTCGGTTTGGCGGCGGCGGCGGCTCAAAAAAAAACTTTTGATATGTTGTAGAGGAAGTTGAGGTGATCATTTTCGCCCATGGAAGTAGTAGCCGCCGCGGCTCGGTTTGGCGGCGGCGGCGGCTCAAAAAAAACTTTTGATATATTGTAGAGTAAGTTGAGGTGATTATTTTCGCCCATGGAAGTAGTAGCCGCCGCGGCTCGGTTTGGCGGTGGCGGCGGCTCAAAAAAAACTTTTGATATGTTGTAGAGGAAGTTGAGGTGATTATTTTCGCCCATGGAAGTTGTAGCCGAAACTTCCAAAAGTACTGATATCACAACAAAAACCCTTTTAAAAGGGAAATGTGACGCAAGTCGTTGTCCCTTCTTCCAAAACAACTGATATCAATTTGGGGTGACGCTTAAAGCTTTGAAACGCAAAAATTCTTTTGGAATGTTTTCATTTTTGATTAAAAAAATGCGTCACACCGGACCCACCAATGTAATAATTTTTCTACGCTTTCAGCTGTCATACGCAAAAATTTGATTTCCTGTTCAAAAATACGCCATGCATAATGACAAATTTTTGCGTTGTGAAAGCTGAAAGAACAGAAAAACTATTACATTGGTGGGTCCGGCATTTGTGACGCATTTTTTTAGTCAAAAATGAAAACATTCCAAAAGAATTTTTGCGTTTCAAAGTTTTAAGCGTCACCCCAAATTGATATCAGTTGTTTTGGAAGAAGGGACAACGACTTGCGTCACATTTCCCTTTTAAAAGGGTTTTTGTTGTGATTTGGTAAACCTTTCTTTCTTTCTTTTGATCTTTCTTTCTTTGTTTGTTTGTTTGTGGCAATTTTTGGCAGGATGACCCAGATCTCCTGAACGATGAGAGTTAGAAAGTTGGTTCCAAAAGCGAAGTTGTAGAGAATTAAATTTAAGCGAAAACGTGTTTCAGGGACTTTAAGGGACTTATACTTATGCTTCATCGACTTGGAGAAGGCATTCGACCGGGTACCAAGGCAGAAGCTATTCGGGATTCTTAGCGAGTACGGTATCAATGGGGGCTTACTGCGTGCCATTAAGAGTATTTACTCAGAAAGCAGGGCCGCGGTGAGACTAGATGGCGAAATTAGCGAGTCTTTCGAGGTTAAAGAGGGCGTTCGTCAGGGTTGTTGTCTTTCCCCGCTTCTGTTCATAATTTTCATGGACAAAATCATCAAGCAGGCAAACTTGCAGGGAAATGTCGAGGTGGGTGAGGTAATAATGAAAATCCTGGCCTACGCGGCTGACTTGATTCTGTTGGCAGATAGTACCACGGAGTTGCAGGGTGGGATTGACTGCCTAAATGCTGCATGTGAGGAGTATGGGATGAAGATAAGTGTAGGGAAAACTAAGGTTATGCATGTCGGCAAAGCTCGGAAGGAGATAGCTTGCAATTTAAATGTGGAGGAGCTGGAGCAGGTTTCTGAATTCAAGTACTTAGGAACCATTTTTTCAGAGGATGGCAAGTTA
>CM055404.1:64833055-64849782 GCA_029228625.1 Pseudolycoriella hygida | reverse complement strand
TTGCTATGTTGTAGACAAAATTGAGGAGAACATTTTTCTCTATTTGGAGGTCAATTTTGTGCGTTCGGAGAATTTTTTTACACCGTTACTTCGGACGGGTTTTTCAATATTGCCCTACGGGCAATTTCCAATACAGTCTAATGTGAAGGCAATATTTACTTAAATACGTTCCAGTCTTTTCGTAACATCAACTATGTTTGCCGCATCTATTCTGATACGTACGGGTCCCTTCATTTGTTTTAATAGCACTTGAATATGAATTTTATGGTATAGACCTTTGCAGAAATAAAACTTGAAGTCTATTTTGATATGACTTTATTTATTCTGTAATTTAATTTTAAATATTTTAATTCATTCTTAAATTTTTCATAGAATTTACAATTATTTGATAACAAGAAATTTATGTAATCGCACACTCCATCGGAAAACAGTTCGCTTTACTTTGCTCGATCTTTTGGTTTAACCTAAATAAATAGCTAAAATTGTTTTTTTAGTAATGGAGATAACATTTTTACCTAATTTCAATATTTAACCATTAACACTTTTTTTCTATTTTTACTTATCGTACATTTCTTTGTATGTTAATAATTTCTTTTTATTTTTATACTTTTCTTTCTTTTTGAAATACAAATATTTAATTTTTTTCTCTCTCGTTTATTGTCCGATTTAATTATCTAGTTGTAACGTCATATATTTGATTAAGACATCGAAACTGAAGGTACCAATGCTCTATGATTTGATCGTTCGATTCATCAAGAAAATTCCATGGAGCTTTGTATTGTTTGCTGATTATCTCATCCCTTCCCACTCAACTTGACTATTTAACATTCATATTTGCAGTCTGCTTCAGTAGAGGAAAAAACTTTCTTTGAAGACTTGGAAATGCAAGAATATATTATTAACCAAGGAATATAATGGCGTGATTATAGTCGAGGTGAAGTGAATGTCCGAGGGGCTCTGCACCGGGGAATATCCACGTACCGAGACTATAATCAAGATAATTTAATTTACCCCTTGGTTAACACGATATCATTTGGGCATATAGTTAGCCATTCAAGTTTTGGCTTTTTTTGATGTTCATTGAGATTTGAGAATAGCGAAGGTGAATCGGGGTGAATCATCAGGAACGACGACATCAGGGAAAATTAAGGGTCAACGACAGTGGAAGAATCGGCAACGAATGATATAATAGTTATTTACATGTTGCTGCTCGGCATATTTGTTTTTACTCGCCTTCGGCACGAGCAGCATACTTCGCACGAATCAAAACAACCAATTTGAAACACAAACGTAATGTTCTATTACGTATCTGTTTGGTGAGGTGGTTTTTAGGCGTTTTTGCATAATGTAGCCCAGACGAAGTAAAAAAGCAAAAAATACTTAAAAAAACCCAAAAACCACCTCACTAAACAGACATGTCTTTTACGTGTGACTAGTCGAAAATCCCCGTTTTCGATCCCGAAACATGAACATGAAGAAAATGCATGAAAAATAATTTTATTAATTTCGTCATGGCTAGAAATTATCCCTGTTTTCTTCTTGCATGACAAACCATGCAAGCCGTCCTTTTTAACCATAAAGCCACAAATGCACTTATATTACTCACATAATTGGGAACCTAAACGAAGATCAACAGCAATTCTCGCGGAATTGTTATCTACCAGTATTACTCGATGGGACCATTTACAGCCACTTTGAAGATTCATTGGTAGATGACGCAAGTAGTCTTGCCTGAGCAACAGGTTCACTAGAGTCAAACATCCTAGGAAACTTACTCTCGATCCTCGGAAGATCCCAATTTCTCTGTTCTTTTTTCTGCTCGTCGTTTCCTGGAATAAAATCTTGAGGAATTTCGTCAATAAGCCCTAAAAAATTATTATCCATTATTTGAATATTAAATTTTTCTAACAACTTGTTCGAAAGATCAGACGAAGAATAAACAGACGATAAATAGGCTGGTAATGCCAAATCTTCAACCTTCCGAATGCCTAATCCACCAAAAGCTAAAGGAATAGCTTGATCCCAAGAAAATTCTGACATCCTAACATTTGTAATGGCTTCAAGAGTTGAACGGAAAATCTCGTCAACAACACTCAAATGCTTTTGTAATAGGAAAATGCACAATGCGGGGTGAATATCCATCAACTTTAAACGATCACACATTAACTTGATCGATTCAATTTTTGATGAAAGCAACCTCTCTAAACCTGACTCAAAGATTGGCGAGCCTAATATCTCAAGAGAAGACTCATCAACTTTTTTAATCCCTGGCAATAATGCTGAGATCTCTGAATACATATGGGCCTTCTCCTTTTCTTTCTATCTCTAATTTTATATTTATTTTCTGAAATTCCATATTAATGCAAAAATGTGCCAAAGAACATGTGACCTATGCACCAAATTAAAGTACAAATGAAATGTAGAATTATAGCGACCCTAACCTTATAACAGCATCATTGGTGTAGCCAGTTCAAGTTCAAGGTCAAAAATTGTATATTGTAATAATTGTTTATTGTATATTTTGTTCGGTTCAAAGTTAATAATATGCAAAATCGCTTCAAAATTAATTATTTTTATCTGAACTTTTTAGTCTTTTTGCGTACGTACAAAGTGAGGGCGGAGGTGGTGGTTAAAATATACGGATGCGTACAGGGGGGAGGCGGGGGTCCAAAAATCACATTTTCTTGCGTACGTAATTAATGGACGTCCCCTAGCGCATGTTTTTCGTAGGGTAAACATAAACATACATGTAATGCTCAACTTTCGGATGGTGTATGCAATAAACATTGTTTTTTGCAAATTATTACAGTCCGAAACAATCGTTACAAATTTTCATTTCTGCTTCAGCTGGTCGTTTGCTCTGTGCAGCGCACAAGATGCCCAATTGAGGTCTAGGTGCTAGATTCTCGCAAGGGATCTGCCCACTTATCCTATCCTTGCTCTGTGCAACTTAACACAAGCAAATGTTTAACATGTCTTTAGTGAGTGTCTTTATATTAGTGTAAATCAATTTTTATGAAAAAAAACACCAGGAAAGAAAGGTCTGAATAAAATGAAGAAGGAACCAGGTGAAGGAATCGTGAGCTTCACTTACGATGACGGGAGCCGAAGTATTCTCTCTGGAACCGTCGGTGGAAAGATGATATCACCTAGGAAGGCTCGCTGACGTATTTCAGGCAGTCTGGAGGCTTACGGAGAAAACATCTTAGTGAGGCGCGCTCATGTCGCCCGTCGTGAAATCCAAACTGGTGAAATAATTGAATGAAACTCTCAACCAGATTGGACTGAGAAACAACGTTGACTTGGGACACTGGGGTGGGAGTTTAATACGCCCTTTTTATTGTATGTCAAAAATCGAGAGACAAATTTACCTCAATCCCATGTCAGTCTATTCACTTTTTATAAATCACCCCAGTGTACCCCAGTGAACGAATTTTCAACTACAAAAATTTCACCTACTGCGCTTTCTTTTCTTAGTATATTTTCTTTATATAGAAACTAATTTTCCACAAAGGGAATAAGTATGGATTTTGTATCCAAAATTCTCACCAGTGTCGCGACATAAACCCAAATTAGACTCATTATTAAAAATATGTCGCATTTCCCCCGAGGCTAATTAATTGTATCGATTACTTTATCTATTCAATAATGACAAATTTTCTCGCTCGCCTCTAGGCCCGTAGCCAACAATAACCTGAATCTCCTCCTAAAAACACAAATTAAACCCAAATTATTTAATAGAAAAACTTAACTTAGAGTGCGAAAATCACAAGATAAAAGAAAATTAAAAGGAGAAAGATATTGAAAATTGTACAGAACATTCAGAAAAAATTAGTTTTTAATTTGTTGCAACTACATATTGGGTTGTGTACTAATTTCTCTAATTACACACTTTTTTTACAACTTCCCCCTCGGCCCAGAATTTTTCTTGTCTTTACATTGTGAATTCGTCCTGGCTACAGACCTTCTCGCGCATTTTACCGATGTTTATTCATTAGAAACAAAATAAATATGAATAAAAGACACCCACTATTTATTGAAAACGTTGGAACATATAGAAAACTTGGACCATCTCAATAGATAATTTGCGCTTCCTCGATGAAAAATCCATCGCAGTCCAAAATCCTTATAATATGAGGGCGGATGAGCTGGCGAGGAAATGCTCGGCTACATCAAGTTGCGAACGAGAATTTCGTATACTCATGTCACACTCAGCGTTTCTTCCCGGTGGGAAGTGGGCGAGGGAATTGCTAAACATGGAGATGGGACGCATCAGGGTGGTGGGTACAAACAATGTGGACAGACCAAGCGGCCTCAGTGAGGAGAAGACGCTCACGTTATATGTGAATACTTGAAGTTTTACTCATAAAGGCTTAGGACTCTAGAAGTCATGTGGTCCATCCCGCATAGAACCTGTCGCTCTAAACAGATTCCCGGCCGGGACTATCGTTATTTAGATGATGAACGGGTGACGAAACAAAGGATCACAAATCTGTATTTTTGGACCAACAAGCGCCCGATCCAACCTGACAAATCTAAATGTACAGGTGTGAATGACGGCTATGCCTGACTACCATGGCAAAAAAAGCAAAAAAGAAGAAGAATGTAATAGTTATTTACGTAATTAGGAAAATTATAATGTTTTTGACGAGTGTGAGGTTTGCAGCCCGCGGCAAAGCCAAAGGCTGCAATGACACTAGTCGAAAACATATATTTTTCCGAGTTTCGTACAATATTTTTCATTCCGAGGGTTGAGAAAACTGCTTTTCTGTTTTAAAATAGGACGGAAAACTGCAGAATGAAACAAACAATTATTTAAATATCAATCAATCCAAATTTTATGCTTTGTCACCGAATTTTTTGGGCACCGCCAGATATTTTTATGGTCAGTGAGTGAACGTTTTCTTGATCTATTGGAATTAGTGTGAACGTTTTTCTTGATCTATTGAAATAAACTCTTGCAAAAAACGGACTCAGTAGCCTTCGTAGCATCTTCTGATTTCACTCGAACATAGTAGTTGCATTTTGGACTTCAGTTGCGAATTATTGGGAGGTCATTTTCACTTGATCTTCTTAACGAACTTTCCGAAATAAAATCAGCCCATCAAAAATGTCACAAATAGTTCGAAAGCTAATCAACAGCAAGGAAGCAGCTAAGCCAGTAGCGCCGTACAAGTAAAAAAATAGAATACTTTGTTCTTAAAATAAAAATTTCCAAATTCTTTCTATTCAGTCAAGCAGTTGTGGCTGACGGTATAGTCTACGTATCCGGATGTTTAGGTCTGTGCAAGGATACAAATGCCTTGGTATCTGGTGGGGCTGCTAATGAAATGGCACAGGCGTTGCAAAATATGAAAGTTATTTTGGAAGCAGCCGGATCGGGAATTGACAAAGTTGTGAAGACGATGATTTTCGTTGACGATTTGGCAGACTTTGCAAGAGTCAATCAGGAATATAAGAAAGGTACTAAGAATTTTGAAGTTAGCGAATCGGAAGAAGTTACAATGGTGGGACTGAACCGAACCTTTTTTTCTAGTCTTTACTAATGATTTTCCAGCACGATCTTGTGTACAGGTAGCCAAACTACCAGCAAACGCAAAGGTCGAAATCGATGCTGTTGCAATTGTTGGGACACGTAATTGAATTTCTTTTTGGTTGAGTGTATGAACACAATTGAAATAAAATTTTTGTTTGGTGCCATTTTTCATTATTTTTTTTTAATTGTAACTTTCTTTCCCGTCTGCGCATTATTACTTCGCCAAAAGATTTAGGTGGATGAGTGTAGTGATTTGTGCCAGTAAACACATCATCGACCCCTGTATGCAGTTGGTGTGATTGTGTTTTGTGTATCACACGGATTTTGTTTCGATTTGTAGTTCAAGGCTTTACAATTTTGAAACACCGCGTCACAACAACATGTTCATGAGACAAATGTTGTATTCTTCATACAAAACACAACATTTATTTTTTCGCTAATAAATGTCCAATTCAAATGGTGATGTCGCACGGATTTTTGTTGAAGATGAAACACAAAACTTTATTTTAAAAACAATTGAGTCTGTTTTTGTTCGTATATGATCAAAATAACGACACACACCTCTTTCATAACTGCTCGTTTGCTTAATGAGAAATTCTAAAGAGAAGACTTTCAGCTTCGGCTCGATTTTTTCATACAAAACTTGCGTTACCGCCGCAATTTTGTATGAAGAAATCGAGTCGGTGCTAAAACATTTCTCCTTATGGAGTTCGCCTATAGCTTTGACATTTAAAACGTCTGTCGCCTTCGGCTCGGATATGCAAGCTGTACACTCGTCAAAATAACGTTTTCAAAGCTTTTTGCTCAAAAAACACTCGTGAGTTTGGTTCTTATGACAAAATTGTGTCCTCATGTAATGAATTACTTTCGCACGGTCCACTGTAATATACTAATTCGTCACTTGTTTCTTATGAAAATTATTTGTAGAAAAAGTTTCTTATGAAAATTATTGTTGTTTTTTATGAAATTTACAATTCCAAAAACTAAAAACGTGCGACTTGTTTGTTTTGTGTTGTAGTACCCCACGAATACGCCATAATTCCGCCCATTAGAGAAATTTGGGCCAATGTGAAGAGATTCTACAAGTAAACTCGTGGGGCAGTAAGAAACGTCAAATCTTTGCAGAAGAAGTGAGCAATATCCTGCGAAAGTTGGTCGAAGCACTGTGCAGAAGTCAATGGCGACAATTGAAAGAAGAATTCGTGAGTTTATCCGCACATATAGTAATATAGAAATGGGTATAGGAAAGTAGCGATAGAGTGTACTCAAATTCTAATCATGGTTGATTCCCCGGTGAATCAGCGGTGATTCCCCGGTGAATCAACGGTGATTGCCCGATGAATCAACGGTGATTCCCCGGCGAATCAACGGTGATTCCCCGGTGAATCAACGGTGATTCCCCGGTGAATCAACGGTGATTCCCCGGTGAATCAACGGTGATTCCCCGGTGAATCAACGGTGATTCCCCGGCGAATCAACGGTGATTCCCCGGTGAATCAACGGTGATTCCCCGATGAATCAACGGTGATTCCCCGGCGAATCAACGGTGATTCCCCGGTGAATCAACGGCGATTCCCCGGTGAATCAACGGTGATTCCCCGGTGAATCAACGGTGATTCCCCGGTGAATCAACGGTGAGTCCCAGGTGAACGAGCATGAACGGATGGACTCTGAAGAATGCAAATTGTCCGGATTTAGTAGATTCATAGCTTAGCTGCGCTCACAAGTTACATTTTAAAACGAGGCTATAGTGATAGTTGACCATCAAATTGATTAACGACTGGTAATTCCTTCTCCTTTCATCTTTCTACACTTTCTAAAAGATAATTTAAAACAAGTAAGCGTTAGCAGATGTGTAAGAGCTTTCGCAGATTTATCTCAGTAACTATTTAATTTGATAATAAATTACAACTGGAAAACTACGGGTGTGAAAACGTCACGAGTGGGCGGAGCGAACGATGGTCAACAATTTGACACGACGACGCTACCAGCATGCTATGAAACATACACAAGCACATCCACGAAGTTTTTCTTGAATGAGACATTCAGCTTAAGTGCAAATCTTACTCCAAAATCTTTGAATGCAGTGTATAAAACGTTTAAATAATTAGTGAAATTGCATTTTCAGTCAAGGGAGCTGACTCTGAACACTAAAAGCATGTTCTATTTTAGAGGAATTATGCAAATATAATTGCGCCAGATAACTGCGCCAATACTTGCCACAACTATTTTATTTAACTCACCAAATTTATTCATTTTTATGCAGTTCCTTCATCTATTCAAAATTTACTATTTCAATCACACATGAAATTTCACAAAGCCTGTAGTGTGCAAGCGGAACGTTTTTTATTTTCTTAATTTGTAGAGACAAGGCTAGTAAATTTGCCACTTCGGTTGGCTTCCCCTCTTCAACGCAGTAGAATTTCGTGCGAGTGATCAAAAATCATTCTTTCCACAATACACTCGCACGATTTTAACTTTGGATGTTTCTTTTGTTTTTATTTTCTTGTTTCTTGGCGGACGTACTTATATACACTGTGTGCCCCAATATTGAAGGGGATGTTATATTCGACCGATAAAACAATTCAACTTTACCGATGGAAAATAAAAAATGATCGACACTTATTACCGATACCTTCATTTCAGCACTTTTCTAGGGAATTTTTCCTTTTACAAAATGTCATGAGGTCATTTGGGCACTACCCCAAATATACGAGCTTTAATCTCACCTTAAATATGTTTTTCAAAATTTATCAGTAAATAATTATCGTTAATTTATTATAATTTATCGGTAAAGTTGAATTGTTTTATCGGTCGTTTCCATCCATATTGAAGTGTCCTTGCCTGAGTGACAACATATTGGGCCATTTGACTTTCGTGGTAGGATTATATTTGGGTATTATTGTTCTTTTACTGAATTATTTTATTTTATTTTATTATTTAACGGAAACGTCACACACATTTTCATAATTTAAACATTTCATTCTCTCTAAAAATGCATTTACAAAAATACTCGGCCTTCTCTCTGCATTTATTTGCAATTTTTTACTTTATCTTCATTATGCCAACATTCGCATTGAACATGCTCACAGCTTTAAAGTCAACATTCGTAATTTCAACATAATATTCCACTCGTACTAACCGAAATCACATGTATTCGTGCTATCGTAATGCATTCTCAACCGTACCAAGGGGGTATAGCCGGCCATTCCATTTTTATTCAGAAGGAAAAAATAGATGACGAGTTCAAATGTTAACGTACCCAGCCAATTTTGCTAATCAGGAAAAATCTTAATTGACAGGGTAGATACAAAAAGGATTTAACTTCTGAGTAAGTCTTATTACACAGTAAATAGTTATCGTACACACGAAATGGGAAAATGTGACAGCTGACCAATCATGCATTGTAATGTCAGGTCACGTGGTATATAAAATTCAAAATTGGTAAAAAGTTGAAATCGTTTCAACTTTTCATCATTTGCGTGCAACAATATTCGCATTTCGAAAGTTATAAACGAACACAAAATGCAACTCATACAAAAAACAATTTTAGGCATTACTGCTCACGTTTGTAATGTTAAAATAATTATGAGTGAGAATAGCTTGTCTTATTCGGGTTTTGTTGATCGTGGAATTTCAAATTGAAGCAAATGGATTTTACTCGATTTTTCGATCAGATGTAACAGGCAATCACAGCTTGAGAATTTTAATGGAATTATTTTGTCATTGTAATGACGTTCAGGTTAAACTCAACTAGAACAGTTGTGTTTATTTAATTTTTTTTATTTTATTCGTTTAACGATCAACAAACAGGCCTAAACCCAATAACCATGTCAATCAAAAATTTACAAAAAATCGAAATTAATAGTACAATTAAAATTCAAAAATGAAAATCGACAGGGAATTGCGGGAAATGGGCGAAAAAGTACGACCTAACCTATTTGTTTTACATTTACTTGTAAATGCGGTGTAGTGATTACTTTAATTATTTCATTCGTTCAAGGCTTGTAAGATTCATATTTCCTTCACAAACTCTGATCTCCAACACTAATCACTATCACTCAGCAAGCAGATAGGACAATTAGAAATCGTATGGGAGCCCTTTTCAATTCGAAAAAAAAGGTTAAATAAATGCGCACATTCAGGAATTTAAAGAATTTCTCTCTTCGTAAATAAATTATTTCGGCTTATTATCATCCACAATATAAGACAAAATGTGAATATTTCTGTGGAAATCTAAAATGTGAAAACACAATAAAATTGAACCATGAACTATCTCAAATTGTATGACCGACAGAGATACAATTTATTTAATATAAATCATAAGTTCAATTTGGAAAATTCTTCTTACTCGTCGTACAAAACAGATGATATCAAAATTAAACAAAATACATAAATTTATCAATAAATAGCAATCAAACGGAATCCATAATAATATTTTGAAAATATAGTTCTTTGCGAATTTTGAACAACATCTTAGATGAAAACTCAAATTAGTTTAACCAATTTTCCAAAAATTGTCCAAAATCCTTAATTGAATAAAATTTTGCAATAATATCCTAACCACATCTGTACGTGTGTATGCGAAAAAAGGCGCGAAATTAAAGAAATTTGAAAAATTTGATGCGTTTTCAAAAGTGCATCGTAAATGGAGTTAAAAAACTCAAAGTGTCAACCCACCAAGCAAAAAGTGCATTTAAATAGGAGTTATGTTACTATTGTGAACTGTCCATGTCGATGTTACGTCATTATTGCAAAGTTATCAAAGACCTTTGAAATGAAAAACGTGCTTTGAAACAAATTTGAAATTATAACTTTTTCAAAAGCGAAATTTGACCATTTCTCGGTCAATTTTCTTCAATATTTTTGCAAATCTTCATAATATAGATTGGTAGATTGGAGATTTGCTGCAAAACCAGTAACATTTATTTAAGATATGAGTAAATTTGCCCGGCAAACCTTGTAAATTTGATCAAATATAGCACAGTTACCAACCTTTGCCGGGCAAATTCACTCATATGTTAGATTCCAGTGAGTGTAGCTTAAGAAACTTTAACCCCGTACTCGTTCAATCTGGTCAATTGAATAGTGGTAAAATGGGCTCCAAACCGACGAACACTATTCTAATCTGGATCGAACTAGAGCATTGTAAAGCGATATTATACTTGACTGATTAGAAAAGTATTTTCCGCAACGAAAAATGAATCCCAGGAGCTGATACGATTTTCTTGTAATGAAGTCTACGTGCTGGTTAAAGGATAGTTTATCGTCGATTATAACTCCAAACTTTTTTTTGAGCACACTCGTTCAACAACTTCATCAGAGAGTTTGTATGGAAATTCAATTTTATTGGGACTATGAGTGACCGATAAAATCGAGCATTTCTTTAAGTTGAGGCTCAAATTATTTGATTCACACCACCGTTCCACTAAATTCAGGTCGTTTTGTAGAAGCGAACAGTCGCTCATGTTGGTGATTGAGCGGAAAACTTTGAGAACATCAGCAAAAGCGAGACCAGAGCCTTCAGAAAGAGATGACAGTAGATCATTAATGAATATTGTAAAAAGAAGTGGGCCGAGTATTGATCCTTGTGGTACACCAGAAGTCGGAAATACTAGGTTAAATATGAAAAAAAAAAAAAAAAAGGTTTGATGTCGAACGACCAATAACTGCGAGTTGAGAACGACCACTAAGATACGACGCAAACCACTTCGGGTTGATTCGGGTTGATTCCAAATTCATTAAGTTTCCTAAGAAGACGTCCATGATCTACTTTGTCGAAAGCCTTCGCAAAATCGGTGTAGACTGTGTCCACCTGACCACCATCCACAATTTCATGTGCCAAATACGATATATATTCCATGAGGTTTTTCTGTGTAGACCTCTTTGAGAAGAACCCGTACTGAGAATGGTGGATTTTGTGTTTAACTTGTTCAAATAGTCTTGTAAAAACCAGTCTTTCGAAAACTTTGGACACCGCACATAGGATACTGATCGGTCTGTAGTTAGAGACGTCAGCTTTATCACCATCCTTATGAATTGCAGAGATGTAGCTAACTTTCCATTTGGATGGAAATTTCATTTCTTTCAAGGATCTATTGAATAGAATGCTGAGCGGTAAACTTAAGAAAATTGCTAGATTCATGAAAAACATTATAAGAATATTATCTGGGCTGTTCGCTTTATGCACGTTGAATCTTTTCAGCACATCTTGCACCTGATTTTCGGTAAAATCAAATTCTGGCAGCACATTCTCACCAAGTACGAGGTGGAAGGGATCATAAATAGGCTCCTGAAACTCTAAACTGCTAATTGCGGGGTTAAAAACCGAACTGAAGTATTTTGCAAAGAGATTACAAACAGAATCACGGTCATTAACCTCCAAGCTTCATCTCAATCGGGAGTGTATTGGTTTTACGCAATGACTTTGTAAACGCAAAGAAGAACTTCGTGTTGTGAGCAATACCCAATTTGACTTCCTTCCGAAGATGCCGATACTCATCATTAACCTTAGCGATCTCATCCAGACTTACCGATCGATCTTTAGTCAGCTCATTGAGCTTCTTTTTCTTCCTTGCTTTTTTACTAATCAGTGATATATTTTTGAATATATTTCAGAAGCATCAACATTTGCTTGAGACAGAATCAACTTTGGAGTTTGACGTCGGATGGAGCCAAAAAGCTCCATTTTCAGTAAGAATTCGCTAGTCCCAGTTTTACCGAAGATTGTTCATATACAGAACGTTAACATTAGGTTCATCACCCTTATCAGCATATCAAGTTAAATGACTTGTTTAAATGTTGATGCTTCTGAAATATGTTCAAGAACACAACTGTTCTAGTAAAGTTCAACCTGAGCGTCATTACAATGACAAAATAATTCCATTAAAATTCTCAAGCTGTGATTGCCTGTTACTTCTCTCTGATCGAAAAATCGAGTAAAATCCATTTGCTTCAAGTTAAATATAATTTATTTTGTCAAAAAAAAATTAGAGTTGATCTGACATTTTTTTGCCTTGCCGATTCAAGATGGATGACACATAATTTTGTTGAAGAAGCCAACTAACACACACACACAATTTCAAAAACTCATTGAAACATGTGAAAGAAAATTTATCACAAATTTGGCCGTTTGGTGTGTACGGCTATGAACGAATGTGTAATTAGCATAAAAAATAAATGAGCCGGCTGTAAATAACAATGAAATAGAAAATGGTGTCCCGCCGTCACTCAAATTCCATTTGGACTAAAGCTTTCGTAATTTGGTATTAATGTCATTTTAGCACACTCCGTATGCCATTTACGCACATTTGCATTCAAATTGCTCATATTTTCTTTATCGGTTTCTTTCGAAGAAGCAAATCTCAGATATTCGGTGGAATTCTGCAAAATCTAAATTAAACAATTGCGTCCTCTTTCGTCAATCTGATTTCAGAACGACAAGATGACAACTTTGTTAAACTGTATTTTTATATTTAGAATCGGTGGCAGGTGATTCCAGTCCGATTGAGGTGTGGACAAACTAGAAAATTCTCTGTCAACCGAATCTTTTCCGATTTTCATAATTTTTTTTTGTTCGAAAAATTTGTTAATGCCCGACAATTCATGGAAGAAAATGTTTTGATTTTGAGCTTTTGGACTCAGCAGGACACCATCCCTGACTCTCCACTAGAGCCCATAAATTGAGTAAATCTTATCCCATTTGCAAATTTTTTTCTGAAAGATAATTGAAAAAATGATTACGGGATTGAATTTGGACAAAATCAGTTGAAAACTTTCGATGGTACGGTTAAAAAGCGTATTTTTGAGCTAATACATCTGCGAAATTAGCACGGAAATCGTTCTTCAAGGTTTTGAATGAAAGATATGGACTTATAGAAATCCCGAAAAAAAATTTAGAGGAAATTGATGGAGTGGTTCGGGCTGTAGTGTCCTTAATGTGGGCCCAACTCACGCTGCGCCACCGCACGCGATATTTGGTGGTTTTTCGTGAATATTACTTTAATTACAGAGAGGTACATTTCGATTTAAACAGTTTTTGGTTTGTTAGAGTTTTAAATGTCATTAACTTCAAATCACATTTCTTTTACATTGAGATACTTGGTTTGTACGTGCACGTTGCGCACACATCTTATGTAATGTGACCTCTCTGTATGAGGTTTTTATTTTTCGTGATTTTCTAATGTCCATTTCTTTTATTTAAAACCTTCAAGAGCTATTTCGGTCCTAATTTCGCAGAGATATAAGTGAAAAAGTTCTACCTTCTACCTTCTATCTTTTGAAATCAATCCGGTTGAGTGTGTAATAGACGAAGAACGTCTTACTGATGCATACTGAAACAACCCGCGGAGGGGCATAAATTTTAATTTTGTAGGCATTTATGTTATGATTTGAAAATCGGTTAATTTTTTTTTCTCTTATTAAGACCCCGAAACGAAAGAGTAACCTACTCTCGGGTTGAAATTCGACTGGTTACAAACGTCGTGGTAAATGCCTCATCGTTCTTCGCACGGGACTAAAAAAGCCAAACTTTTTCTTTTCCTTTCTTGTGAAGTAAATTGAAGGGAACGTTTTTGTAAATTGAAGTATGCTTCCAATGCCTTTCTTTAGGGCTCTGGTTCGGTTCTAAGGTTGGCCTACCCCGTTTTTTTATGAAAATTTTTTTGACGTTTCTTTTCGGCAATTTTTTTCACAGTTGCTCCGAAAGGGTTTTTCAATAATGCGCTCGCGGCAATTTCCAATACAACTTAATGTGTACGTAGTTCCTTAAGGCTATATTTATTTAGATTTAGTTCGAGTTTTTTTAGCAACGTCTGTTCTCTTTGCCACAACTATTCTCATGCGGCGGGGGGTCCTTTTTTATAAATTTTAAATTTTCTCATAATTTTTGATTTTCTGAAAATTTGAAATTGCGGGAAAAATAAAAATCATAGCAAATTCAAAACTTTGGAAAAATTCAAAAATTTGAGAAATTTTAAAATTTTGAGATTTAAATTTTTGTAAAAATTCCAAACTTAGAGAAATTTAAAAATTTTGATTCAAAAATTTTAAAATTGAGTTTCACTCAATGCCTTTTCCATTCTCGTGGCTTTATCACTTTCATAAATCGGACGTTCTGCCCAATCAGCACCATTCGGTCTCTTTCGATCGAAATGTGACAATTGTTTTAGTAGTTACATTTACATATTGTGAGGGAGTCGCGAGGTGAACATTTTTCAATATTTTTTTGTATGCAATTTGCGACGTAATATAAGAAGGACGTAATTTCCAAATTTCTGACGAGTTCTGTTCTGCAAATTTCTCATTTTTAAGAATGTTTCTAAACATTTTATTGTGAACATGGTGAATGCGAGGACTTTACTAATTTCAATTGGAATATTTTCAATGTTCCGGTATTTTTGATTTTAGATTTTGTTAAACTATAAAAAGGAATTTATCAACATTTTCTATTTTCTTAAATTTACTTTTTGTTTTACTCTTTATTTATTTTAAAAAGTGTAGTTACAAAAGTCATTTGCTAGCTTTGTCCAAAGTACTTTTTTTTTAGTTTTTAAGTACGTACTTAAGATAGGAGTCGTTACATAGAATCGTAATTTTAAATTTAAAAATTCGTTTTGACCTTTTTACAGGTACCTAGAGAATCACATTTTTTAAACATATTTTTTACTATTCTAAATTTATTTTTATTTCATTTACGTCTTTAAGTGGGTAATTTTTTATTGTTTCAAATTTTCGAACTAACTTTATTCTTTTAATCATTTCATTTAGTTGACTGTCTGAATTCAACTTGACATGGATTTGGTCCTTGTGTTTTTCTAACAATGTAAGTGAAATTAACATTGAAACATTCGTTAAAATTTGTTAACTGGTTGCCGAAGAATAGCTTTGGAATTAAAAGCTTTTTTTGTTGGAAATTTTAAATAAAATTACCAGCAAAATTATTGTTTTGTCAGAAAATTTCTTTTCTAAAAATCCAAATTATTTGTATGGCCAGCAATTTTTTGTTTCATTCAAGAAAATAATTTTTGAAACTCAAGAAAATGCTTGTTTAGAGTGGGATGGCAAAGTTGCCTCAACCTAAAAGTTTGACAGAATTAACTTTAATGCATGTAGTTCATAGAACAATATTTTCAGGGTGAATCTAATTTGCCATTCCAAGGAAAAAAATAGGATCTGAAAAACCAAAAGACATGAACATTTAAGGCAGCATTATGGGATTCATAGGTTCCATAAGATGGTTTTATGTTATCTTCAGTATGTCAAGTATGAGGAAGACACCCGAGGTAGGCTGACATTAGTCAACGTCTTCCGAGGTCTAGAAGTCGAGCCCACAAATTTTAGTCCTATCCGATAGGGTCTTTTGTGTTTGCATCAATGAAAGGCTTATGTCACCATACTTTGAATTTCAAAATCACCACCAGCGCATAACTACTCCGGACGTCACTCACACAAGCCCAATTTTGTCGCTTATTGAAGACCTTTCTACTGGAGAAATGACGCTTTATTCGAAACAGTCGATTCTTGTGTAAGCTTCTACCTTCGTTATGAGTTTGAAAAATGTTGGATGTTACTTAATGCGATCTCTCACGTTCTATTGTACTGATTTCCATTGATCGACTGCTTTTACTTTATACTTTTGTTTTAAAAATGATTTTCTATCTCACAATTTGAGTTATTTTATATTTCTAGTGAATTTTGATTTATCAACTGATTTTGCTAATCTGATTTTTCTGATATTTTCTGTCTCTTTGAATTGTTCGCATATTGGGACGTAAATGATTTCTCAATTGATGTTTTTTTTCTGTATTTTTTTCTTTCCCTGTGTTAAATCTTTTAATTCTAAGGAAATTAAGGAAAAAAACATAGAAGGGACCCGTACGTATCAGAATAGATGCGGAACGTTTTAAGTAAATGTTTCTCTCAATTTGCTCTGCAACATAGCAGCAAACGACCTTAGGACCGACATAAGGCCCACTTGAGCCCTAACCACAGGCAAAAATTCTTCTATAAATTGTTGGCCGTGCCGAGATCTTTCAAGCAAAAATAATTTTTTGAAAATCGGAAGAGATTTACTCGAGTTATGTACAAAAAACACATAGGGCCCTAACAAAGACTCTTTTTTAGTGCCCTAGCTAAGTCCAAAGACTCAAATCGAAAAATGTTTCTTCCACAAATTGTCGGTCATGCCCAG
>CM055404.1:64779939-64832555 GCA_029228625.1 Pseudolycoriella hygida | reverse complement strand
ACTCGAGTTATGTGCAAAAGACCAAAAACCACTTAAACGGCCCTAGCTCGGCGGCCCTTGGACCGACAGTGCCCAGATTCAATACCATAAAATATTTTTCGACTACCTTTCAGGAAAAAAAAGTTTTTGAAAATCGGTCAAGATTTACTCGACTTATCGTGTTGACGGGCAGACCGACAGACCGACAGACGGACATTGTTTTTTTCGCTGATTTGTCATCTGGAGGCAACAAAAAAAGTTTCCCCCTTACTCCCGGGTTCGAATTCGCAATGTAACAAACGTGGTAGTAAACGCATCAGACCTACGTATTTCGTACGGGTCTAAAAAAGAATGAATAAAGGAGTAATAGATCTGTCCAAAAATGTACGGAAAAATTAAGTTTTCGAAAAGTTAGGGGACTCGCCCGGAAAACGGTGTCAAATTGTCCACCTATGGATCGGATGAAATCCGGAGCGATTTAATAGGTGCTCAATAGCGTTAAAGGAGAAAAGTGACCGAAATCAGAGCATCAATATCTTCGTCGGCAAGTGTCCGAATATTCTTGTTAATGAGCTTGTCTTCTAGGGTTTTTCTTCCTCTAAAAATTGTTTCTAAGAAGCTTGAAGCTTGACTCTAAAGCAATTCCCAGTATGACTTTCGCTTAATTGAAGTGGATACAATACATAGTTTTAGATATACCAAAGTTTGGCTCTGGTCCAATGAAACTCTTTGTGGCTCCATACCCTGCCAGCATGTCTGCTTTTTCATTCCCAGGAATTCCTTCGTGGCTAGGAACCCAAAGGATAGTGATCCTGTTTGAGTCACTAATTTCGTTGAGAATTGTTTTACATTCACGCACAGTCTTGGAGCATACTATCGGGGAGCTTATTGCCTCAATTGGCTTCGATTGGCTGTCTGTACAGATATAGATGTCTTTGCCTGATGCCCTTTTTATGGCGTCTGATTCGCAGAGTTCCGAAATAGCAAATAGCTCGGTTTGGTGGGCTGAGGCATATCGGCCTGTGAAAATGCTAGCCTCTAGAAGAGGAAGTTCTCAGAAGAAGCTTGCCCCAGTCAAACCATCCCGTTTGGAGCCATCCGTATAGCAAACCAGTTCCCCTATGGGTGGGTTGACCCTATTTTCCCCCAGCCATTCCCTTTTTTCTGGAATGGTGCATGTGAACTTATCATCTAACCAGTGTTCTGATAGGCACTGATCGCTCGGCATTTGAATGATATCATCTTTGATAAGTCTGCAGATAGTGGCGTGGCCTAACTCTGATTTAGCCGACCAACTGCCGTTATATCTCACATTACAAGCTGATCTGAAAGCTATAGATTTTATGTAAAGATCTAACCTAGGAAGGAAGAGTAGAGCTTCTAGCGGCTTTGTGGCGGTGGTATTTTTCGCCCCAGTGGTACATAGCCCAGCCAATCTCTGCAGGTTATCCAACCTCTTCTTGGCTGTGCCAACCTCAATTCTGGGCCACCATACCATACGTCCATGACAGAGAATCGGTCTGACCACGGCTGTGTATAACCACCATATCGCTTTGGCCGACAGTCCCCAAGTTCTGCCAAAGGTATTTCTGCACATCCAGAAAATCCCAGTGGCTTTGTTCAATTTTTCTTCTATGTGCAATATCCAAGTCATTCTGTTGTCATACGACCCCCAGATACTTCACCATAGCTCTCATCGTGAGGATCGTGCCGAATAGTACGAATTCCCCTAGTTCCGATTCTACAGCTTTGGTCTTTCTGAACAGAATCATTTTGGTTTTTTCCGGATTTACTTTAAGGTTCCTTTCTTGTCACCATCTTTCCACGACTTTTAGCGCTATTCTCATAAGATCACCAATAGTGTTCACAGAGAAACCACCAATGATCGTGGAAACGTCTTCAGAATAACCTTGAGTGAAAAAACCCGTATCATTCAACTTCACTAAGAGTGAGTCTATGACCATGCACCATAAGATTGGAGATAGAATCCCTCCTTGTGGGCAGCCTCTGGTGACTACTGCACTCATTTTAGTTTCGCAGACTCAACTGCCTCAACTGTTCTACCGCTAAGCATTTTGATTATCCACTTTACCGCTGCACTATCCATCTGCCTTTCTTTGATAGCATCAGTAATGACTTCAAATTCTGTATTGTCAAAAGCACCTTCAATGTTCATGAAGCAACCCAGGGCCACTTCGCCATTTTTAAGCGTACTTTCTATTTTGTGAGTCAACTGATGCAGTGCAGTATCAGTGGATTTGCCCATTTGATAGGCGTGTTGGTTTGCGTGCAAGGGAAAAGTTTTGAGAACCTCGCCTCTTACGTAGAAATCCAGTAGTCTTTCAACTGTCTTAAGGAAAAAGGACGTGAGACTAATCGGCCTAAAATCCTTTGCTTCGTTGTGAACCGTTCTCCCAGGTTTCGGGATGAAGACTACTTTTACCTTTTCCCAAAAGCTGGGGATATGGCCCAGAGCAATAGAGCTTTTAAAAAAATTTTAGAGCAAAAAAAACCCTAGAAGACAAGCTCATTAACAAGAATATTCGGACACTTGCCTACGAAGATATTGATGCTCGGATTTCGGTCATTTTTCTCCTTTAACGCCATTGAGCACCTATTAAATCCCTCCGGATTTCATCCGATTCATAGAAACTTTTTCTGTGGACAATTTGACACCATTTTCCTTGCGGGCCCCCTAACTCTTCGACAACACAGAATTTTGGACAGGTCTAAGGAGTATTTTAAGTAAAAAAATTTTTTTTCTACACATACATTTTCGAATTAACGACCACATCCTACGGCGAGTTTACGTTTCGCATTTGATTTTATTGAAATCCTCGCTTCTAGTGAAGCATTTTCTAATTTCGAATTTTAATAATTTCTTTGAAAATTACACATTCAAAAGCATGACATCGCCAAAGTTCGCTTCAATCTGTGTTGTCACAACCAGAGCTAGATATGGCGGCTGGGTTCTCCAGATAGACTTCGAAATACATCCGATTTAAATCAAATGGTTCAGATCGAAATCAGATCTTCACAATTTTTGTTGGGAGTTCAGATAAGTCTGAATATGTCTGACAAGGCAAATGACATCATCACTTCACATTTCGTCACCATACTGCAAAAAAAAAAATTTGTTTCATCAGTAGTCTATGTGGGCATCCCAGCCGCCACATCATGTCACTGGTAGCAACGTATAATAAAACATCAACGCGAAGCGAATTCCAATGTTGAAAGGGTTATTATATTTCTTCCAATAAAAAAATCATTTTCTTCCGATAAAAATAATAAATGTCCAATAAAAAATAATTGTTGTTCAATAAAAATAATGAATAATAAAAAAAAACTTTTCCTTTTACAAAATATTTTTTTATTGGACATTTATTATTTTAATTGGACAACAATTACTTTTTTACTGGACATTAATTATTTTTATTGGACAAAATCATTTTGTCTATTGGAAGGTTTAATACGATCCATATTGAAATATCACCGCTTTTGGCCCATGCCATGCAGAAAGTTCAAAAATCTGCCTGAAGTACAAACTTTTTCTTACATGACATATTGACTATAGTTTGACAATTCACTAAATACGTGAATACATGCGATTTTAGAGCAAAATTTAGGATTTTTTTTTTGCAGAGTCCGTGATTAAATCGAAAATCGGTAGGTTTCTTTTAGTATTTTCATTCTCTCAAAATTAAATCGCAACTTTTTTCTATAATGCCTCATTACGAACTTTATGTGGAATTTGTGTGTGGAACGAAAGCGCGAATCACTCTTTTCGGGATATTTTGTAATGCAAAATCTTTTCAATCTTTTTTTTTCGTCAAACTAATTGACATGCAGCTCTTTATTTTCGACTATTAACGAGTAAATTTAAAAAAATCGAAGATAAAACTTTGATCAACATTTCTCATTTCCAAGCTTTTCATTAAGTGAAGCAAACAAACAACGGAGGTCACCATTAGAGTGAGTCTTACTAAGGGACCATTCACAAAATACGCACACTAAAAAAGTATTTTTAATCCCTCAACCTGGAGCACCTATTTTCATACATGGCTGTCTTAAATAAAATTTTTCCTAACATTTAATATTGTGGTCGGTCCCACCTTCAAACCTTCATGTTGACTCTAAGATCCTGTCTAAAATATCAGGCACAGGGTGTACAATATCTACCACTGCGTCTCAGCTCGGAGAACTTCTTCTGATCCGCTCCGCACGCACATCTGGAAGTTATTGAAAGCCTCGTCCTTTTCATGTGCCTGTTTATACCGCAGTGTCCAGTAATCTCCCCGAGATGACGGGAATTATTGTTCAGGAATTAATTATAGCCAGAAAATTTGGAATTATCAGCCGGGGAGTTATTACTGTGTAAAAATTCTTAGGTGATAATTCCCCTAGTGATAATTCTCAGTTGTCTGGCTGATGATTCACTGGGCCATGAATCTAATTTTTTCCAGTCTGAGGGATAAATCACTGTAGAAAAATACATGTCACCCTCTGACCATCTTGTTACTGTCTGAGAACATATACAAATCTGCTTTCCTTGCTCGCCCTCCCGCAGTGCTTCACCAGCTCCTACAATCTTTTTACGAAAACTTCTGCTTAAAAGACACTTGCAAAGACTCCCATGGGCATCTAAATCTCTTCTCCCGATTCCAGTGTATTAACCCCAGCACCCGCTCCTACATATGTCTTTGATCCGTCTGCAAATTCAACCACGAAGTCATCGGGTAGGCCAGCATTCGATTCTTGGCGTTATATCGTCCCTTGCAATACTAAAGGTCGGATCAGTGATCATCCTATAATTTTCGCGAGTCCAGTTCAAAACATAAGATCTCATATGTCGTTTTGCGCCAGCCTGTCCACGGCATCAAAGGCTCTAGTCTTGATTACCACCTCTAAGGGCAGCAAAGCCATCAGCGCCTCCATGCTCGTGGCACGGCGGGCGGCGGCTGTCTTCATAGCATCATTAGCCTTTTTGCTGATAAGTTTATAATCTTGTGTGGGCTCCCATCGCTTTGTATTTCGGATTATGTCTTCCTAGGCGTGAATGCATCAACGATAATTCATCGTAGACAGTTATTTATATCCTGAGGTGCATAACTTCTGCCTACGGCCTTGCTCGAAAGCAGAAGCTACAAACAGACCAGACTAAGTGATGTGTGTTTTGAGGCTGTGAGGCTGTGAGGACGTAAAAATGTTGAATTTTGATTTAAATGATTTGCTCAGCAAAATTACTGCTTTCAATCAGCGAAATTATTGCTTTGATCAGCAAATTTATTTTTTGTCAGCAAAATCATAACTTTTGTTCAGCAAAGTTATTGTTTTCAGTCATCAAAATGTCAGCACAATCATTGTTTTTATCACACTCAGATCAGAAAGGTAGATTCCACAAAAAAGAGAATTCGTCAAAAGAATATCAAAGGAATATTTCCTCAAACGTTTCGAGGTGTCATTTCATAAAAAGAAAAACTCTATGTTTTTGTTAGCCGCCTAGGATTTTGCTGACGAAAGAAAAATTCTGCTGAGCAAAATCATTGAAATTGCTGATAAAAGCTATAATTTCGCTGACTAAAAGCAATAATTTTGCTGCAGAAACAATAATTTCGCTGAACAAAAGCTGTAATTTTGCTGACCATGAATATATATCCTTAAATTAAAAGGTTTTAATTACTAGTTAAAATCGTTGTTGACCAAACTTATTCCTGGCTCAAATCGATCAACTCAGTTAACAGATAAACTTTGCTCTGACACTACGGATTACAGCAGCTAGAGGCAGTGAAATATTAAAGTCATATCGTAATAGCAAACGCTCCGACAATATAAAAAAAATTACAAAATGAAAAAGAACTTCGATTTGTTAGTATTACTAAAACGTAGTACAATTTAAAAGGCGCCTTATTCCATTTGCTCATTTACCATCCACTCACTGAACGACTCGTATTGTGCGCATGTTTTTTTTGTAAGTCTTTTTTAAACCCAACGAAGAAACGATGTTTTCCATGAACGAAAACACAGCAATTGAAAATGATGATGCGAAGGTCGGTTCACAATTCTGTGCATTATGTGGTCAGACAGTTGTGACTCTGTCAACTTCCACGTATCGCACAGAATTGTCGCTTTGTCAGCAAATCACATCTTTTTCATCGAAAGTGGCCGTATCCATAGAGCTGAGCGATTTTAAGCGTGTCTGCAGTATGGATGAGCCACGGAATCTCCGTCGAATTTTCCTAAATAAATCAAAATTAAATTGATTTGATGCGGAAGTTGCAACATTCGCCTCACCTGTACACATACGTAACGACGCCGAAACAACACAATAACAAAATTACGCACAAAGTCGCTAAAACTTCGGCTGGCAGTCTTAGTAAAGCTGAACAATGTGTAAATGATTCGTCGTATCCGGATGGACAATGTGACTTTCCATCACACCATACGCTAGCATTCACACACGCATCCAATTCAGGGCATTTAAATTCACAATCAGCTGAAACCGGCGAAACACAAACGTCTGAGATGAACTTTTAGGAAACTTTCATTAAACACTCACCTAACAGACCTTGATGCGGTCGTGGTACCATTTCCATCCAAGTGAAAAAGTATTCCTCGTGATCAGGATTGATGTACTCCACAGATATTCCGGCTGAATGTTGTGGTTCCTTGAAATTTTGCTGATCATGCCAACCGGAGCTGAACATTTCAACGTAGTCGCTTTGAGCAGAATTTTCACTTAAAGGACATGCCGTTACTGAAGATCCTTCGGCATTTGTAAGAATGACGCGAGATTTGGTTTCGCCTGTTGCAATAAATGAATAAGTAAAAGAAGATTCCGCAACACGGGAAAAAAGTATCAGTAGTTTGCGAGTCAGTTAATCAGTGAGAAAGAAGGGTTTACTTTTAACAGACTCAAAACAACCTTCAAAGCGGAAGTTCTGGATATAAAAGGTTCTTACAAGAAGTAAATAGGAGCAATTCAATCACATCACACGATAAATGGCACGTTTTTAGGGTCAAATATCGAATATAGGAAAAATCGAATAACAATTATAGGTCCTGACCTATTCAATCATCAAGATCCTAACCTGCGTAATTGTTCTTTTATATATTTATCTATCTATTTATATATATGTAGGTAATTTTCTATCGTCAGTCTCGGCCCAAAATAAAAAATTTCATAAACCGCTTTTCCGGGAAAAATCTTGAAAAGTCGTGGCATCTGGAAAAGTTGTCAATTTTGAGGGTTTAGGTAATGTTCGGAGTTTTCGAATTTTAGTTCCGGAGTGGCAATACCTAGAGAGTTGGTTTCTTCGGAAAAGTTTTAGAGTTTGGTCAGGAGAATTTTTTGGGATCTTAAGAAAATGTCTGCCAGCTGTTAATGCGCTGCCATCTTGGATTTTGTGAATAATCAAAAATGCTATCTTCTGAATTAGAATACCTAGACAGTTACTTTCTTCGGGAAATTTATAGAGATTGATGAGTAGAATTTGTTTCTGATCCTAAGAAAAATGCAGCCAGCTGTCAAAGTGACGCCATCTTGGAGACAGTTGGCTTCATCGGGAAAGTTATAGAGATTGGTGCAAAAAAATTGTTTGGAGAAAATTTTTTTTTCGGATAATATTTTTTTCGGAGATAAATTTTTTCCGGAGAAAATTTTTTCCGGAGAAAAATTTTTTTCGGAAATTTTTTTTCCGAGAAATTTTTTTTCGGATGAAATTTTTTTCTGAGAAAATTTATTCGGAGAAAACTTTTTTTAAGAAAATGTAAAAAAAATTTCTTAGGAGAAAGTAAACCTGGACGCCGGTCAATGTTTACCGGCGGCTGGAGCTGCGAAAAGCTAGAGGGTTCGGCGGCTGGCTGAGAGGGTAAAAAGACCGGCGGCTGGCGGCGCGCCGTGGCTGAAGTACATTTTTTAAAACAACTAAATTTTCTACAAAAAACAGTAATTTTTTTAGAAAGAACTTAAAAAAATGCAACGAAGTCAACAAAAAGGAACTAATTTCTTATTCTTTAACATTTTCGAAGGTAATAGTTGTTATGAATAAATACCATTTTATCGAGGTTACTTGGCAATAACGACGATTTTCTTGAATTAGCAATCAATTCACCAACACAAAAATTTGTTTCACTAGGAGTGCTTGTCGTAGGCATTGCTAAAATTTTTCTAGCCAAATTTGCTAAAATAGGAATAATAATAATAATAATCTGCCTTAGAACCCATGAAGAGTAAGAGGCTAGATCATTATTTGCTAGTTTCGCTGTTTGTGGCTCTACTTTTTGAGCTCCTTTCATTACCGGAAAATTTTACTGTGCCAGTGGTAAGCTGTGCGACAAACCCAGTGCCATCTATGAGATGTAAGTACGAGCGAAAGTAGTAGGAGTAGAATACTGGTTCTCCCAACAATTTATTTATTTCGCCAAATAATCCTGACTACTTACATTTTACAAGCAAACAAAAATAAATAAAAAATTAATGCAATTTTTAGATTTTTAATTATATATAAAAAAAACATTGGCTCATGCGTCGACGTTACAGTGAAATGAGTTTTCCGGTAAGCCGTACGATGGCACTACACTAACGATTCAATCAGTTTTGTTTTGTTTACAAATCTAAAATCGGTACAAATCCGTCTGCGGTTGAGTTTCGAACCAACGCACTGGCAACTCAATCTCGTAGTAACAAGAAGACGTGTTAACCACTACGCTATCGAGTTGTAAGGAATACGACTTCGAAAATAAACGAATGAAATCGATCTTTACATTTGGACCTAACGACAATAAAAAATGAATTTCTGAACTTAGCTCGGGGTCTATCGTCATAGAAAGACGGACAGATGAAAGATTAGAATGTTTCTCTATTGACTCACTGATGAATTCTGAACTTTTGCTAATAGAGGTCGGTGCAGTCTGAACCTTATTTAAAGAAACACAATTAACGGCCCACGTTTTCAACAAATCAAACGCGTTTGTGTTATGATTTTTTAAAAAATCCTTTACGTCAAGTAGATTTTGAAACCTAGGACCGAGCAAGGAGGCTACAATTATCCGTTTAGTAATTGGAAGTCGGTACTCTAATTTTTCTCGCATATTTTCTTTTAACGAAAAGACTCCTTGCACATTGTGCAAATAGTCTCTTCTATATATTGTTGGCTGTTTGCACATTGTGTAAATAGTCTCTTCTATATATTGTTGGCTATTTGCTCTGTGTGCAAATAGCCGATGGTATATAGTCTCTTCTATATATTGTTGGCTATTTGCTCTGTGTGCAAAATAGCCGATGGTATATAGAAGAGACTATTTGCACATGGAAAGACGTAACCAACCAAAACTCTTACACAAAGAAGAAAGTTTTCAATGTCATTTTTCATCAACTTTATAATATGTACATAATATGTATACGTATTTGTACATGTATATGGAAAAGTTTTCCTTTTACGAAATGTCACGAAAACTAGGTGGCCTACGAAACTAGGGAATTTGCGCTTTAATGAAACGTCACGAAAAGCTAGTTGGCTAACGAAGCTAGGGAACTTTTACTTTTACAAAATATCACAAAAACTAGGTGGCTAACAAAGTTGGGAAACTTTTCCTTTTAGGAAATGACACGAAAACTAGGTGACCTACGAAACTAGGGAATTTGCGCTTTAATGAAACGTCACGAAAAGCTAGTTGGCTAACGAAGCTAGGGAACTTTTCCTTTTACGAAATGTCATGAAAAAGTGCTTTAAAAGCTTGGTAGGTAACGAAGGTAAGGAAGCTTTCCTTTCACAAAATGTACTACGTCTAAGTGTGCAAATAGTCTCTTCTATATATTGTTGGCTATTTGCACATTGTGCAAATAGTCTCTTCTATATACCTTCGGCTATTTGCACACAGTCTCTTTCTTCTTTTAACTCAGCGATTTCAGGACGATCACTCGCCTCTTCTTCCGAAGCAGACGATAATTCGCTGCGAAAAACACACGCCAAGTTGCTGGTGCTATAATCTTCCGTAATTTTTTGGAATTGTTTGAAAAATTACGCAGAGGTCGGTGATTAGATCAAATTCGGGATTAAAAACCAAAAAAAATCATTTGCATGGCGACCTGACCTATTCGAGTTTTCGCTTTGTGACGGTAATCAGGAACGGTATGCTTTCACAGAAAAACCGAAGTACACTTCAAATTTCTAAAAATTTCGCGTGTGGTACTGTCAAATTTTAAAGTAAAATCTTGCCCCCGCTCTGAAATCAAACTCGGCACCCCTGAAAATTTTTAATTGTGGGCTGCACAAAATGGTTTTTCGATTTTTATACAACTTCATGCTAAAACATAAATCACTTAGCCGATTCAGCCGATCGGCTCAGGGGTATCGGGGAGAAAATTTTTTTCGAAGAAAATTCTTATCGAAGAAAAATTTTTATCGGAGAAAACGTTTTTGGTAGAACATTTTTCATAGAAAATATTTTTCGGAGAAGAAATTTTTTTAGAGTAATTTTTTTCAAAGTAATTTTTTTAAAAAGCAGAAAATTACTTATGTGAAACAACTGTAGTTAACAACTACAAACTTTCAAAACGACTGATATCGCAGACAAAAAATTCTTAAAAGTTAAATAGTGACGGAGTACGTGAGACTTCTTCCAAAATTAAAGATATCACAACAAAAAAACTCTTAAAAGCTTAAGTGTGACACAGTCCATAAGTCCGTTTCCAAAATCAATGATATCGGTTGAGGTGATTACAGCGCTTTTTTTTTTTAAAACAAAATTACGTTATGTAGTTGACCCAACGACGAAATAATGTTATTCGCAACACCCCGCGAAAATAAATCATTATCTGATGACAGTTGCGGTAATTTTCATTTTCGCGGGACTTAGCAGGTAAAATAACTTACAATATCGTTTGAAAATTTTTATTTAGACTCGTGTGGTTGCATTCCACGCCTTCGGCTCGGGATGCAAACTCCCCTCTAGTCAAAATAAAAGTGCCCGAACCATATTGTAATATACTATTTTTGTACTTTCAGTTTTTACGCTGCAAAAATTTGACTTTTATTTCTTATTGCGTAGATTGTTTGGGGTAAATTTAAATTTTTTCGTGTAAAAATTGAAAGTGTTGAAAAATTATTCCGCTGGTGGGTTCGGCATTTGTGACGCAATTTTTTTTAATATAACGTAATTTTGTTTTACAAAAAAGCGCTTTAATTTTTTCAGAAAATTAAAACTTTGAACAAAAGATTCCATTCAAACGAACTTTTGTGCATTATCAGCGATAGCGTCACCTCAAGCGATGTAACCAATTTTGGAAGCTGACTTATGGACTGTGTCACAGTTAAGCTTTTAAGAGGTTTTTTGTTGTGATATCATTAATTTTGGAAGGAGACAAACGGACTGCGTCACTCTTCAACTTTTAAGAGGTTGTTGTATGCGACTATCTTTCCTGTCATTCAGTCATTTCCGTCAAATGTCCATCAAACAAGAATATTAACAGCCGAAGACGTTCTCCGATGCAAACAAGAGAGAACGTTTTCGACAGTCAATATTAAGCTCCTTCGCGTCAAATAACCAGACATTGGTAGCCAAACAAGCAGTTAATGAAATAAGTTTATATGATTCACAATGGCGAAAAGAAATATAAACTTGCAGAAAATACTAGAAATTGCGACATATGAGCTAATCATCCCGGTCGATGGTCAAATTTGGATGCCATGTGTTTCCGAGCTCAGGGGCTCCAGGAAAAAATTTAATATAATCCTCGCGCTCATTGAAGAAAAGCCTATGTTTAATGGAATCAACTCAAAAACAATTTAGCGTCCAATTTCAATTAGCGCTAGCTTTTTATCGTCGAATAGTGATGGTGCGACTTTGGTGAAAATTGCTGCGCCCTTCGGCATTGGCGATGGTGAAACAATTGTTTGAACTGAACCCGATGGTGACGTGACATTTCTCCGCCGCAAATAACTCCCGAACCCCGAGCGCTAATAATACCCGAAGCGTTAATAACGCCCGCACACCGGGCGCTAATAACGCCCGCACACCGGGCGCTAATAACGCCCGCACACCGGGCGCTAATAACGCCCGCACGCCGGGTGTTAATAACGCCCAGCTATATAATTCAATACACACTCACTATTGAGCTTGAAGAATAAATTGGAAGTTATTTAAATTTAGAAGTTTAGGACATTTCGTTTTGTATTGTTTTTATTCATCCCTTTTACTCAATTTTTTAAATTTCAAAATCGTAGTGCTCAATGACTTTCATAAAGTTTTCATGTAATTTTTTGATTTCTTATTGACAACTTTTTTAAAAATAAGAGAGCAGAGAAAAAAATTCTTCCATCTAGTGGCATAATCAATCCCTTCCAGTGACGTTCTGTATGTTCCCCTTAGTCAACTCTTTCTAGTGACATTCTTTATAAGGAAAATGTTCCTCTTACTCAACTCCTTCTAGTGACATTCTGTATAAGGAAGATTTTCCTGTAGTCAACTCCTTCTAGTTACATTCTGTATAAGGAAAATTTTCCTCTTAGTCAACTTTTTCTAGTGACATTCTGTATAAGTAAAGTGCGGCCAAGGTTTATTTTCCACTTTTTGGAAAGTCGCCAACAGTCACCATTTTCTAGTTGAAATTTTCGGCCTTTGAAACTGCATCATGTTTTTTTGAAGCTGTTAGAAATCACTGTACAAATGTCATCTATACCACGTCTATATTTCACGTTGTACACCTCTAAAAGGATAAGGCTGTAACTATCGACATTTTTAAAAAAATAATTACACAAAAAGTGGGAAAATAAACATTCACCGCATTTTAAAATTTTCCTTTATTCAACTCCTTCTATTGACGTTCTGTATAAGGAAAATTTTCCCCTTAGTCAACTTCTTCTAGTTACATGCTCTATAAATAAAGTTATTTATTAAAGTGCCATTTTGTAACATTTATCCAATTATTCAGCTGGGCGTTATTAACGCCCGGCGTGCGGGCGTTAATAACACCCCGGGCGTTATTAGCGCCCGGAGTGCGGGCGTTATTAGCGCCCGGAGTGCGGGCGTTATTAGCGCCCGGAGTGCGGGCGTTATTAGCGCCCGGTGTGCGGGCGTTATTAGCCCCCGGCGTGTAGGCCACCGAACCTGATTTAAGTCTAGAAAAAGACTTTTATATTGGCCAGATGAAGAAGAGCGCGAGAATATAGTTGTTGAGGGTTTCAGAACTGCCACATTGTGCAGGGCTTATTATTCGGAATTTTATTTCTTGAAAAATTCTTAAATTTCTCAAAATTCTTGAAAAATTCTCAAATTTCTTAAAAAAATTCATTAAAACTTAAAGAAAGTTTTAAGAATTTTGGGAGTTTTTGGAAATTTTAAGAATTGAAATTCCGAATAATGAGCCCTGAAATTGTGTCTTGATTACGCTGATGAAACAATTATTCCGTTGAAGTAGAAAGACAAAGTCAATTCCTCCGTAAATTTCGTTTAAAGATTCGAAAAACAACGATTAGTTATCCAGGATTTGTTCATGACGCCAGAATTTATAATAATTGTTAATGATTCGGCCTATAAACTCACCAGCACAGTCATAACTCCGTTCCGAAAAAATTCAACTTTTTATTTCTTTTCAAATCAAAAAACACTAATTCAACACACTTAGATAAAAACAAAATGCTAAGTTAGGTGAGCGGCCGCTCGTTCTTTTGACATAAGCCTGGTTATTCGGTTTCCGGCGTCTGGTTACATAATCAAATTCATTTTATTCTTAAAATTTTTGTTTAATTGTTGTTTAATGTCGTAGGGAAAGTTATTGGGTTGGGTATGTAGTGTTTCGATGTGACCACCAAAATGGCGGACAATAGGGACGGCGGCTCAAAAAAAACTTTTGAAACAAAAAAATATTTTTGAAACAAAAAAATATTTTGAAAAAAAAAAAATATTTTTGAGAAAAAGAGTTAAAAAAAGCTCGTTTTTGTTGGCGAATTTCAAAAAGCGTTGTTTGATACAAAAATGTCTACTAAAAATCCTACATAGTAAAAAAAGAGTGACTATGATTAATCATAGTTCTCGTTAAAAGAACCAAAACATTTACAAAAAGTATCACAACAAAAAGCCTTTTCGAAAGGGAAACGTGACGCAAGTCCTTATCCCTTCTTCCAAAACAATTGATATCAATTATGGTGACGCTTGAAACGCAAAAAATTCTTTTGAAATATTTCCACATTTCATTAAAAAAATGCGTCACAAATGCCGGAAACATTAATTGCATACAAAAACCTCTTCTACGTTGTGTTCGAAAGAAGAAGAAGAAAGAAGAAGAAAAAATTTTCTTCGAAAAATCTAACTCTCTAAGTATTATAATGCAGAAGATATCACAAGATCCAAGATGTGGCCACTTTCAAAACTGGCTGCCATTTTATTAAGATCCCAAAATATTTTCCTGACGAAACTCTATAACTTTGTATAGAAAACACCAACTCCATAAGTGTTTTCATTCCGGAGATAAAATTCGAGAATCTTTAAAATTCACAAAATTGACCACTATTACACATGCAAAGACCCTTCCAGAACCTGCTGTGACGTACTTTTTTTAAATATAATTTTAGGGGGGAGGGACTAGGAGGAAAATTCCAAAACTTCGCCTATAATGGTTCATTGTCCCAATGTTTTTGCATGGGTTTTTTGGGCTTGTGGACTCTTTTTGGGGGGTGTGGGTACTGCGTCACGCCCTTCGCTACCGCTTCAGGCATGATTAAATCATCAAAGCTTCAATTCCGAATAACTTGACGGATACACTTTCGTCTTTGAAGACAAAATATTGGAATAAGCTTTTAGCGCGAACGTTCTTTCATCCGACGTGGCACAGGTGCTGGAATCGCTAAACTATACGAGCAACTGCTTCTGTTCGCATCAAGGTGCACTGTAGTGCATAAAGGTGCACCGTAGTGCATAAAGGTGCATCGTAGTGCATAAAAGTGCACCGTAGTGCATCAAGGTGCACTGTAGTGCATCAAGGTGCACTGTAGTGCATCAAGGTGCACTGTAGTGCATCAAGGTGCACTGTAGTGCATCAAGGTGCACTGTAGTACATCAAGGTGCACTGTAAGGTAAAGCGAAGTGTATCAAGGTGCGCCGTATAGTGCAAAAATGTTTTTAGCTAGGGCCGACCTTAGGAACGGCCTGAGGCCCACTTGTAGACCTATGTACAGGCACCCGGCCCAAATTTGTTTTTGAATAAAATTCGGTACTCAAATAGAAAAAAAATCAACAAAATCGGTTAGGATTTACCCAATTTATGTTAAAAACAAATGCAAGTGACTCGTACGTATCAGAATAGATAAGACAAACAGAGTTGCTGTTACGAAAAGACTCGAACGTATTTAATCAATTATTGCCTTAACTCTTAAGTTTATGAAATTACGTCCGCAATTGTATTGTAAATTGCCGAGAGGGTAATATTGAAAAACCCGTCCGAAGCAGCGGTGTAAGAAACCCTTCCAAAAGCACAAAATTTACCACCAAATAGAAAAAAAATGTTCACTTCATTTCTACAACATAGCAAAAAACCATGTTTTTGTCTAGGGCCGACTTACTGCCCTAAGTGGAGACATCGGACACATACTTCCATAGACGTAAATGTTTCTCACAATTTGCTCTGCAACATAGCAAAACATTTTTTTTTTGTTTGAGCCGACCTTAGGACCGACCTGAAGCCCACTTCAGCCTTATGCACAGGCACCGGGCCGAAATTTGTTTTTGAATATGATTCGGTACTCGGCTACCTCTTAAATAGTATTTACCCGATTTATGTAAACAAACACGTTGGGCCCTAGTAGAGACTCAGTTTTAGGGTCCTGGCTGAGTCCAAGGTCTTGTAATCAAAAAATTGTCTTCTTTAAAATGTTGGATCATAGACCTGTCGATTATCGATCGAAAATCGGAAGATATATACTCGAGTTATGTACAAAAGACCTAAAACCACTTAAACGGCCCTAGCTAGGCGGCTCTTACCCGACAATACCCAGATTCAAACCCATAAAGGATTTTTCGATTACGGTTTAAAAAAAAATTTTTTTGAAAATCGGTTGAGTTTTACTCTAGTTATTGTGTTGACGGACGGACGGACAAACGGATTTTTTTTGCAAACTCAGCATCTAAGGCACATGATCGATGCTTCGCCTCTACTCCCACACCTCAAATCGGTTACAAATGTCTAGCCAAACGCAATAGACCCATTTTCGAAGAACTTCGTTCTTCGTACGTGTTTAATGAGGGTGCCGAACCTCATTTTGTCCTTTTTGAAATATACTAGTGTACTAAAAGCGGACTCGCAAAACGAATTTGTAAAAAAGTGAAAGGAACGTTACTTACAATTATTTGGCGATAATGCTCTGCTGGCATTCACAGGTGTGTGATGGAGGGGGTTATGTTTCCTCAAATAAATTCCATTCAAACGAACATACAAAAACCTTCCGGATGTTGGTTCCACCAACCATGGACGTGTTCTACACTCAATCTAACATTCAACACAAAAAATGAATAAAAATACAATTGTGATCATAATTTACTTATTTACATCTTCCAAGGACAAACTAGTCTGGCCACCTGGCCCACTGCGACGTCTCGTTTCTCTACAAGTGTACGGACCTTTGATAAATTGAAACGTAGCTTCGAAGTAAATGTTGTCAGGATCATCTTGCGATGTCATATTAACGGCAATCAAATGGACTTCGAGATCTTTCCCTGACGAAGTGTAAATTATTGGAAGATCTGATGTGTTTGTGGAATTGCAACCACAACTACGAAGAAATAAATTGGAATCTGCTGAATGCTTGTCGAGTACCTGGTTGACATATTAATATTGTTAAAGCGACAACCTTCGTTGCTATTGCTAGATAGTAAAACAAACCTCAAGTCGGACATTTGTGTCGCCGAAGCAGTACGATCGATTTGTATCGAAGTCAACTTTAGACGAACATTTCCTTCTACCAGTACTCAATCGCTTGATAACGATTCGTATGCGCTCGTCACGCTGCGCTTCGAAACGGTAAACGCATCTGAGGTGATAAGTTGACAATGTTACTTGATCTCAGCAGGGAAGAAAACTCACCTCAAGTTCGGTCTTCCACCACGGCCAAACATGAAAATGTTTTTGGTACTGCGGAATGTTCCCTGATCACTGTGGTCCATTAAACTGCTGTTAAATTTTCGATTGCAATCGTGTACTGTTCCGATGGCGATTCCATCTTGATGCAAATCAACGAATTCGTATCGCAGCTTAAACTGAAGTGGTCTACGAAAATCATTAATCCAACTTAATAAAATTCATCTACAATGCCATAACTCCTCACCTCAACACAGTAGTCTCGGCATTTTTTAATTCCAAAGTAAGAAAGTCGCTACTCGATACGTAACTTTCTAGTAACGTGCATGGTCGACCATGGGTCTCATTAAAGATCCCATGATCACAGCTTCTAGGCACTCGTCCGTGGCAATAACGTGCTATCAAATTTGTAAAGTTCTGTCCGAATTTGTAAACAAGTGGCTTGCTGTTTCCATCTCTTTCACTATAAATATTCAAATGTTTGTATCGAATGTATAATACGCATCCAAAGCAATAACATTTACCAATTTAAATCTTTACAGATTGGAGGTTCACGCAATGGTCCATCCCATATTCTAAAGCGTAATTTGAATAAATTGCCAATCGTAAAATCGTAAATGCAAACTCACCTTAACATTCCAGTACAATCTTCTTGCGGTTGCATTAAAACGCTTGCTTCATCAACTAAACCAAATTTGGGTGCCAAATCAAATTTCAATATAGAAATCCACACTTTAAAGCGATTTGGTTGGTGAAATGTGGTGGTGCGTCTTGGTATTTGAATTTGGTCTATTGATCGATACTTCTCCTCTGTACCCTGTTGAACGTGTCTCATTACAAAATGGTTTATTAGTTAAATGTTGAGGTGTACAATAATAGCCGCACACTCAGTGGTGGATTCGCTAGTTTGCCTTGGTGGATTTTTCGAAAGAAGAATCATTTTTTCTTTGGTTCTTTTGTATTTTTATGTTTGTATTAAAATTCATAGTGTTAACCATCGTGTCAGTGTCGTAAGTGCTTGAGGCAAGGTTTTTCACGAATAACTGTGATGGACTTAATAATAATAAAATGGTGCGATAGATCAAGAGATAAAATTTTAAGAACGTGGAATTCTGAGTAGATATACGAAATGTGAATGATCATACTCCAAGAAAACAGACAGAATATGACAGGGGGGAGGGGAAGGGGTCCGAGGAAACAGACGTCTGTTTTCAAAAAAAAAAAAAAATAGAAGATGAAATGAAGTTTCCCATGCGTTGCGACGTTAGGTTTTGAATCACTGCAATCGCAATCGTTTACATATACAACCAAAGCATGTGATTTTTACCCAGAAAACAATGAATTTTGCTCAGTAAGTGACTTTTTCTAGTAGTCCAGGGATAAAATTTTGGATTAATAGGTGGCGATGGCACATATGTATTTTTGCATTTGCTGCGGCAGTGAATGTCGTAACATGTAATTGTTAGGAGTTGAAACGACCGTTGTTTCAGCTTGTTCGGATCTCTCTTGAAATGTTAGTGCAACGTGCAACACTTATGAATGATCCACAAACACTTACATAATCCACAAGCCCACAAGAAGATGGGTAGTGTAATTATTATACAAGTGTAAAACAGTACACCGCATGATGCCATTAAAAACGTTACATTCTTTGGCCGATTTTGTTGTCTATAACCCACTTTTTTATTATGAAAATATGACGTCTGTTTTGGGGGGGGGGGTCGGAAAAACAGACAGAATATGACAGGATGGAGGGGAAAATGTCGTAAAAAAGCAGACGTCATTTATGGACGGCCCCTTAATATGCATCACAACATAACGATTTTGGAGAAAAGTCGACAATAAATGAGCTTTCTCAACGCCAAAATCAACTTTTGAAACGGAAACTGCTTATTGTAGAGATGATTAAAGGTGAAAATTTTAAAAAGAAATTCAAATAACTGACATCCAAGATCCAAGATCATCGAAAAAGGCTGACAGTGAATGTGCCCCTAGTACAGACTCAGTTTTAGGGCCCTGGTTAATTCAAAAAGTTTTCTTCCGTAAATTGTCGGATCTTTCGATAAAAAAATACTTTTGAAAATCGAAAAAGATTTACTCGAGTTATGTACTTACGAAAGGCCAAAAACCACTTAAACGGCCCAAGCTCAGCGACCTTAAGCCCGACAATGCCCAAATTCAGTCCCGTAAAAGCTCTGCTGATTAGCTTCGCGGAAAAAAACAAGATTTTGAAAGTCGGTCAAGTTTTGCTCGAGTTATCGTCTTGACAATAGACGGACGGACGGGCAGACGAAAGGAAGGACAGACAGACCCCAAAACGAAAACATAGAAGGGACCCGTACGTATCAGGATAGATGCGGCAAAGAGAGTTGATGTTACGAAAAGATTGGAACGTATTTAAGTAAATATTGCGTTCACATTAGACTGTATTGGAAATTGCCCGTTGGGCAATATTGAAAAACCCGTCCAAAGTAACGATGTAAAAAAATTCTCCGAACGTACAAAATTGACCTCCAAATAGAGAAAAATGTTCTCCTCAATTTTGTCTACAACATAGCAAAAAACTATTTTTTGGGCTAGGGCCGACCTTAGTACTGTCCTAGGGCCTTAAATAGAGGCCTCGGATACATACTTCCATAGACAAAAATGTTTCCCTCAATTTCCCTGCAACATAGCAAAAAACATTTTTTTATGTTAGGGCCGACCTTAGGACCGACATGAGGCTCACTTGAGCCCTAAGCACAGGCAAAAATTCTTCCATAAATTGTCGGCCGTGCCGAGATCTTTCAAACAAAAAGTTTTTGAAAATCGGAAGAGATTTACTCGAGTTATGTACAAAAAACAAGTAGGGCCCTAACAAAGACTCTTTTTTAGTGCCCTAGCTAAGGCCAAAGACTCAAATCGAAAAATGTTTCTTCCACAAATTGTCGGTCATGCCCAGATCTTTCAAACAAAAAAAAATTTTGAAAATCGGTAAAGATTTACTCGAGTTATGTACAAAAACACATAGAGCCCTAGCAGAGACTCGTTTTTAGTGCCTTAGCTAAGCCCAAGGACTCAAATTAAAAAACGTTTCTTTCATAAATTGTCGGCCATGCCCAGATCTTTCAAGCAAAAAAAATATTTATGAAAATCAGAAAAGATTTACTCGAGTCATGTTCAAAAGACCGAAAACCACTTAAACGGCCCTAGCTCGGCGGCCCTTGGGTCGACGGTGCCCAGATTCAATCCCATAAAATATTTTTCGACTACCTTTCAGGAAAAAAAAAAGTTTTTGAAAATCGGTCAAGATTTACTCAAGTTATCGTGCTGACGGACAGATAGACCGACAGACAGACAGACGGACATTGTTTTTTTCGCTGATTTGTCATCTGGAGGCAACAAAAAAAAGTTTCCCCCTTACTCCTGGGTTCGAATTCGCAATGTAACAAACGTGGTAGTAAACGCATCAGACCTACGTACTTCGTACGGGTCTAAAAAGGACCGTCTCCCGGGTCCCGATCAGGATGGTTAAAAACGCGAGTACAAATCCATAAAGGAAGTCCGCCTTTTTAACGACTGTTTCGACCTCTCACCCCTGTCCCGCTTTGTCCGTTTTGCCATTCCCCTCCAAGGACGTCCGAATTTGGCGAAAAATGCACGAAATTCCCGAATTTTTGCGTGAATTTTTCGTGGAATTGGTGAAATTGTTTCACGAAAATAGGCTTTGCCACTCACAGTGCAGAGAAGTCTGAACGGATATTACAATGTTGCTCATAGCAAAAGTTTCATCTGGGATCTCTACACCTTCCAAGTTTATATCATCCTGAAGATGTTACTTAGCGTCTTCTGTTTCGTTACCGTTTACATCCGTCTCTACACCACAAATAAATTGACACTCATGTGCTCATCTCCACGTTGATAGCAAAACAATAGATCAAAACATATTTGACGGTCGGTTGGTATTTGCCAAATACTCTAACAATTACGAATTATTTTGAAAATAATGAAACTGCTACTTTACTTCAAATCAAATAATTTTTTCTTCAGTCCGTTGCATTGATAAACAAAAAAAGGGGACGTCGAAAATGTATTCCCCCGGTCCCATTTTATCCGCTTTCGCAAACCCCTCTCCCTCCTAAAAAGTGGACCTCGTTTATGGATGTTCCTTTATTGCTGGTTCGCAATCTAAGGACCACGTTTGATGCTCCCTGCCTACTTCCGGGTCGAAATTCGACTGGTTACAAACGTCATGGTAAACGCAATAGACTCCTTTCTGAAGAACTTCGTTCTTTGTACGTGTCTAAAAATGGAGAGAATCTCTAAAAAAGCCATTCTCACCCATTGATCGTGTATAGGCAACATTTCTTAATCATTTCGGATTACATGTGAGACCATGAATGAGTGATAAAACAAACATTTGAATGATTTCTAATTTTTTAATCCTAAACTTACGTCAATATTTTTACGAACTTTTTTGAATATTCAAAGATTGTTGGTCCCACACGTTTCATGATGGTGTGCACGTATAGTGTATATTTGGAGTTAATGCTTCTACGCGTACGCGTTAAAGTGAGACAACAGAATAGACATACATTAATAGAAAGTGCTGTAGGACGAACATTTGTAGAATAAGTAAAATTTCATTAAAAGTTCGTAAAAATGTTGACGTAAGTTTAAATATACATCTATTTCAGTTCAATTTTTTGTTATTTTAGACCAACCATGCTCTGAAGATGCGACAATACAGTTGCGAAACGTCCGCACAAGATAAACACAAGTGTTTTATTACAACCTGACCAAAAAATTAAGTTACACCGGTAAACTAATTCGATTAATGCCACCAGGTGTGACGTAAGTTCATAGATGATTATGCTCATGCTATTTACATCATGACCTTCATATATGCCATCATTTTTTGAAAGTCATAGAAATCGCTTTAGATAAATATGACATCACAAAAAATCTCTTTGAGTTACACACCGCAAACAATGCAACGAACGATCCCAATCAATGTTGTCAACTCCGTCCAGAGTTAGAGTACATTAAGAAGTGGCGGAATGCCAAAGTAGGGACGCAAATCTGAGATCCTTTGCTCAATTGTCCGAGAACCTATGTTCTCAAATAATCTTTCGGCTTTCACCAGAAAATGACTTAGTAATCCACAAGAATGTGAGCACCACTCTCAGGAGAAAAATCTTATGTGGAGGGGTGGCAGTAGATATAAAGGATGAACCTAAATTTGGGCTGTCGAATCTGTACTGCTGAGGTGTCTTTCGAGTTACAAAAATCTACTTTTCTTCAGATGGTCTCAACAATTATAGTATAGTTTACACCTCTCACGGCTCTACATATGACATCACACATTGCGATATTGGTTCCATTCGATCGCACTGAAGAACAAACTCATTGTGGGGCCGACGATCATGCACCTATCAATTTGATACGAATAACACGATTTATTCGGTCAAGGTTGCTTGTGAATTTTATAAACAAATTATACCAGGTAACCCAAGTATTTATGACAATTTTTTTTAAATTTTTACGTAACAAAAAAATGTTTATTGCAAAGCGTGAATTTTCGGAATTGTGTTGAACTTGAAAACAATTTTACTTTTTATGTTTTAAAGAGACCTGTAGTTAGGAGATTTTTTGGCTTTAGTTGAGATTTTTTTTGCTGGATTGCATAGACTCTATCCTATTTTGAGGGTGAATAACGGGATACCACAAGGGGTTAAAGTGAGAGCATGGATAACTATACTGGGACCAGTACTCACATACCCCGTAGCTATATGACACACTTTGAATAAATATCTAATCAGAAAAATGACTGTTTTTGAAAACAAGAACCTCCACATGCCAGTTGATTTCAAAAGGACGCGAGGTAACTTCAGGTATTATCTACTGAATAATTGCCTTCTAGATTGAATGAGCATCAAATAGCAAAAATTAAGAATATTGATAGCTTCTTAAAAAAATTTGTTTGTCCCCCCTCCCCCCAACAGCCTCAAGAAGCATTCTTTTAATATGCTCATTGTGTTTCATATTTGATTGCACCTTGTATTGGATTTTCTATTACTTACTTATTTCCACGGTCCCAAACACTAGATTTTCTAATGTAAAGTGCCTCAGATTTTCGATGTTTTATTTGTAAAAGTAGTTTTGAAGCTTCTAGAGCTGACTGCACTTTAAATTTAGCTCTATTCGGCGACAGTCTGGTAGAAAAGGCGTTCGTGTCATCAGCAAATGTGGATATTGTCGTGTTAGTGTGCGTGGGTAGATCAACTATAAATATATGATAAGCAGAAGAGGTCCGAGAATAGAGCCTTTAGGTACTCCATAGCATTTTTCATTTGAGGCCAATTTCTTTTTTTCAACTTCCGGAGTCTTTTTCCTGGTAGATAATTGGATGTAGAGCAACGTTTGTGAAGATCGTTTTTCAAAAAAATTGTGACTAGATGCCCGGCACCCGACTTTTGTTCTTCTATGCTAAAGCGTTGCTTACAAAGAGACAGATCTAGTTGGTCTCTTTCTAACCAACGCTTTAGCATAGAAGAACAAAAATCGTTTGCCGGGCATCTAAACACAACTTTTTTGGAAAACGTTCTTCACAAACGTTGCTCTACATCAATTTATCTACTTGAAAAAAGACTCCGGAAGTTGAAAAAAAGAAGTTGGTGTCAAATGAAAAATGCTAGTACTCCATCAAAAAATGCGTGGAAACCGTACCATCTGTACCGTCTGTATCTGCAATTCCTTCAAAAACAATTGATAACAACCGTCTTCAAGCGGAGTGTGTTGCTTTTAGGGCAGTCAGATCTTCGATAAACTGTCGTACTTTCGATGGTAAATGCATAATCGTTATTGGGTTGAATTAAAATGTTTTTTGAAACGTTTTGATGACCGTGTGCGGTTGGTTTTTTTTCGGGGTCGGGTCGGCACACACAAACGCTAGAGACAGCCAAAATTTCACGAATTCGATTCCCTTTGACTAAAAATACCAAACCATTACATTACAATTTCGCAAGAAAACATGGAGCTCATCATTTGTAATCATATGTAAATCATTTACAATCATTTGTAAACTCTGTCCATCAAATTTTAAACAGCTTTGGATAGTGTAGAGACTGACTTATATTCTTCTCTGTTGCTGTAGCCGCGAGGAGTCTTGTTCTCTCACCAGAACAATGAAAATATGATGAAACGCTCGTAACAATTTTTAATGAGGTCATCAATTATTCTCATACACAAATTGGGAAATGCTGGGAAATTTAGGAAAATTATGGGTAAATTGGGAAAATATTTTCCCTAAAATAGTCCCTGCTGTGAGGAATTGAACATTGAGGAATCTATGCAAATGTGTTTCAGTCAGAAACTCTAGTCATGATTGAAAGTTGTCGCATGCTAACAGAGTAGCAAGAGATAAAAGGACGGCGAGTCGACGATCAAAGCTTTCTAATCTTGCAAAATATCGGCAAAATCCGTGCCTGGGGTGCCCGGGCGTGGAAATATTGCGCAAACCTGCGAACCTTGTTACTCATTTAATTTTTGGGAAAATATTTGGTTCGCAAGAAAAAGTCGAAAAGAAAATTAGGGAAGTCATGAGCAATTAGAAAAAGCATGTTGAACTTGCGAAATCTTACTGGTGACCCAAAAAAACAAGTCTGAACTTGGGAAATCTTACTGGTGTCCTAAAAAAAGGGTCATCAGTTTGTTTAAAACCTAAGGAAAAGTCAAATTTGTTTTTGCTACAACAAAGAGTTCAAAAAATTCTTAAGTGTAAAGCAAACATGATTTGGGTCTTTCGGTCTAAAAAAAAGACATTTCAAATCTTGATATGCGGTTGTCCTGAATCTGCCACCCACTGTAAATCTAAATATACGCAAATCTCGCCATCATAATTGATGAACATACAATATAGCTGTATACGTCTCGTTAATTTTCAAATATATTGTTCAAATATTTACCTGTAAATGATACAAGCATGTCGTGTTTGGTGATAATGAATGTTTCGGGTTTTCCAGCACACCATGACCAGTTCCTCTCACCCAGAACTCACACATCCTCTTACTCTTTACATATGTCGGACTTTGTATATCAACAAAAGTAACTTCAACCTAAATAACAACCGAACAAATAATTTCATTATTCACTCGAACAGGCAAATTTTCTTTTTGGGGAAAAAGTTTAATAACAAGTTTTCCAAAACGGCATATGAGATTTTCTTTGTACATTCAATGTTTGGTTCAATATACGAAACACTTGATGTGTAAAAATGGTTAAAGGAAAATATTCTCATGGTTTTTGATATTTTATTCTACCTCCTTTCGCCGCAAGGTTTACAGTCAAACAGACGTGTGTGAAGGATTAATGAACGACAACAACAGAGCTTATTTGAACAATTAGAACTTCTTGAAAATAAGTTTATTATGAGTCTGGGTTGCTCATTTTATCTACCTCTGTCCGGAATTATGCTATACATTTGGTGTTTTTTTTTTGTCCGAAAATATGGTATACCTATGAAATAACGTACAGGAATGTTTCACTTTTCGATTTTATTTCATTACAGCTTTAATAATTATTTTTAATATATTTATAGGGAAATGCGAGGGAATGGCGATCACCTAAGCTCAAACTAATTTCTTTCAGAGGTTATGAATGAAAAATTATGACATTTTAACACATTTCAACACGCAATTTGCATTATGAGATCCCATGGACATTTCCATGGTAGCAAATACCCTTCAGTTCAGGTGCGACAAAAAAGTCCTATTTAATAAACAGAAATAAATCAGCTTTGATAATGTTGAAAAACTTCCACTCAAACTGGTAAAACAATAAAAAAGGAAATTATGTGCTAATATGCTGAGCCTTCTCTGGAATTATCGAATCATAAATTCGAAAGGAAAATCCTTCAATTTTTCAAATTGATCTGACAATTTTCAAATGAATGTAATAACGAAAGAATCATTGATTATCAACAGGTTGCAAGATGCAATAAAATGTTAAAAATTTCTTTAAAAAAAAGCGCCAAATACGAAATATTGCCCTGGTCGGTGTTGCCCGCTGATCGGTATTACCCCTCATTCCACTACTAATTAGTAGTGTTTTTTTGTAGCTTATTTTGGCTCTATAATGTTTTGTGAGTCTCTTCTTAACGCTGACGTACAGATGGTAGTCGTCAGGAAATGCATTAGATTAGAAATGGAGTGGCATACGTGTTAACGAAGGTTTAAGAGTATAACTTTTCACTTCGTGTTTATTGTTGAGAGTTTTTTTTGAATTTTAGTCCCAAATGCAGTTGTGGTTGTCATAGGTGTCAGCATTTAACCGTTCAGCTAGGGGTTTTTAAAGTTTATCTTTCAAATTCTTGAGTGTCGGGGAGGACACGGCGGTCTCGCTAGTACGGAAGTCTTTCGTGTTATGTATGTTTCTGGGATTATATTTCGTTTTTTTGTGTCGGGTATGACACAAAGCGGTTTTTTATTAGTGTCAGGCCCTATCCTTCATGACAAGTGGGAATTTTAAAGTTTTTCTTTCAGTCCCTTAATGTGTCGTATTGACAATAATGTGTCGGGTAGACATATCGATCTTGAAGGAAGGCCACGCTAGAGCAGTTACCCCACCTCGCTTTTATTTGTTTACTTGTTTTTTGTCATTTAATTTAAATTTATTTCGATTCTCGCAGATCGCAATTCTATCCATGGTCTATGGACGAATTGTTTGAGCGGAACTTTTTTTGTTAGATGACAAACAGTTAAGGTTGGTTAAACTTTGACTGGGATTGAGCAGAGGAGATATTTTTGAGTGTCAGGAAGGACACAAAGGGGTTTCAATACGAAATTTTAGAGTTTACCTCTACTTTCAATTTTTTGTGTAAGTGTTTTATGTCAATAAAACAAATCAAATCAAACAAATCCCTCTTGTTAGGCTTTTCTTCCTAGAAATTGTACCGAACTAAATGTTGTCTTGTGTGTTATGTGACAACTTTGTCTGTTTCTTATGACCAACTTTTGATTGCGCGTTTTTTAAATTAATTTATTTTATTTTGTACGATTTGTTATCGTTTTTATGGACCGGATGAGCTCTTTTTTGACGAAAAAAACCTCAAAGTTATTTGAGTTTTTTTTCTAAAAGGGGTAAGGGTACAATGTAACCCGCCTCCGCTTAGTCTTCGAATATTTGTGAAAACCCTAACATTAGAATAAGATTATACTAATTTTGAAATAACCCGGTGGCTTTGAGAAACGCCGGTGGCGATTAGTAGATGGCGACTACATCGTTTGAACCGTTCAGTGTTTCTGATTCGGTTGATGGGTCGTCTTTGGCGGAGAACAAAATATCGTTCTTTCTGCGTGAATACTTCATAGAGTAAACATCGTGAACGCGTTGCTAGTTCTTAATTAATTCTTAGTCAAAGAAGGCGCATACGTATTTGGTTTTGAAGTGAAGCTTGTGGTCAACAAGGTAACAGTCTAATTTTATGGCAATTTAGTTTCATTGCAACAAAAACGATAACAACCATCGTTCAAAGCTTCCAGGTGGATAAATCATTTCACGCAATTGGATATATTATTTTGATTGGAAGAAAGTACATTCATTTTAAGGATTGGATTTCATATTGTTGTTGGACATCAGCACATGAAATTTTGTTGGATTGAATTTATAATTATTTCATGACCTACATTGTGTTACGTGAATCTTGGAAGTCGTTTCTTGCCATCCAACGTAAAGGTACTTAGTTTATAAGTGGTTGCGCAAATTAATTTTAAGTTTGGGAATTTAAATAATAGAAAGCGAAATCAAATCATATTTAAATTCGATAATTTTTGTGTTTTAAATAAAGGATAAACTAAGTGTTGAGTTGAAGGAAGGTGTTATATTGATTTAGAGGTGAAAGAATCGTTACAACTCCGGGCGCTAATAATGCCCGGGGTGTTATTAACGCCCGCACGCCGGGTGTTAATAACGCCCAGCTATATAATTCGGTACACGGTCACTATTGAGCTTCAAGAATAAATTGGAAGTTATTTAAATTCAGAAGCTTCGGACATTTATTTTAATGTACACATCTCGTTTTGTATTGTTTTTATTCATCCCTTTTACTCAAATTTTTAAATTTCAAATCGTAGTGCTCAATGACTTTCATAAAGTTTTCATGTAATTTTTTGATTTCTTATTGACAACTTTTTTTAAAAATAAAAGAGCAGAGAAAGAAATTCTTCCATCTAGTGGCATTCTGTATGATTCTCCTAATCAATCCCTTCCAGTGACGTTCTGTACTTTCCCCTTAGTCAACTCTTTCTAGTGACATTCTGTAGAAGTAAAGTGCGGCCAAGGTTTATTTTCCACTTTTTGGAAAGACACCAACCATTTTCTAGTTGAAATTTCCGGCCTTTGAAACTGCATCATGTTTTTTTAAAGCTGTTAGAAATCATTGTACAAATGTCATCTATATATTTCACGTTGTACACCTCTAAAAGGATAAGGCTGTAACTATCAACATTTTTAAAAAACTTATTACACAAAAAGTGAGATAATAAACCTTCACCGCATTTTAAAATTTTCCTCTATTCAACTTCTTCTATTGACGTTCTGTATAAGGAAAATTTTCCCCTTAGTCAACTTCTTCTAGTTATAAGTAAAGTTATTTATTAAAGTGCCATTTTGTAGCGTTTATCAAATTATTCAGCTGGGCGTCATTAGCGCCCGTAGTGCGGGCGTTAATAACACCCCGGGCGTTATTAGCGCCCGTAGTGCGGGCGTTAATAACACCCCGGGCGTTATTAGCGCCCGTAGTGCGGGCGTTAATAACACCCCGGGCGTTATTAGCGCCCGTAGGGCGGGCGTTTATAACACCCCGGGCGTTATTAGCGGCAGAGAAATGTCCTGCCACCTAAGATTTGAGTGACACATTAGATTTAAATTATTAACTTTCTTGTTTCGACGGGTATTTTTATTTTTTTTTCGGCAAAAATTGCTGCTTGGCAATTGGCAACAATGCGAATCCATACATCCCTTGTTACGTATAATCGATTAATTACTCATAAAAGTTTGGCATAAGAAGAATTCGAAATATTTCGTGAAATTTCGATAATCCCGAATCTTGAATCCAAATGTATATCATATTTTCGGACAGAGGTAGTATTTAAAAAAAATCATGATTTTGTGATGTCCTATTATGCTTAAATGAAGATGACAGATGAACAAAAAATTTTTTCCAGAGATAGGTTTTTTTAAACAATTCAAACATTCTCAACAAATTACTACAGCTACTAGTTAATTTGATCTCCACAGCATCTAGGGTTGAGGTCCTCTTTTGAGTTTTTTGAATGTTTGTAACAAAAATGTCAGTAGAAGATAGGAACAATTAAGTTGTTGAAAAGTCTGGAGTGCCATCCCTCAAAAGACTCTAAATGAGTCGCTGATAAAAATTGTCCATGGAGCTGATGAGATAATTGGTCATGTGGGAGGGTTGAAATATTGAAATGTCCCAAAAAATGTGACGCTCCTGAAAAATGTAGAATTCGGTGGGTAAGGAGTAGTGTTAAGGCAACTTTGTCTTAATCCACGCAAAACATAAAGGTCTTCCTTTTAAAAAAACCGCCCGTTGAAATAGCTTGAGAACCGGTTAGCGCAAAATGCCATATCGACAATATTTCCAATATCCGGTGGTAAGTTTACAACTTTTTCTTTACAACTTACATGTGTTTGAAGAAAGAGAATGGCTCAGTGGCTACGTACTAACCTTCCACCAAAGTAATCCGGGTTCGTTCCCCGTGACGGACAATTTTTAGTTGAATGTTCTTAGCGAGTAACGTGCTAAAGCTTAATAATTTGATAAGTAGCGGTATGTTTGGTGACTAAAACGCTGCACACATAGAATGCAGGCTATCTGTACACAAATCATCGTATTTGGGACGTCATACGAATCGTAACCCAAATACGATGAATTGTGTACATATATAGCTAGCCTTTATTTGGAAAGATATAGAGATGAGCGGGCGGGAGGGTATTTCAAATTATGCCGGTGCCCGATAGGGCACCTTTTGGGCGGTTAATTTTTTAAATTTTGGGCTAGGGTAGGACGGGGTCGGACAGCAAAAAAGTGGTGCCCGCCCATCTCTTGCAAGATAGAAGCTACGCGCCTCTCTTTCTCAGATAGTATTTGCATACTTCGAGGCGTGGTTCCGAAGTCACGTTAAGACGGAGGTCCAGACAGAGCCTGTTATTGGCCGTAAAAAAGCTGTTAGTGAGGTTTCAAAAACAAAGCCGGAATCGCCCATTGAAAAAGTTCACTTGCTCTAGCTGGTAGTGGTTTACGACAATTCTGAAAGTCGGCGTGTCCTTTCGAGGCTAAATTATTCGAAATGGTTAAAATTTGAAACCGCTGCGTTTCAATGTATATTTGTATTGAAAAAAGAAATGTTCGATCATAGAGAGCAATAAGATAATGATCGACGGGTAGCTTCGGTCTTGTCCATTGAATAAACAAACAAAACATAAAATGTTGAGTATATGAACTTTACGCCTATACTACAAGGTATATGTGTTATGAAAATGATGATCACTCGAAACATATTTTTCCCTATGTGCCACACCTGGGAAAAGCTTATTCTAAAACGACGAAAGTCGAAAGTCTAACTTCAACATAAAAACATTTTGGGCAAAAATAAACTTAAAATATTATTCTCGAAATCAACGAACTTAAAAACAAATTTGTTCTATAAACATCTACGCCTTTGAGGAGCCAATAAGTGTCATAGAAACTCATACCTCAAATTGAAATCCATTTAAACTGTGTAAACTTGATGGTGATGTGACAAAAGTTCCGAACGGAGATGTTGTAAATTCAACTAAAAGCTCCGGTCCACTTGATATGGCAGCTGGTACACTTTCACCACCTCCACAAAATTTTAAAATTACTGGATCCCGTGTCGTATATCCATCGTAGATTGTGACATAATCCTATTTTAAATGGAAAATAATATCATTACGAACTATTTAAATTGCGATGTAACGACGATAGAATATCCTGGTGTAGTATGCATAAATTGTGTGAGGAGGACGGTTATCACAAGTACTCTAATCTGTCGTATAGGAAGAAATTTATTTAAAAAAGAAAGTGTATTTTATATGCAAATTTATACAAGTTGCCACTTGAGAGAGGCTATATCTCAGTGTTGTGCAGAATAAATATTAATTGTGCTGTGAACACAACTAACGGAAAATAAGCTGTTCAGAATTGGGGATTGCAGCTATAAGTTTGGGATATTTTAATACTAAGTGCTGCCGTTGAGCTGTAAGGGTGTTAAGTCGTTAATATAGTTTGTTGATTTGCTTAGAAATAACTACATATCCGCCCTTTTACCCCAGGAAAAATGTCTCGTTTTCTCATAGTGATCGTCCATAAATTACGTCTGTTTTCTTTTTAGACCCTCCCCCATCCTTCTTTCCATTTTACATGTGTTTTGCCGAATTCCTCAATTTGAATTTATGAGGTAGATGCCATGAAAGAGAAATCGTGGGTGAAAGTACTGAACTGCCTTCCTTCCCCGGTCTTCCCATCGAGTTGTGGAACTGAGGTTTGCTTTCTGACAAGGTGGACTTGTGGACAGTGCAACCCAAAGTAGAAGACTCTTAGATTGTGATTGAAATCTTTTAATCCTATACAATTTAATCTTCAGGCTGTACTGTGGCAGCTGCTGAGCTGGAGGCGGTCTATCTTGCCTTTCACGCGATATTATCGCAGAGATTACAGGTACCCTTCACTAGATTCCGGCACGAATGCACGAATGCACAAAGAACAAACAATTATCCCAGATAAATTTATGTAAAAGGACGTCAAAACATTATAAATAGGACTCAAAAATATTTATAATACCACCGAAATTACAATTCTAAAATAAAAATTATTCTTGCGTGGATATCGTTTTGAAAAAACATACACAGCAGAACAGATGTGGCAAACTCTTAAGTATATGAAAATGCGCCCACATTAAATTGGAGTGGAAATTGCCGATAGAGCGATATTAAAAAAAAAAGTCCGAAGCGAAACTCTTCCAGGCCCCCACAAAACATCAAAAATTAAAAAAAAATTGAAAAATTTCCTAAAAAAATGTTATAACAAATTTTCATCGAACATTCATCAAAAAACTGTAAAAAAATTTATTAAAAAAAATTGGGAAACAAATTTAAAAAAAAAAAAATAAATAAAATGTAAACAAAAATTCCGGTCTAGTGCCAACTTTAGGACAAAAATATGACCCTAACTAGAGGCCTCAGACCCTAATTCCTTGGACAATAAGTTCACTAAATTTCTACGCAAAATAGACGCTCAGCGCGGCTCAATTTGGAATTTGGACCCAGTACTTGGTGGGTTTTTCGTTTTGTGGTCTAAATAAAGCCAATCTGAAAAAAAAATTGTACGTCGGTCTGTCTCTCAAAACGATAAACTTGATCGAAAAATCTTTATTGAAAAATCTTTTTTCATTTTCTTTTCTTTTTTCCTGAAATTTAATCGAAAAAGCCTTTGTGGGATTGAATCTTGGCAAAATCGGACAAGAACTTTCGAAGTTACTGTTGAAAAAGTGGTAAAACGTGGTTTTTTGGAGGTTTATGATACTTTTTGACTTAGATCTTTGCGAAATTAGCACGGAAATCGCTCTTCAAGGTTTTGAATGAAAGACAAAAAGTCTCAAAAAGTCACAAAAACAAATTAGTGAGAATTTGTTGAGTGATTCGGGCTGTAGGGACATTAGTGAAGGCTTAACTCACGCTACGCCCTCTACAGTTGGTAGTTTTTCATTAATATTTCTCAAATGATGAGGTTTATTGTGCAGCGTTGTGGAGAAATAAGAAGAAAAACTTTTTTGTACATCCAAGTATGGGTTCGATGCCTCTCCTTAGGGCCCTAGGCTGCTCCTAAGGTCTACCTCAGCCAAAGTACATTTTTTTGCTATGTTGTGGAATGAATCTATCGAAGTATGGATCCGAGGCTCTACTTAGTGCTCTAGGTGTGTTCTAAGATCGGGTGTATCAGGGACGAAATTCTACCGAGGTATCCGTTGCACATGAACCAGCACGCATACCAGGTAGGTAAATCTACTGATTCTGCGCTTCGCTATCTGGTGGCTAAGGTAGAGAGATCTTTTGAAGGGGAGGAGATTGCACTTGGATGTTTTATGGATATTCAAGGCGCTTTTGACAACACCAATTTTGAGATCACTCGCCAGGCCCTAGAGCGCAGAAGAGTAGCACCGATGGTGACTAGGTGGATCACTAGTATGCTCAGAAACAGGGCAGTTGAGGCAACGGTGTGTGGCCACAAGGCAAGTTTCTGGGCATCTAGAGGCTGCCCTCAGGGGAGTATACTATCCCCGCTGTTGTGGTGTATGGTCGTGGACTCCCTCATCAGGAGGCTGAACGACGAAGGAATTTTCGCTCAAGGGTACTCGGACGATCTGACAATTCTGATCAGAGGCAAGTTTGAGAGCACGCTGAGTGACAGAATGAGATATTCGCTGAAGATAGTAGAGGAATGGTGTCGAGACAACGGCCTCAGAGTGAAGCCGGACAAAACTCGCATAGTTCTCTTAAGCAGGAGAACGTCGGTTCACGAACGGGTAGGGAAATTGAGGCTGTTTAATAAAGATATCGTTCCCGGAGCTTGGGTGAAATACCTGGGAGTTATCCTCGATCGCAAGTTGAACTGGATCGAGCACATCAAGAACAAGGCACAGAATTCTCTACTGGATATGCAGGAACTCGTTTGGAAGAAACTGGGGCCTGCCGTCCAAGGCTAAGCTGTGGATGTATGAAGCAGTTATCAGACCTATGATGAGTCACGACTGCGTCGTATGGTGGCCGAGGCTCGACATTAGGAGTGCGAGGAAAGAGATGAATGAGATTCAAAGGCTGGTATGCATTTGTGTTACCGGAGCTATGAAATCGACAGCTACGTCGGCTATGGAGACGTTAATTAACCTGCCACCGGTCCATGTGGCATTGAAGGGGGAAAGCTTTTGCTACGGCGGATAGGCTGTCTTAGAACGATCTCTGGACTCCAAATTTCATTTCAGGCCATGGGAAAATCAAGACGGCTATCACTAACGAGGTCTTTGCGATGCCTAGGGACCGAATGAAACCGGAGACAGACTTCATAAGGCGTTTCGAGGCTGTCATACCCAGCAGGTCTGAATGGCTGGAAGGTTGACCAAGTTGCCTATCAGATGAAGGAACTGTGAGCTTTACTGATGGCTCTAAAACTTCAGAAGGTACAGGAGCCGGAGTATTTTCTCCAGAACCGTTGGCGGAAAGGTAGTACCACCTAGGTGGATACGCCGATGTTTTTCAGGCTGAAACTTTCGCGGCACTGATGGGAGCGCGGGAGGCACTCCCAGCAGAGGCATGTGGAGATAATGTGACAGTCCGTTCTGACAGTGAGGCGATGATCAAAGCGCTAATGTCGCCTGTCGTGACATCCAAGCTAGTAAAAGAGCTGAAGGAAACCCTGAACTAGATGGGATTGAGAAATCGGGTCACGCTGGTCTGGGTTCCCGGACACTCTGGTGTAGAGGAAAACGAGAGAGCGGATGAGCTAGCGAGAAGAGGCTCATCAACATTGAGTTGTGGGCCAGAACCCCTTATACCCATCCCACACTCGGCATGCGTGAAAGCGATGAAGAGCTGGGTGAGGTCGGAATTCGCTAACTATTGGAGCACCTATGAAGGAGGAATGTACACGAAGCGTTTCTTCCCAGTGCCGGATGGGAGGTGGGCCAGAGAACTGTTAAGCATGGGCAGGAAGCGCATCAAGAGGGTGGTGGATGCGATTACCGGGCATTGCGGACTGAACAAACACCTGGCAAAAATGGGGATCTTCAACGATCCCAACTCCACCTGCGGCCTAAGTGAGGAAACGGGCGTTCACGTTATATGCGAAGGACTCTAGGAAGTCATGTGGTCCAACCTGCAACAGTACCAAAAATGGGACCTGCCGCTCTAGACAGGTGCCTTATAGGAACTGGGAGGTTTTCGAGATTTACATGATGAATGGGGTACGTAACAAAGGATCATCAAATCTGTGTTTCAAGGACCAGAAATGGACCGACCCAATCTGATAAATCTAAAAAAAAAGATCGGGTGTAGTGCAAATTCTTTTTTTTGAAATTGTTTTTAATTGTTTCTTCGGGCGAATTTTTCGTTACACTTTCGGCAATTTCCAATCCAATGTTATGTGGACGAAATTTCATACACTTAAGACCGAAGGAAATATTTATTCAGAAACGCTCCAATCATTTTGCAACATCTATTTTGCTTGCCATGTCTACTCTGATACCCGTCCCTTGCATATGTTTTTAGATTTGCAACCAAAACGAAAAACCAACCAACTCCCAGGAGGAAATTCGACTGGTTACAAATGTAGTGGTAAACTCATTAGACCCCCTTATCGAGACGAGACACTTTGGGACTTAAAACTTTCAAAGTCTCTTGCCAGACCGTTTGTCGCTTATCGAAAAACTATATGGAACTAACTAATCTTCTTTCTTGCAAAAAATGCAACAAGAGTATTTCGTATAATAGTAATTTATGCAACAAGTTGCGAAAAGAAGGTGTTTTTCTCACTAGATGTGGAGCGAGTTTGAAAATCATATAGTGTGACAAAAGCGCCCTCTTTTCGCAACGTGTTTCATAGAACGTTTTATGCAATTTCGTTTTCCGTAACTCAAAAGTAGTGACAAAAAACTGGTTTTTTAGTTACCCCTTTGCGCAACCAAAAACAGAACAAAGAGATTCTATAATCATTCGCAACGAAATTGCATAAAAGAATGTTTTACTACTGAATAACATTAGGAATCGAATAAAAATTAGGTTCATAGTTTTCAAAGGAAGAAATTTTAAATTAAAGGGAAACACTTTCTCATAAATTTTAAATTCCGTCGAATTGCAATTGGGTGCTTTTCCACGAATTATCTAAAAGTGATCGTGAGGTTGTCGGGATAGCGAGTGCCAGTGAGGGATAATAAGAAATAGCGAGGGAAAGGGTAACGAGAATTGTGAGTGGCATCGTGTTTGTGATTTATACATATAGAATTAGTGCGCACAGCTTGTATGCAAACATTATTACAGTTAAATAGGTCATGAAAAAGATAATTTAATTTCAAGGCTCATTTTTGTGATGCGGTGTTTCGGATTGGCATTGTAGAAAGTCACCAGGTGTAACACGATTTGAATTCAGAATTCACACTGGAACTCATAGTTTATGTCTATTGCTTTTATCATTTTCATTATGTATTTCATCTCATTGTCAAAATCGTTTCCGTCTTCAACAATCATAATTTAGTCGTCATTTCTAGATGAAGATCTTCTGGAGCGACTTCGAAATTAAATAAACGGGCAACGTTTTCACATACATTCGATTTGAATTGCTTCGTCCTTAGTGAATGCAATTTATTGAGCCGAGACTTCCACTTACATGATGACACGCTATTTTATTGCATGAGCGTAAACGAGACAGCAGACAAAGGGGAATGAAAAATTCGTTTGACTAATGAGAATAACGTTTTATAATTGAATGGTGAAATGCAGAAAGGGGACATGTTCCAATGCAAAATATCTCAATAAATATAAAACTTACTGAGTTGCGCTCAAAGGCGAAATTGTCGGGTGTGACGAGGTTATCAATTCCTTGTTAAAGATGGAGTACCTTCTCATCATCCTGAGGAGCCACCTCTAGAACCTCGAGGCTTTGTAGGTTTTTTGAAGGTTCCTTTCGGGTTTTATTATTGATTAAGGTTAAAAGTCACAAGAATCTTAAATTTTTCTTGGATCCAACCACTTCCGGATCCAGGATAATGAACTGCTCCTGAGCTTAATCATGTTTCATGTCTTCCTCAAGGTAATGTTGAGATAGAAATTTTTTTGAAATTGCAAATTTGTCGCAGATGTCAAGTCCTTCAATCCTTCCTTAATGGCTGAGTATTAGTTCATCATCCTGAGGAGCCACCTCTAGAACCTCGAGGTTATGTAGACTTTTTGAAGATTCCTTTCGGGTTTTATTGTTGATTGAGGTTAATAGTCACAAGAACGTTAAATTTTCCTTGGATCCAACCACTCCCGGATCCAGGATAATGAACTGATCCTGAGCTTCATCAAGTTTCATGTCTTTCTCATGGTAATATTAAAACTGAAAGTTTTTTTAAATTGCAAATTGTCGGAGATGTCGAGTTCTTCAATTCCTCCTTAGAGATGGAGTACCAGCTCATCATCCTGAGGAGCCACCTCTAGAACCTCTAGGTTATGCGGATTTTTTGAAGGTTCCTTTATGGTTTTATTGTTGATTGAGGTTAATAGTCACAAGAACGTTAAATTTTTCTTGGATCCAACGACTTCCGGATCCAGGATAATGAACTGCTCCTGAGCTTAATCAAGTTTCATGTCTTCCTTAAGGTTATAAATTGAGATAGAACGTTTTTTCAAATTGCAAATTTGTCGTAGATGTCAAGTTCTTCAATTGTTCCTTAATGGTGGAGTATCAGCTCATCATCCTGAGGAGCCACCTCTAGAATCTAAAGATTCTGTACATTTTTTGAAGGTTCCTCTCGGACTTTATTATTGTGTATAAGCATGTCAGCTTGAGAAAAGTAGACAATAAAATTAATATTCATTCATTGAATGAGGTTAATAGTCACAAGAACGTTAAGGTTTGTTAAGACCAAACCGCTCCCGTATCCAGGGTAATGAGCTGCTCCTGACTATCAAGTTTTTTGTCTACCTTAAGGCAATATTGAAATTGAACGTTTTTTCAAAGTCAAAGGTACTAGGTCATCATTCTCGGCTCTAGGTCGGAATAACTAACGTACAAAATAACTAAATCCTAAATGCGCACTAACTAACGACTGTTACAACTAATATACGAAATAACGAAGTGACGTAATAACTTTGATGTGAGTCGCGCATGACGCTTTTCAGACTAACTAAAGTACATGGGGTTCTGCCCCAAACCTCGCTAGGGGCGCTGCTACTTAGACCCTGCAAGGGATCAAACTCAAACCCTCCAAACTAAGGTCATCATCATTGACAATCAGCGATAATCAGCAAATTAGTTATTAGTTATTATTTGTTTTTTGTTAGTTTAGTTATTTCTTCCGGTAGTTGATGTGGCGCTTAGTAATTTATTACATTTTTGTCTCATAGTCATTTTGTACCTCTAAATATTTTTGTAGCTAGTTATTTTGAATTTAGCTATTTTGTACTTTGGTTATTTTTCCTTCGTTATTTTGACGTAACCCCATCATTCTCTCCTTAAGGATGTAGTGGCCATTCTCAAGAAATATTACGTTCCTTGGTTTTTCTAAGGTTCTTTATGTATTTCTGAAGAGTTTCTGAAGATTTAATTAATCGTCAACTAAACGTATTCAAAAAGAAACGGCATACATCATGACAAAATTTTAATTACGATTCATAGGAATTGAGTTGAAATTGCGGGTGCTAATTGTCGAATTGTTACAATTTATCATATTATTCTTTGTTCAATTACACAGTAGGCTACTATTCAATAAGTCTGTTGTTTTGTCATCCATTATTATTGTTATTATTAAACAATGCAAAATCGTTCGTTGGAGCAGTCGACAATTCGGTGCTGTGATTTAAAAGAAAAATTCCTGTTAAACTAAATTATGGCAGAAGGAGAAGAAGATGATATTATTATTGTTCCGAAACGTAAAAAGGGTGTTAGAAATCCAAATTTGTATAAACGTAATATTATTAAAAATGCAAGACTGCATGGTGAAGCTTACACCAATTATTCAGGAACGCAAATTCCTGCAGTACAATGCAATGCCTATTGCGGGTGAGGTTTTTGTGTTATTCTTCGCATACATGCTTTTTAGTGATATTTTTGTAGATGTAAGAAAATGTGCCTTGATGGAATTTCCACTGAATCCCAAAAAAGAATTTCTGAAAAATTTTTTAAAATGAATTCGAAAAATGAACAAGACATCCATCTGCAACGGATGATTGAGTTTCTGCCAGTTCAACAAAAGAAGCCGAGAAAAGAAACTCCTGAAGCTTCAAGAAAACCGAAACACAGAACCGTCCGTTACAGTTTATTACACGGAGGTATACGAAAACCAGTTTGCAAGCAAGCTTTTTTATCTGCTCATGGAGTGACCAAGAAACGTGTTGAAAGAATCATCGCACTTTTAGTAGCCGACATAAATCCCGACGACATGCGTGGGAAAAACACCAGCCGCAACACAATATCGGAACAAGTTCGTCAACGAGTTCATGATCACATAAAATCATTTCCAACTCATTTATCGCACTATACGGACACGCCAACGAAGTACCTCAGTCCCGATTTATCTATCATGAAAATGTTCGAGCTTTTTAAGCAGAACTTTCCTGGCGATATAATTTCATATACATTTTATCGAAATTTCTTCAATTTGAAATTTAGTCTTCGGTTCGGAAGACCAGCGAAAGATTGTTGTGGTCAATGCGAAGAGTTCGGCACAAAAATTAAGAATTCTACTTTAGCTGACGGTGCTAGAAAATTAGTTGTAGTTGAGTGGATGCTTCACAAATATCGCAGTCGCCAATTTTATACTGCTTTGCAGAAAGTGAAGAAGCGTTGTGAAACCAATCCGAAGATTGCCGGCCTGTCATTGGATTTTATGGCTAATGTTTCCTTACCAATGATTCCAGTGCAAGAATTATACTATCTTCGCCAGCTCACTGCAAACACGTTTGGTATCCACGATATTCAGTTAGAAAAAATGGTATGCTACCCGTATAACGAATTCGATGCTCACAAAGGACCGGATGAAGTATGTTCTTTCCTCCAACACTATTTAACAAAATATATGGCCGAAGGAATAACGACCTTGTTTATATTTGCTGACAATTGTGGTGGTCAGAACAAGAACCACACTCTTCTTCGTTTTGCTATGGCATTAGTGGAGCTTAACTGGTTCGAAGAAATAACAATCAATTTCACTGTAAGAGGACACTCCTACATGCCATGCGACAGGGACTTTGGATTAATTAAAAGGAAATTAAAGAAAGAAGAGCGGATCTACACACTGGAGCAATATAAATCGGTTATACAAAAAGCTTCTAGAATCCCCAATAAATTTAACATAGAAACGGTCGAAACGGCAAATATTTTGAACTTCAAAGGATGGTGGGCGCAGTTTTACAAAAAACAATGCCTTTCGAGTGAATCTTCCGGGCCTAAACAAAAACTTCTAATTTCTCAGTACAGCTATTTTAATATCAAGAAGAATTCTTTTGGCGAAGTCACCTGCAAAAAGTGGATTAACGGATCTAAGGAAGAAAAATTCAAGCTAAGAAAAAAAACGCAAAGCCAGATGTCTTTACCAACTAAACAAGCATATGCTGACAAGCTTCCCATCCTTTCCACGAAAATGTCAGACATCAAAAAAATAATACCGTACATCCCTGAGGAGCACATTGGGTTTTGGAATAAAGTATTGGAACTCCCAACTCGTGCTGAAGAAGTTAATCAACCTGCTTGAACTGTGGTCAGCGCAAAAGTAACGAAATTTTAAAGTCTTCGGATGTTTTATATCGAGATCGTTTCGATTTTTTTTTTAATATTATAATTTTTAAACACAATAGCTTTCTGACACAAAGCAATTTTAATTTTTCTAGTCACAAAATTATGAACTTCATTAAAATTTTTAAAATGAAATTATAGATTTCTACTTTTCAAACTATGGATGCCGATTTTAACATTTCGTTGATCAAAATTGTATAAATTTTTTAATTTAATTTATTTACATTTTGAAAATTAAATGAATTGAACTCAGCTGTTAAAATATTTTAAATAAAAATATTTTCAATTTTTATATTAATTTGTTTCATAAATTGTTCCGCTTAAGTTGATCACCGATTCGCTTTGTCTTCAAGACGCTTTGAGATCTCACCACCAACCACTACTAACTTCACTACTTCACTTCAAAAAATATTTAAAATTTAAGAAATTACGACTTCTGGAGATTACTCCTCAAGATGATGGTTATGACCACACCTCGGGATTTTGCTTTTTAAAAAGTTTCTATTTCCCAGAGGAAGATATAAAGCTTGAATTAAATTTTATCATTACTGCTAAGGCTAGCCCAATGATAAAACACACAAAGAACATAAATAAAGTCAGCGGAACCTAGTATTTCTATAGGTGTCTAGTCAGGATAATGCATAAGTGCCACTTCGTCCTTAAGTAATGATTGAAGACCTCGACGTCTCCGACTTTTTGTACTTTTAAAAACGTCACTATTGCCTTAAGGAAGACATGCAACTAGACGAAGTTCAGGAGCAGTTCATTATGCTGGATCCGGAAGTGGTTGGATCCAAGAAAAATTTAACGTCCTTGTGACTATTAACCTCAATCAACAATAAAACCCGAAAGGAACCTTAAAAAAATCTGCAAAACCTCGACGTTCTAGAGGTGGCTCCTCAGGATGATGAGCTGGTACTCCATCTCTAAGGAAGAATTGAAGAACTCGACATCTCCGAAAATTTGCAATTTAAAAAAACTTTCAGTTTTAATATTACCATGAGAGAGACATGAAACTTGATGAAGTTCAGGATCAGTTCATTATCCTGGATCCGGGAGTGGTTGGATCCAAGGAAAATTTAACGTTCTTGTGACTATTAATCTCAATCAACAATAAAACCCGAAAGGAACCTTCAAAAAGTCTACATAACCTCGAGGTTCTAGAGGTGGCTCCTCAGGATGATGAGCTGGTACTCCATCTTTAACAAGGAATTGATCACCTCGTCATACCCGACAATTTCGCCTTTGAGTGCAACTCTGTAAGTTTTATTTTTATTGAGATATTTTGCATTGGGACATGTCCTCTTTCTGCATTTCACCATTCAATTATCCTTTTAGAGCAATAATTTTAATTAATTTTTTAAAATAATTTTAATGGTTCCAATGAGTTTACATACAATAAAGAAATCAAGTTCTCATTTAGTACAAAAGGAAGAACTAAATGGTCCATTAGCTCGACATTGTAGCCCACTCCGACATTGACCATCTTCTTCGCATCGTTTCCCTTCCTCTAACGAAAACGGTTCAATGCAAATATTTTCTGCAGAACAAAGTAGCCCTTCTTTGCAGTTCGTAGTGTACGCACAGTCTTCACCAATATTGGAAATCGGATGACTTGCATTCAAACATATTCCATTGACACAAGTAATTCCATCGCCATGACATTCAATTGTTATTCCATCTCTACTGCCGCAGGGTCCAAACTTTCCAACAGAACATTCATTTTCGCCGTCATAATTTCTAATGTCCCAGTAAGTGTCTCTAGCATCAGCTCTGTAAACTTTCTTACATTCACAATGATTATCGTCGCCACACGTAAGGCGCAAGTCGTTACTGAATTGGCAATAATTTTTGGAGCAATCTGATTCACTGAAGCTGAACGGTGTCAATCTAACAGCTCTTCCACTGACATCATTTGGTTCACGACACTGGTTGTTAATGCAAGCGAAACCATCTTGGCAACCGACGATCAGATCTTTTCCCTTCTGACCACATGGACCGTATTTAGACATGAGGCATTGATCATTTTCCCACTTTAGATGAAAATTAGATCGGAACGTATTTGAACATTCGCACTTCTGTACGTTACCCCAGCAGGCCAAGTGAAGATCATCTGTTACGTAGCAGTCTTTCGCCTCATTGCATTTTGCATTGAGAAAACCATTATCAGCTGAACAAACAGCAACAAACAAGACAACAAACAAAACTTCACACCTAATTGCAAAATGTCTCATGTCGTTTATTTTTTTTTTTTTTTAATTTATGAGCGAGATACGGACGTTCAGTCGAATGTCAAAACAGCAACTAAAATGATTATAATGGTTAACTAATAAATATCATTTGCTGGAGACACAGACACATCGAATTCATTCATATACACGTAAATTGTTTATGCATACAAACGTTTCGTTAAATTCAATCTAGCAATTATGAAACACGTCCCACGAGTCATCACAGCTAAGATACCGAGACGCAAGTCCAATTACTAAATTAATATTGTTCATCGGGGCGTTTGCGGCCATTTTTGTCATTTTTCACACCATCAATCTATAAACATTATGCAAAGAACATCCGTTTCCGCTTTTAAAAATAGTTATTTACGTAACTATGAAAAAATAATGTTTTTGACGAGTGTGAGGTCACACTAGTCAAAAACATATTTTTCCGAGTTTCGTACAATATTTTTCATTCCGAGGGTTCAGAAAACAGCATTTCTGTTTTAAAATAGGACGGAAAACAGCACACAATTTTCAGAAGCTTTATTTTCCTAATGACTAGAGTCTTAAAACACGTTTAAGATTCTAAAAGATTTCTATATGCGCAGATAGAATACTGGAATAATGAACTCGAACCGTTGGAGCTGTTCAGCGATACTCATGTCGAGAAAAACTGACAAATATGAAAAGAAACCTGATAGAAGTTGAAAAGGTTGTTTGTTGTTTGAAAAGTGCTAGAGAAATCCACAATAATCCCTTAAACCTAGGAACCCCCACTGGATAACCTCGCTCATGTCGAGAATAATTGAAAAATATCTAAAAACCTTATGGAAGTTTAATACGCCAGTTGCCCATACCTTGAATACACTCAAACAAACACATACAGAAGATGTTCTAGCTCCCAGACGAGGCCGCTGACCCCATTTTTCGAAAATCTTGTATGTCGTAGAATCCCCAGCCAAAGCTCGCTGCAAAATTTTAAAAACAGTTATCCTGCCGTTTTCAAGAAAAAGCTCAAAAACTAACAAACCGACTATCTAACTATCGTGAAAGTTTTCATTTACTTTGGTTTGTATGGGAGAGCATTTTTAATATGGCGAATATCCATGTCTCCGGATCCAATGAACTGATTTTAATGAATGAAAGTTCATTTCGACTGAGAATTTTCCGCAGAATCCTGGAAAAATATTTTTCGGGGCTACGTCGCGAGTGGGAAGTCAAAAAATTCCTGTATATGCTCCTTAGCCTACGAAAAAAATTACTTGTGAACTTTTAGCGTGTAAGACTTGCGTCACGGTCGCATTGCTGCCGCGCGCCCATGACAAAATTTCGTGAAAGATAATCTGACAAAACCTAATGAACTTTAGTAAATATTGAGAGAAGTAATAAAAATTGATTAAATGTATGCATGGCATATACGTTTCCCTCGTAAAAAACTTTAAAAATGAAATTCGCTAAAACTGTGATAACTCTTACATACAGCAAAAGATGCAACGTGAACATGGGTATCGTTTGAAAGCTAGAATAGCTACAATAGAAAGCTTTTATAGTTTTTAAATGCCTACACATTTTTTTGAAAACTCGGTCAAAGTTGACCTACTCGCTTGGTAGAGTCTTTTGGAGCAAAGACTCGTCGAGCGACGAACCTCGTTTTCCGGAATTTTTGACTTTGACAAAGTTCTTAAAAAAATGTGTGGGCATTTAAAAATTACAGAAGAATGTCGTTGATAGCCAGTTATTTTCGAGAGAAAAATAGGAACTGCTGCGTAGAAAATACCTACGACGAGCATACACTCTTGCCGTAAACCCTTGCAAAAAATCTACTACCGGCGCGGCGCTTGAAAATTAATCGGCGGCAGCGATTGGCGCGAAAAGTTTCACATCGGCGGCGGCGACGGTCATAAGCGCAGGAAAGTTCATCGGCGGCGGCGATCGGCCCGAAGTTTTTCGATAAAATTTTGAAGAAAATATTCATGAAATTTTTTTAAAAAGTTTTACGCTAACCGATAAAAATTTAATTTCGCACTCAGCATATGAATAATTATTGGACCCGTACGAAGTACAAAGGTCCTATACGTTTACTACAAACAATTTTATTGTAACATGGGGTCGATCGAGGTGGGAGGGGGGGGGGATGCATCTATTATCGTCTAGAGATGACGAATCAGCAATAAAAAAATCTCCGTCTGTCCGTCGAAGATGAGCAAAATCGATGAAGTGGTTCCGGAGATATGGTCGAGTAAGTGACCAAAAACATGGTTTTTCGAAGGTTGGTAAAGCTTGTTTGCAAATATCTCAGCAAGTATAGCACGGAAATTCCTGGTATATGGCTACTTCCATAATTAGGTAGGATTACCCGGATCTCCAGAACTGTGAGAGTTAGAAAGTTAGTTCCAAAGGCGAAGTTGTAGAAAATGAAATTTAAGCGAACACGTGTTTAGGGTTTTGGGGAAATATGGCCCAATCCTGGTATATGGCCACTTTCATAATTGGGCAAGATGATCTCCAGAACTATGAGTGGTAGAAAGTTGCTTCCAAGGACAAAGTTGTAGACAATAAAATTTTAGATATTACGTGTTTCTGTGTTTTAGGGAAAAACGACTTAGTCCTTGGATATAAGCTTTTCTAGATTTGAATGGTCTGAGATGTACTTCGGTAGGGCCTTTGACACTACCTTGGGTAATTTCTATGGATCTTTGAAATTCTTACAGTTATAAAAGAACAGAAAACATTGGATTAGGTACGTTCGAGTCACTTTGGCACATCTATTCTGTTTGTCACATCTATTCTGATACGTACGGGTCTTTGGTTATGTTTATTCACTAGTTCAGCAAATTTTTGTGAACTTTTGCTCACATGGATTCTTCTTAGAGATCCTTTCGTTACCTACGTTTTTACCGTGTCAGTGGTAATTGCACACAAACCTAGTGCCATCTTTGATGCACTAGGTGCGGAAACTAGTAGGGCCTAGACTGCCGATTCGCCTCATCAATGTGTTTTATCGACAGGCCTTTTTTTGGACCACACGTTTAACGTGAATTTCGAACCACGTCTAACGGTAGCTAGCATTTTACCATTGGGATTTCTTCTGGTGTTAAGTATATCCAAAGTCAGACTCAGATATTTGTACACAGAATTCATCGAATATGAGTGACGTCATAGTTGTTATTCTTCTGTGTACGATTTGTTGCGGCACCAAATTCACAACTTCCCATATTATGAATCCTGGGTGTGCCTAGGAACGTTACTTCATGCTATACATTGAAGAAAAATCCTATACAGAATTTGTCCTCACCAGGATTGAACCCAGATATTCTTGGTGGAAAGCCAGTACGTTACCTCCCGTTCCTCCCGCAAAATAGGCCGATTTATTTGAAGAAATAAAGTACTTGAAAATGCGAAATAAGCCAATAACAACAAATTAATTGAATTTCATGTGACATTATACTCACTATATACCGACAATAACGTGTTTTGTACACTCGAGTCGCTTGAAAGGAACCTTTATATTTATCGTCATATCTTTGCAAAAATTTTATTGTCTGGGCTCTCTGCAACCCAGTGGCATTTGACAGGGCCAACTATGCAAAACAAAAACTGTCAAATTGTCCGATTTCGTTAGTGACGAAACAAGACGGGGCACACAAACATTGCATTTAACCTTCAAGTTTTTTATTTCTGACAACTTTAATGTTAAATCAGTTTCATACACTTAGTTAAAGTTCCGACTCCTAACTTCCTGAAAGAATAAAAAAAAAATCCAAGTTAAAAGCAACGTTTGTGGGGTAAATAAAACACGACGGGTTGAGGTTATGGTTAACTTGAAAATGTGAACTGCTGCAACCATGTTTGCTTCAATCGCATCTTAGACAAAACATATTGAATCCAAGAAATTAAAGTAATTTATTGAGAACTGAATCTGCATCACAAGAAGGTAATACTTAATATTTTGTTGGGCCACCATTAGCGTCAATGACGGCGTTCAAACGCCGAGGCATGCTTTCATATAAATTTTTAAAATATTCTGGTCTTAGGCGCAAAAGCTCCCAATTACGCTGAATTTGGTTTTGTAGGTTTTCAATCGTCCGCGGATGAATGCTCTTCCAGTCTCTAGTGATCTCGCTCCACACGTGCTCGATGGGGTTCAGGTCAGGGCTGTTAGAAGGTGCCACCAGCAACGTCATTTCTGGATGATTTGCAAACCATTTTTTACATATTTTCGACGTATGTATGGAGCAGTTGTCCTTTGATTTAATTGTTTGTAAATTTAAAACTAATAAATGTTTTTGATCTTTACCTGCATAAATATCATTTCGTCGAATCTTCCATAGCTGATATCCACTGTTGGCATTAAAACTTCGTCCAAAATCTCAATATATCCGGTGCTCTTGAAACGACCGGGAATTGTAGCCATTTCACCAGCACCGTCTTTGCTTATCCAACCCCAAACGCCAGTACTGATTCTCCCACTTCGTTGTGTTTCGTGAATGAAGCGTTTGTTGTAACGCATGTTGTCTGGACGATATAGATGTAATCGTTGGTGTCGATCACTTACAAAAGTTTTTTCGTCAGAAAAAATGACATTTGACCAGTCGCGAGTCAAATTTTCCAAAGCGTATCCCATCCGGTCTTCTTCTTGTGCTGGTGTCAACTTTGGCTTTTTCGCTGCGATTCTGTGCTTCACCCCACTGTCGTTCCAAACCTTTTTGATCGTGTTTTTATTGACCCCATACTCACGGCCGACGATAGCAGCATTCTGGAATGGTGCATCGTTTATTCTTTTAACCAGCTCGGCTCTTTGAGCTGCATCAAGCTTTCGTTTCTGACCAGGTTGTTTACGGCGATTCAAATGTTTTTCATTACGTTGGCGATTTACCCAACGTTTCACTGTTTTTATCTATGGTCAAGATGATGTAAGAAAAGGATTGTGATTTTTAAATATTTGTTAGAAATTAGAAACTACCGAAACTTTCAGCGATTGAGAAATTTCATCGTAGGTTCTTCCAGCCAAATGCTGGCCAACAATTGCTTCTCGCTCCTCCATCGGGCAATGTTTTTGTCTGTTAGCACGAAACATTTTTTTTAGTTTTTACGTTTTTCGTTGATTTAGAAATCTTAACTGCAATCCGGGTTGTAATTCTAAGCAATATTGTGATGACATTGACCATCTTTCTGACCTGGCTACTTTGTTCGATTTAAGCTATGTTCAAATCGATCGATGCAAAGCCTACAGTTTTCTGTTCCGTTGGATCGAAGCGCTAAGAGCAATTCAGGGCCAACAATGATAAATTCATGAATTTAAATTCAATCAGTATTCGGTGTGTATTATTTATTTCATGTAAATTAAAATGACACAAGTGACTATCGACACATATGCATAGTTTCTTCCGTTACTTCCATACATTTGCAAGAATAATTCTTAATCGCTCGCTTGTTTCAGGCAGATATGTCAGTTTTTATCGTTTTTATATAAATCCATTAAATATTTATTTCAATCTTCATTTTGCCACCAACGTTTACTTCTATAGAAAATATTATAAACCCATCATGCTCGCGATGGATGGAAATGAAGTATTACGAGTATCACTTCTTGCCAAATCACTATTTTCCCAGTCAATATTTTTTGTTACATAGACTTGAGACACGAATCAACAGCTCCCTTTCAAACGGCTCAATTGTACGAATGACGTATACTCCTGAATTAAAATTGTTGAGTATTTAAGATTAATAATATTGGAACACCCTGTAATACGTGTTACCAACATAAACATATTTGCACATTCCTTATTGTAATTTATCCAAATAAATTTCATTCGATTATTAACCTTCATCTAGATCACACGTCTTTCAATACACTACAAATTGGCGACGAGATAAAAAAAAGGATTAGAATTTTATTCAATCATCGGTTACATCCAGAATCACCATAAAATTGTGTAAAGTTTTCTCGCTGTATATTATATATTTGAGATTCAGTACGGTTAAATTTATTAAATTTAAAACAATTTTTTGTGGCGAACACGTGAACGTAAGAATTTGGAACAATGACGAACGAAAGCAAGGAAAATGTGGGCAGCATGGTAATTACCAGCAATTTAGTGCAAACATCGTCGGCTCCAGAGTTCCAATCGGATAAAGAAACGTGGCTAATCTTCAAGGAAAGATTAGATATTTATTACAAAAATGCAGAGGAACAAAAGGGAATTTTGCTGGAAGCCATTGGGACAATCCCGTATGATTTGCTGCACAATATTTGCAGTCCAGCATCTCCAGATTCCAAGTCGCTCAAGGAAATTTGTGAAATATTGGAAATACATTTCACACCGCCAAAAATTGTATTTCGTGAACGTAAAGCATTTCATCAGGCAAAGAAGAATCAGGATGAAACAGTTTCAAAATGGTTTGCAAAGGTGAAGAAAATGGCGTTACGTTGTAAATTTGGTGACAAATTGGATGCATTTGTTAAAGATAAATTCATCATGGAATTACCTGAAAAGATTTTTGGAAAGTTATGTGAAGAACCAGAAACAATATCATTGGCTGAAACGTTACGAAAGGCTATGATTTGGGAAGTAAAATTTTTGGCTAAAGCGGAAATTGTTGAAGAAAACGTGAACTTCGTGAAAAATGGAAAGCGGTCAAGGAAAAGCAAAGAAAAGCATGTGGAAAAGAACGGCAAGGGCAACACGTGTCAAAATGGCGGCAACAAAGAAACAAAGAAAAAGTGCAAGCATTGTGGGTGGCGCAATCATCTCTCAGATTCATGCAAATTTAAGGAATACAAATGCAACTCTTGTGGAAAAATTGGGCATTTAGCTTCCATTTGCAATTCCAGGGAAGACACAAACGTTAAATTTATTTCAAAGCAAGATTCAAATTCATTTGATTTTAGCGTTTACAGTGTAGCTGATGAGAATTCGGTTGGCAGTTATTCACTTTTGGTCGACATTGATGGAACAAGATCGAATATTGCTTGCGATACTGGGGCACCATGCGTTTTATTTCCAACTAGTAAATACCCCCGCCCCTAGGGGCTACGCAGGCTTTATCATTTTCGCTTTAACATTAAAGGGTAGGTTACGTAGTCGAAACCCCCGCCCCTAGGGGCTACGCAGGCTTTATCATTTTCGCGTGTTGTCTATTCAGAGAGCCATATTTTTTTTCGTTTTAAATAATGATGCGTAATGTTTCAACTTCCCCCGTACTCCACTTCCTCCGTGGAACGTATGCAACGTTCCCCGTATTCCACTTCCCCCGTATTCCACTTCCCCCGTATTCAACGTTCACCGCATTCCAAATTCGCCGTATTCAAGTTTACCCGAATTTTATTTCTTCGTATTCCACTCCACCGTATTCCACTTCCCCCGTATTCCACTTCCCCCGTATTCCACTTCTCCCGTATGCCACTTCCCCGTATTCCACTTCTCCCGTATGCCACGTTCACCGTATGCAAAGTTCACCATATTCAACTTTCCCCGTATTCCAAGTTCCCCATATTCCAAGTTCCCCGTATTCCAAGTTCCCCGTATACCATTTCCCCCCTGTTCCACGTTCACCGTATGTAACGTTCCCCGTATTCAACTCTCCTCGTATTCCAAGTTCCCCGTATTCCAAGTTCCCCGTATTCCACTTTCCCTGTATTCCACGTTCACCGTATGCAACGTTCACCATATTCAACTTTCCCCGTATTCCAAGTACCCCTTATACCACTTCCCCCGTATCCCACCTCCTCCTTGGAACGTATGCAACGTTCACCGTTTTCCACTTCCCCCTAATTCCACCTCTCCCGTATTCCACGTTCACCGTATGCAACGTTCACCGTATGCAACGTTCACCGTATGCAACGTTCACCGTATGCAACGTTCACAGTATGCAACGTTCACCGTATGCAACGTTCACCGTATGCAACGTTCACCGTATGCAACGTTCACCGTATGCAACGTTCACTGTATGCAACGTTCACCGTATGCAACGTTCACCGTATGCAACGTTCACCGTATGCAACGTTCACTGTATGCAACGTTCACGTATGCAACGTTCACCGTATGCAACATTCACCGTATGCAACGTTCACCGTATTCCAAGTTCCCCGTATTCCACTTCCCCGTATTCAACGTTCCCGTATTTCAAGTTCCCCGTATTCAGCGTTGCACTTGCTATGTATTCTACTCTGACACTTCCCCGACCAAATCTCTAAGACGACATCTTGACTGACTTTTAGCCGATTTTCAATTATGACCCGTTTTTTACCCATAACTCCCTTATTTCAGAACAATATCCCACCCCGGAACATGTTTTCTCGACGTTTTGCACCATACCCGACAACATATCAAAAAAAATTTCAATAATTTTCGGGCAGCGGAGCAAATTTTTGTCCATTTTTGCCTCCTTTGATCGACCCTGGGCACCGAACCGCTCAACCGATTTTCTTTAAATCGGTTTCTCTACCTTCACACTTCCGAAACCTTTCATCTGACACCTCACTGGCCTCATTCCGGCAACTACCGGCCGAGATATTGGTTAATAAGTGCTCCAGCTCTGGATAAAATCCCCAAATAACGACCTATAGCTCGGTAGTATGAAACTTTTTCACCCAACATTGTTCAGCAAATTTGTTGCCCCAAGCCTCCACTATCGATTGGCACTCAAAAATTATTTCTACTTTGTCCAGCTTTGTTCTACTTTGTTCTACTCATCAACATCAACAACTTTCCCGAAGAAACCGAAGGCGTAACTATTCTCATTCAGAAAATACCAAAAATCCAAGATGGCGTCACTTTCACAGGTGGCAGCCATTTTCTTAGGATTCATAAAGATGCTACTCATCAACATCAACAACTTTCCCGAAGAAACCAAAGGCGTAACTATTCTCATTCAGAAAATACCAAAAATCCAAGATGGCGTCACTTTCACAGGTGGCAGCCATTTTCTTAGGATTCATAAAGATGCTACTCATCAACATCAACAACTTTCCCGAAGAAACCGAAGGCGTAACTATTCTCATTCAGAAAATACCAAAAATCCAAGATGGCGTCACTTTCACAGGTGGCAGCCATTTTCTTAGGATTCATAAAGATGCTACTCATCAACATCAACAACTTTCCCGAAGAAACCGAAGGCGTAACTATTCTCATTCAGAAAATACCAAAAATCCAAGATGGCGGCACTTTCACAGGTGGCAGCCATTTTCTTAGGATTCATAAAGATGCTACTCATCAACATCAACAACTTTCCCGAAGAAACCAAAGGCGTAACTATTCTCATTCAGAAAATACCAAAAATCCAAGATGGCGTCACTTTCACAGGTGGCAGCCATTTCCTTAGGATTCATAAAGATGCTACTCATCAACATCAACAACTTTCCCGAAGAAACCAAAGGCGTAACTATTCTCATTCAGAAAATACCAAAAATCCAAGATGGCGTTACTTTCACAGGTGGCAGCCATTTTCTTAGGATTCATAAAGATTCTACTCATCAATATCAACAACTTTCCCGAAGAAACCAACTGTCTAGCTATTCTCATTCAGAAAATACCAAAAATCCAAGATGGCGTCACTTTCACAGGTGGCAGCCATTTTCTTAGGATTCATAAAGATGCTACTCATCAACATCAACAACTTTCCCGAAGAAACCAAAGGCGTAACTATTCTCATTCAGAAAATACCAAAAATCCAAGCTGGCGTCACTTTCACAGGTGGCAGCCATTTTCTTAGGATTCATAAAGATGCTACTCATCAACATCAACAACTTTCCCGAAGAAACCGAAGGCGTAACTATTCTCATTCAGAA
>CM055404.1:64697784-64779439 GCA_029228625.1 Pseudolycoriella hygida | reverse complement strand
AAGCGTTGGCTAGAAAGAGACCAATTATATCTGTCTTTTTCTAACCAACGCTTTTAAATAGACGAACAAAAGTCATCCGCGGCTGCCTAGACACCATTTTTTCGAAAAATGATCTTCGTAAACGTTGATCTAGACGATGCATTTATTACATTCAGAGGTATCACGAAGAAAATTGCAGTTGTAGTTTCCAATACGAAAAGTCCACCATTGCTTGGTAGATCGTTTTTACGTTTATTTAATTTTGAATTGACTCAAGTTAATTTGATTGAAGCCAATCAAGATTATTCGTTGATTATTGAGCAAATTAAAAGTGAATATTCTGAAGTTTTTAATGGTCAACTTGGTGCTTATAATATAAGCAAAGTCTCTTTATCGATTGCTAAAGATGCTGTACCGGTATTTTTCAAACCGCGTAATATCCCTTTAGCATGGAAAGAAGTTGTAGAAAAACAGTTGCGAGATTTAATAAAGAAAGATGTTCTAGAATTGGTTGATAATGCGAAATGGGGGACACCATTGGTTCCCGTTCTTAAACCTAATGGTACTATTCGTATTTGCGCTGATTACAAGGTCACAATAAATAAATTTCTGAATGACGTAAAGTATCCATTGCCTAGGATCGATGAGATTTATGCGGAATTACAAGGAAGTGAAGTTTTCACAAAATTAGACATGTCGAACGCTTATAATCAGTTGGTCCTGGACGATGAGTCTCAGGAATTGTGTGTATGGAGCACTCACATAGGGACTCTCAAAATGAAACGTTTGCCGTTTGGTGTTAAGCCAGCAGCAGCAATTTTTCAAAGAATGATTGAAAATCTATTGCGAGGCATTGTAGGGGTGGTAGTTTATCAAGATGATATCACCATAACTGGGAAAAATAATCAAGAGCACTTGAAAAGTTTGAAAGCAGTTTTGAATAAATTCAAGATGGCAGGCTTAAAGTTAAACTTAGATAAATGTGCATTTTTCCAGCCTAAGATTTCTTACTTAAGATTTACGATCGATAAAAATGGATTGAGCAAGAATGATGAACGGATTGCTAGTGTGGTTAATGCACCGGTTCCGAAGAATGTTTCTGAAGTTAGGGCATTTTTAGGTATAGTTAACTACTATTCTAAGTTCATAAATAATTTTGCGCACCCCACTTTACAACTTGTTGAAGAAAGATGTGAATTTTAAGTGGTGTGACAAGTGTCAGAGCGCTTACGAGTTGATTAAAAGTAATCTCACATCGGATCAAGTTTTAGTGCATTTCAATCCAGATTTACCGTTGATATTATCGACTGATGCAAGTAACAACGCAGTGGCAGGGGTACTGTCGCATAAGTTTTCGGATGGTCTGATTAAGCCAATTGCGTTTGTTTCTCGATCTTTATCGACTAGTGAAAAAAATTATAGTACCCTTGAAAAGGAATCTTTAGCCATTGTATTCTCAGTGACAAAGTTGAGGCAGTATTTGTTAGGAAATCATTTTGTTTTACAAACGGATCACAAGCCATTGTTATCAATTTTTGGTGAACAACGTGGGCTTCCTGTTATGGCAGCTGCGCGGGTACAGCGTTCAATAAAAAAAATACTTTTGGACACTTTACGTCAAATGCGTATATTATATAAGGGGAACACCTCCCAAAATGGCGGAAAATCCACTTTTCCGATTTTTCGTAACCTCTTAAGATTTTTCACAAAATAAAAAAAAATATTTTTGAAGTTGTTGTGTCAAAACTATATTTTGGTGTAAGTTAGAAGCTAGTCCGGAATAGTCCGGAAAAAAAATCTGGCTACTGTATATTCATTCAGCCGCAATCAAGTGTGCATGAAATTGTTGTAGAGTGATTTCAGTATGTTCGTTTGTGTGATTTCGTCTCATTATGATCATAACGGAGCAAAAAACGTTGTTTATAACTCGTGATGAAAGTGGAATTTTTTGAAACACGTTCGAAAGCTTGTCCTACTCGGCTTCGTCTCGTTAGGACAAGCTTACGACTAGTTCCAAAACACTCGACTTTTCATCACTCGTTACAAAATATACTATTTTCGAAAAGCTACTTAAAATAACTTTTCAGCAATACCAAGGTCGAAGAAATTGTTTAAAAATTAGATTTTTTCGGCTAATCTGAGCGGTTGAGCTACTGTAGTTCCTCTCATTCAAGTAGTCACCAAAAATTCTATTTTGAAGCAGTGTTGGAAAGATATTTTCAGTTTATTCTTCATAAAAAAAATTCAGAAAAATCTAGTTGGTCATTGGAGAGGTAGACTTATAGAAAGTGGTTTTACTGAGCCTCGTCGCCACAGGCGGTTCTTTTAGAAGTTAGACATTTAAAAAAAATTGCCTCGTACCTCTAAATAAACGAACTTAATTTCACTTTTATCCAATAATTTTTGAGAATATATTACAGAAAGACGTTTTCGACGACTTTGGTGCATAGCTATATTCTCAGGCCCCCGCTGCTCAAAAAAGATTTCTTTGGAAAAATTTTGTTTTGTGATAGTCCAAGGAATCGTTTGGCACCATACCTTTGGAGGATCGGTGATGAGATTATTTCGACTGTTCGAATTATTTGCAAATTCACTCTTAAAAGCACAACACTTCGGCTAGGCTGGAATGTCACGGATTAAAATTGTTGCCTAGCCGAAGTGTTTCGCATTTACAGTTTGTTCATTTTACGCTTAAACAAATTTGAGATATTTTTGGTTTGTCAGAGATTTAAATGTCATTAACGTCACATTACATCAAATGTATGCGCTAGAAAGAGATCGCAACGTGCGTCTGATGTATGTATCTTTATATAGAAAGCTATATAGTCTGACATTAATGGCATTTTAATCTTTAACAGTACAAATTTTTATATATATATATATTCTTTATTCAATAAATCAATTGTTACAAATATTGTACTGTGGATCAAGTGGTTAGTGTTCAGCTTATTTACTCTAGCTTTTCAAACTATAATATTATCATCATTATTAAAATCTTATTCTTGTTTGAAATGTTTTTGTTTTATGGGCAGAAGAAAATTTTCAAAAAACTTCAAATGAGTTTATTTTTTAATTAAGAACTAAGGACTAATATCACAGTTAAAGGTTGTTCAGTTCAGTCTCCTGATGATGGGATTAACTGAGCTTAAAATTTTTGACTTGAAGTTCAAGTTGATCTTCGAAATTTGGTGGTGAACCATTGGTATAGAGGCGAGATCATGCAAGTCAGCGGTTTTGTAGTACGGCGGCAAGCGGTAGATGATCTTCAGGCACTTGTTCTGTAATAGTTGGAGCTTCGCAATGTGGATTTTAGCACATTCGCCCCAAACTGGGCAAGCACTAAGCAAGACACTTTGAATGATTGCCTTGTAGACACATAACTTGTTTTCAGTGCTCAGCTTTGAGTTTCTGTTTAATAGTGGGTAGAGCGCGCCAAGTAGCTTTAAAGCTTTACAGTATATCAGATCCACATGTGACTTAAAGGTCAGAGTCTTGTCTAGAGTGACCCCGAGGTACTTTATGATGTACCTCCAGTCTATTTCGGAGCCACGGACTGCAATCCCTTGAGGAGGAAGCCATTTTTGTGACCTCCTCTTGGTGAACAGGGTGGCATTGGTCTTTGAATCGTTCAGCTTTATTTTCCACTTCGTGGTATATTCGGTGAGCTGTCTGGTGGCTGCGTTAAGCTTACTCAGAATTTTGAGGGGTGACTTTGCTGCTTGATAAAGGCAGGAGTCATCAGCGAAAAACGCTTTTTCACTCTTGGTTATATGTAAATCGGAAGTGAAGATATTGTAGAGGGTGGGACTCAGGACACTGCCTTGGGGGACACCAGCTAAAATTGTGAAAGCATTTGATTTTTTGCCGTTAATTTCAACATAGAAGGATCTTCTAAGAAGAAAGGATTGGATAATTTTCGTCAAGTATAGTGGGAACTTTAGGATGAACATCTTATGTAGGAGGCCTTTGTGCCATACACTATCGAATGCTTTTTCGATATCGAAGGTAACTATGCCAGTTGAGTGTTTTTTCCTCAGCGATTCGAGTATGTAGTTGCGTACCCTGACTAATTGGTGATTGGACGAGTGGCCCTCACGGAAGCCGAATTGTTCGTTCATGATAATATTGTTGGAAGAGATGTGGGCTTTTAGTCTCCTTAATATGAGTTTTTCCAGGAGCTTGCTTAATGAATTTAACAGGCTAATTGGTCTGTAATTGCACGCCAAAGTTAGGTCCTTTCCGGGTTTTGGGATAGGGACGACTTTCGCAAATTTCCAGGCTTCTGGAAAATATGTTAGTTTCAGGCATGCTCTGAATATGTACATCAATAGAATTACGGCCTTTTTTGGAAGCTGTTTCAGCAGGGCGTTATTTATGGAATCATCTCCAGGGCTTTTGCCAATCTTTAGGCCGCGGATAAGACGAGAGATTTCGCGGGGGGTGGGCAACGCAGATTCAGTGATGGTAGAGTTGAAATAATTAATGTTTACTATGGAACTATTGATGGAACTTTCAGTGGCTGGATCGCTCTTAACATGGAATGTTGTCGCGTGTGCTTTGCAGAAAGAACTTCCGATTTCGTTTGCCTTTTCAGCGTCCGTCGTGAGGGTGCCAATGGATGTTTTAATCGGGGGGATTTTGTTAACAGTGTTTCTCAAAATTTTCGTTACCTTCCATAGTTGGTTTGAGTGCTTTTTCAAGCGAGCAAGCTTAAGATTCCACCTTTCATTATTGAAGGACTTTATCTCGGCCTTAATAAGCCTGTTTAGGAAATTGATTTCCTGTTTTAAACCTCGTAGCTTGCCTCTTTGCCAAAGACGTCGCTTGTAGTTTCTGAAAGAAATCAACTGCTGCACTTCGTCTGGTAGCTGCAACACCTGTTCGGTGGGCTTTAACAGTGGGACTGCGTAGTTTTCGGCCTCCTTAATCAGATTTGTCAGAAGTTTGACAGATTGTTCTATCAGGTGTGTAGAGGTCAAACTTTTAGACATTTTGTTGAGGTCAATATTTCTATCAATGTAGGACTTATAGGCCGGCCAGTTTGCTGAAGAGTAGCAACGCCTTGGCGAAAGGTAAGGTTGGAAGGATTGCGAAAGCTCTACCTTGAGGGCCACTGGTAGGTGGTCGGAGGACAGATCGTTTATCGTCCTCACGTCAGTCACGTTGAAATGACCGTTAGAGAGAGAGAAGTCCACAGTCGAAGGAGTCGATCTGTTAGCCTGCGGCGGGTAATAAGTGGGAGTTTCCGGAAAATGTATATTGAAGTTTCTCTTTCGCATTTCCTCGAATATTATTTTACCAGTGGAATTGGCCTTCACACAATTCCAGAGCCTATGCTTAGAGTTCAGGTCGCCTCCGATTAAGAATTTGCCACGAAGTGACATTAGTCGACTAATGTCTTTTTTGAAACCTTGCAGTTTTGAAGGACTCAGCTTGGAGCCGGGAAAGTAAATGGAGTACATTTGGATACCACAAATCTCTATGCCTATCGATTCTATTACATCCAAGCTCAGATCGGGCAGTTCCACATGGGGTATAACACTTCTGACCGCAATTGCCACCCCTCCACCAGCGTTTCGCTTGTTTGGTGCAGGTCTATCTTTTCTGTAGATGGTAAAATTTTGGATTGAACAACCTTCACCGGATTTAAGCCAGGTTTCTGAAATAAGGGAAACATCAATTTTGTGCTTGTTCAGGAAATTTGAGAGTTCATTGATTTTATAAGTTGGACGAATGCTTTGGGCATTCCATAATACTATACCAAGTTCCTTAAGGGGTAACATTGTAGATATATTTGGTTGCCATCTCGAACATAAGGGTGAGTTGCTGCTCTTTGTTTTGGCATATTTTTAGACCCTTTAGTAGATCACACATTATGGGGCCTATTTCTTCAAGTTTGAATTTATCATTGTCAGCGGTAGTTGCTATGGGGGCGGACGTTTTTGAGCCATTTTTTAGGGCTTCGGACCAACTGCTGAAAATTTTATTTACTCTGGGAGCTGGTATGGTTTGATTTTTCTGGGTTGGGGCTGAGTTGTCATTTCTGGATGACGGCCGCTTTTTCATTTCAGGGAAGTTTGTTGAGTTCTTCAGTGGGGCTGTTGGGTATTTTTTTGTTGGTTTATTTTTGTTGTTGGAAGAGCCCAGTTTGTCTCTCATAAGAAGAAATTCTTTACGCTTTGGGCATTCCAGGGAGGTTGCTGGGTGGTCTCCTTTACAATTCGCGCACTTTTGAATTGGGCTATCGCACTTGTCCATGTAGTGATTTAAACCGCATTTGGAACATTTCGGGTTCATGTTGCAATTTCTCATGCCGTGACCGTACGTTTGGCATCGTCTGCATTGGGTAACATTTCCTGTTGTTTTTTTAAAAATCCGCCATTTCGGAATTGTGTAGTTTATGACAATTTTACTCAGATTTTGTAGATTTGTTGTGCCTTGCTTGAAGGAGACAACATACGAGCCTTCACAATCGAATTTTTTTGTTTTCATCGTAATCTCTCTTATCTCGACCGGTTCGATTTGATATTTTATGAGAGATTCATATATAGCATCTATAGGCGTCGTGGCGATACCTGATAGTATGAATTTATCAAACCTTTCTGAGCTGACATCATGCGTGTAGAATTGAATGTTCTTGTCGCACAGGGCAGTTTTAAACTTTTTGTAGGCCTCGATATCGTTCAGTAGTATTTTCGTTCCAATTGACATGTACTTTAACATGTACGTGGAGTTAATTCCTATAGTATTTAGTATTGTTAAAGCGGAGGTGAAATTTGACGCTCCAACAACAGTGACTGGTGGAATTCTCGATTTTTCCACTTTATTATGTTTAAGCTGTTTTGGTAATTCAGCATTTACGTTGTTTAATATTCCGAATGAATTTTGTGTAGGTATAGAATAATGTGTATTTTCTTTAGAGTTCGTTTCGTTATTTGATTGCATTTCATGCGTTTCATTTAAGTTAGGTAGGCTATCACTGCGCTGTAGAATAGAGCCTTGAATTAGAGTCCTTTTATTACCAAATACGTCGGCAATCGAAGGCTGGCTGACATTTTGTTTAGGCATTGTGTGCCTCTTAACGTTGAGTTGACAGGTTTCGCAATCCGGGTCTAGCTCAGTAGCTGATCTTTTATTGTTCATTAAGATCTGATCCCGGGACGTGCTATTGGTAGCATTCCCATTCGGGGGATCACTCTTGGTCTCACTCACAATTCACTGTTTTATTTGACTCAGATAATACAATGTATGCACTTATTTTGTTTTTATTCACTTAATGAATTATGCTTATTCAGGTAAATATTTTACTTTTGTATTAAAATAGCAGTTGAAAAAAAAGCAACCGTATCGCACTGCAGCGAAACTGAAACTGATACAACAAATTTTGTTTAAGCGTAAAATGAACGAAATGTAATTATTCATTTTTAGTTCCAAGTAGTTTCAGTAATTTATTTAATGTTGGTCAGTAATATGTCATGAAACTTTTGATGAAACGTCACGAAACTATTCATGAAACGTCATGAAACCTATAAAACGATTCACTTAAAATATCCTCTTCTAGAGAGTACAAGTAGTTTGTTGCTCTGAGAAAAAATGTACGGACAGTTCACAAGAATCTGCATTGAACAACAAAACAAAATTAAATCATTCAGCACTAAAAAGCTTTTTTGGCAAAGCGTTGCTTATAATTTCTACCGTTAAATAAAATATTTCGGTTTGTGAAATTATATAACATTTTTATTCTGTGCCGAAGAAAAAGACCGGCGGGCGGCGGCGGACGGTTTATTTACCATTCGGTGGCAGCACAATCGGCTGACAGATTTTAAAATATCGGCGGCGGCTCCGCACTGTTTCTGAGATTTTTCGGCGACGATCGGCGCGGCTGAGCGCCGGCGCACAGGTCTAAAAGATACATAAACTGAATCATTCAGAATGTCAACCAGCTGGCCTTCTTCAGCTGTCATTCATTTCATGACATACATTAATTACTGACAATTAAGATAATGGCTCTTTAATTGATATTTTAATTTGCTAGAATTTTGTATTGCTGTGCTATTAATGGTGAGAAAACTCGTAATCACATCACATCATGATGTATTCCAGCGTTATTTTAAATTTTTAGAATCGTACGAAGAGCGAAGTGCTTCGAAAAAAGGACTATTGGGCTTACCACTATATATAGTTAATATAATCGACTTTCGACACCGGAGTTTGTTAGTTTTTCGTTTTAAGGTCTACATAAGAAATCTGCAAAAAAGTTCTTTTCCGTCCGTCCGTCAACACGATTACTCAAGTAAAACCTGATCGATTTGAAAAATTCTTTCCCGTGAAAGGTAATCGAAAAAGCTTTTGTGTGAATGAATTTGGACATTTTCGGGCCAAATCTTTTCCGGTTTTCATTAATCAAACCAAAAAATATCAACAAAAAAAAATACAAATTAACTACAGGCTACACTGTAAAATCAACAAGTTTTTGTTTTTCTCCATAAAAAACCGGAAAAAGTGTGTTCAAATTACACCGTTAAATGAAATCGTACTTTGTTTAAATGGTGAATGCTGATGAAATTTAGTAATGACTAATAGTAATAGCAAGCTTTGAGACGCCATCATGTGGCATTCCTCATTTAAAAAAGAGGAACACAAGAAAAGGGTATGTCCTTGTAGAAGAAGACTAATCGCACGCGAATTGTATTAAAAAAAAGTGGGATATTATAAATTCGCAAAATAAATATTCGAAATTACCTAAAAGAAATTGGAATCACTTATTACACTTTACCGAAAGTTTAATCTGCATTTACCTAAAATAAATTCAATTTATACCTTTAAAAAAAGAGTTTTATCTAAAGTTAAGTCCATTTACCTAATGAGAATTGCGAAAATAAAATTCATTCTTATCTAAAAAATCATTCTTTTTAAAAGCTAAATCGGCAACTGCAAATTACCAATTATATGCTTTTTACTATAGATAATCGAATATTTTACGAAATGTGACGAGAAACCAGGCTGATGAAAGGCTAGGGTATTTTCCCTTTTACGAAATGTAGCGAGAAACTAGGTTGATAATAAAATTCGGAAATTTTCCCTTTTACGAAATGTTACGAAAAACTGCAGTATTTTCTTTTGTGTGCCACTTAGACTTGTCAGTTCGAAATATTCCAACTCAATACCTTCATTCGGAATCTAGACGGGATTCAGGCGGCGGTTTCGTCAGGGATTTGGGATATATCACTAAAACGTAGATCATTAACAAATCTTTTACAAATCACGAAAACTAGGAAATTTTCCCTTTTGCGAAATATCACTAAAATATGGATAACAAAACTAATAAATTTGCCCTTTTACCAAATGTTACGAAAACCTATCTGGAGAACAAAACTCGGGAATTTTCCATTTAAAAAATGTCACGAAAACCTTGGAAAAAAATTGTTCTATGAATCACAGCACAGCTTTATGCACGTTCCTGCTTATTAATTACGAGTGCCCTCTAACCTACTCAATTATGACCATAAAAAAGTGAATAAGAAGTCCCCCAAGGGTGCTAACGCGATATACGAGTATTTTTATAAGAAACTTTGTGACCAAAATGCACTAAAAAAATAAAACTCAAACATTTCGACCGAAATGCAAAACCTATAACAAAATGAACTTTAACCATTAAAAAAACTCGCGACACTAACGAAAAAGATTTGTTATCTTCATTCATATCATTTACAATAATCATTTCAAAAAATATTGAATGTAAGAAGTTAACATCTGTACCAACGCAGCGGTACCAACTTTCATAATCAAAATTATCTGACATTTTTTAAGAGTCATTCAAATAAGTTGCAAGGATTGACTGTTCGCAAGCGAAAAATGATGTTTTATTTTCCGCGTGCGAATAGCCAGTCCCATTAGGACTGGCTAATAGCACACGCGTGCGAATAGTCTCCTCCTACAAGAACTGGCTATTCGCACGCGCGTGAAGGCCATAATGTAAAATTGTTGTAAATTTTTGTGCGGCATCGCAGGTAGGTGGATAGCCTTCTGTGAGCTAGTAAATAAACATACATACATTAGCACATTTAGTAACTCTATCTATGTCAGCTTGCAGTTCAGAAATATCAGTCAGATCATTATTTTCTTGTAAAACTTCAGGTCAAAAAGGAGGTGTGGGAAACGTAGGAATTCACTAAAGTCGTGTTTAAATATAATAACGAGCAAGGGGTCATTTCATACCGCACAACCATACATAAAAGGACCAACGATGCAAAAAGTTGAAGCTGAAATTTCGAGGCTCAGAAATTTCAAAGCCCGGGGGACAGACAATCTATTCTTTTTATGTATAGTTGTATAGAAATGCACGAGAAATGTCGAGGAGTTACCGGAAGAGTGGAACATCAGCATACTTTCTCCTATATATACAAAAAAAGAAACAAATTCGACGAATCGCTCTACTGAATGTTGCGAGAGGTGACGCACTTCTGCGGTTTATGGAATAAATGGAATAAATGATAATTTTTTCAAATTCGTCAAAACCTCAAATAGACTTGATTTTGATGGCAACGCACACAACAAACCGTACTAATGTGTCAAAAAGTGAAAAAACCCACTTTTGAAAACTTAAAAGATTTTTTGTTGAAAAATGGAATAAATGGAATAAATAAATTTATTCCATTTATTCCAAAAAAAAAAAAAAAATAAAATTTATTCTCAAGATGGTTCAAATGCTTTATAATTTGTGCAAACCTTTTTTTGAACTTATTTGTCTAACTTGTGATGCGTTTGGTTCAGATATTTTGCAAAAACAACAAAAAAATTTTTGGGAATAAATGGGATAAAAGAATAAATGGAATAAATGAAGTGCGTCACCCCTCGGAATGTTGCTTACAAGATATTATTCAATTGTACCGTATTCCATTTCATTCATGATGTTCTCACAGGGAAACTAAACTGTCAGTTTATCCGTGATAAACTCATATTGAACGATGGCACGCGAAGGTGAATACCAAGGTGGTTTTCGTGTACGTCGTTCAACATCGACAACAGATCTTGTAGAAGTGCAAGGAGTACCACATTGAAATACACCATTTGTTCGTTCACTTCAAGGCAACATATGGCTGCGTTATCAGAAGAAAGGAAACCCCAACAAACTTATATCGCTAACGAAGTTAACACTGAACGGTAATAGCCGAGTAAGGGTGCGTAACCAACTGTCAGAGATTTTAGACAAAGAGGAAGGCCTATGACAGGGAGATCCTCTCGCGACACTGCTTTCTAATCTGACCATTGAAGCAGCTGTGCGCTGCTTACACAGACTCCAACGGCACACTTTTCACCAAGTCCAGTCAGTTGCTAGGTTTGGCAGATGACCTGGACATACTTGTGGCTGATTCCATCGGTACCGTAAATTGGGAACGGTCTTTCATCTTTTTCATTCTTTCAAAGTGATTCATAATGAAATGAGACAAAAAATGCCGTTCCCAACTTACAGGTCATCTACTTTCTAAACTTTGTGAATTTGCTTGCGTTCACCATTGTTTTCCATACAAACTGGTAACTTTTTTATAAAAGTGAACGAAAATACATTTGTGTACACTCAGTTTACATTATTTACAACGGTAGAATGGTTCGTGGAATGAGCCTTGTATGAAATATGGAAGTTGTTAGAGACAAAACCCAACAAAGACAAGTATATGGCATTGGAGAGGAAAGGTTTGGAGTCGTGATGCTTGACACAAAAAGACGAACAATCGCTGTACAAGCTCGAAAAAAAAGTATTGCGGACAATATTTGGACCAGTCTTTGACCAATCACAGCCGGACATAGTCAGAACAACCAAAATAAACCGAATACGTTGCTTCGGTCATGTACAGCGAATGGAAGATCGTAGTATTCCGAAAAAAAATCCTCAAAACCAGACCGGAGGGTTAGAGGACGCAGGGTGCAGGACGCCCAAAATCCAGATGTGGCGATGCAGCTCTAGCCGACTTAAAAACTGTGGGAGTATCCAGATGGGAGACGTTAGTTGCGGATAGGCCCGGTAGTAAGCAAGTAATTTGCACCTTACACGTTTCACCAAATTTGTGTAAGAATAGTGATCTATTCAATATGCAGTTCGCTTTGCACAAATTTCCGAATTTGCTTTTCAAGTTTTCTCCATCAATCTGTCCCTCATCTCATTCTTTTCTATTCCACAATGTATTTATTAGCAGTTTCGAGAGTTTGAACGGTTATTTTTATTCGAATGGAACCTCAACGTCACCTATATCTATATAATACTCGTTAAGATAATGCACGATATTGAAAAAATAAAATGAAGAAAGGCAATTTTTAGCTAGTCGTCGTACATGTTGTACTGGTTTTATTTCTAAATTACCAATTCAATCACATTTTTAATATCTTTCTAAAATCGTGGATTCGAAAATAACTTGTTTGACTTAATATAGAAATATAGAAGCGTGCTTTAATTGTGGGTTAAGATGAGAGGATTTAAAATATACTTCAAATTCGTCCTACATTGCATTAAGTTGGATTACAATCGCAGGAGTAACCACCGCTAAGTAAAATAAAGCAATTTGAATTAGCAATCCACACAGGGTGCTACATTGCTATATATCTATAAAGTAACTTAAATAATGGTGGCTGCCCCCTCGAAAGTGAATAGCACAGAAATTTTGTGACCAGTGATTGGGTAAGAGAAATTTAAGTTAGTTGCACAAATTAAATACACACATCGTGGGGAGTACAGTGGGGTGCCGTTAGGAAAATGTTAATGTTGTGTTAGTACATTAATGTTTACCGTTGATTTCCATTTTGGGTTCGGACTATCCTATTTGTAAAAGGCAGCTGATTTATATTTAATCGTTTATTATGTGGGTAGATTTTAAATTGGGATAATAAAAAAAATCGCATTCTTTTGAGTTCGCATGCGTACAGTTGCATTTGGCTTGCAAAATTTTTGCTAACATTTTTCTTTTATTTATTCAATTTTGCATTTCCAAACAAAACTTTTTTATGGTTCAACATATAATTACAAACGACGTGTTTATCATTTGTATGTTGAAAAATAAAAGAAGCTAAGGTAACATATGTAATCACGGAAGGAATTACATTTCAACAAAAAAAAAGTAATAAAACACACGAACAAACACTCTTTTATAAATTACCTGAACGTTAGAACATTCATCCCACGTACTGATCCGTGGCGTAAGTTTCTCTTTTTCGCTTTTCTTTGTTGATGATGTCTGTGTTTGAATCCATACCAAATTCCCTTTGGGTTGACGAACTGTTATTAATGCATGCTTTCCTGGCGGTACCTCATGCTGCCGAATAAAAAAATTGAATTGAAAAACGTGTGTACAACGAAAATTGTTTTATCTCTGAAAATATATTTCGTCTATGTACGTAGATTTGTAAATATAAGATGCGAGAAGGATTTTCTTATGTTCAGTCATAAACTCGTCTTAGTGCGTGGGTTCAAGTTTAATGAGGGTTTCAATTGAATACAGATATGTTATGGATTGGCTGAATGATGTCTGCTCAACTTTATCAAAATAAATAAAATGTAAAAGTATAAACGACCTCTTACTCGGAAGCTCATATCTTTAATATCACACTATAAAGGTATTAGTACCAATGGCATTAGAAGCAAACATGAAAATACATAATGTGTGTGCAGTATGAACATCCTACACCAACACATACACGATTCGCGCTGATTTGTTCTGGTGAATACGTAATCCACATACAGATCTCCCGCGTTTTATGCGGTGTTTTCGTACCGCATATCTTCGAACCGCAAAATTCGAGCTTGATACCGTTATCAACATTTGACATTAAAAATGTATTATCCGATGTGTAGTAACAACAAGTGAGTTTTCATGTCATAACGTCTGAATGTATGTAGCCTCCATAGATATGAAATTCTATCAAATCATTTTTTTGCATGAATTTATAAAATTCGTGATGAAATTGAGAATTTTTGTCACACGATATGTTTAATAAACACTCTTCTTTGGTTTTCACACATCGTTACAAAAATTATCAGTTCATTTTCTGCAACTCGTCATATATCGCTTTTATTCCTGAGGAATGCTAAAAGACCTTTCAGCGAATGAGATCTACAGGCAGACGGATGAAGAGGCGAAATTTCAGTACGCTCTCCGACAGATTCCAAAATTGAATCGTGTCAGTGTAGCGAATGTTGTTCTTCAGGTACAGAAATACAACTTTTGGACCACTGCACGACCATTTCTATGCATTTTAGGCTGTTTATAAAGTATTTCACGCTCCAAGGAAAAGTGGCAGTTCACAAATCCCGTCCGCACTTACTCCCATTAAAAATCCAAAATAAATGTTAAGGTGACGTCAATTGCGCATTTAAAAACTACTTCTTCGTTTAAACTCTATAGTTGTCTTTCTTGTCAAAATTTAACACACATCTGGTAACACATAACGCGCATACGTCGCATATTTCGAACCCGTCAAAACCGCATATAAACGAATCCGCATAAATCAAATATCGCATAAAACGCGGGAGATCTGTACCAACAAGACTAATCGTTTCGTATTTCACGTTTGCTTCGTGTGTTAATTCTTGGTTAAAGACTCTGCCAGTCAATACTTGGGAGCCATTCAAATAGACGGACTTTGCACCCCTTTGCACCTAAAAATACATGGAAAAAAATCGAAATGTATAGAGCGCACGCTTTTCTTAAACCCCTCCCTCCTCCCTCTCCCAAAAAAGCGTGCGCACTATTTGAATGGCCCCTTAGTACGTTATTGTATATTACACAAGAATGGCTATAATCAGTGCCGTCTTATAGAATGGGCAATTGACTAAGAGCGCAACATTGTGAAGGGCGCCTAATTTCCAAAATTTTTATGATATTTGAATTATCGCTTGGGGGTCATCCATAAAGTTGATTTAAGTTAGTAGCAATGATGCGACTGTTACTAGTTGATCCCTGCGCTCTTCGGGGTTTCTCGGTCAAATTAAGGATCGAAGTGGGTCAACCCACGCTTGACCCATAGTTTTAGAACGCACAGAAAAACGATTTCTGTAACTTCTGCACTCTGATTCTTAGGTCAAATGGGGACGTATATACTTGCATGTAACGTAATGTCAAGAATTATTTTTCATTTTCACCAGGGGGCTGTCACCCTCTGAACCTTCTATGTTTTTCTTGCCTGAGGCGCTTTATGTGCCTGCGGGGCATTTTGTGTCTGCGGCGCATTTTGTGCCTGCGGCGCATTTTGTGCCTGCTGCGCATTTTGTGCCTGCGGCGCATTTTGTGCCTGCGGCGCTTTATGTGCCTTCGGCGCATTTTGTGCCTGCGACGCTTCTTTCATGGTTGTAATCGTAACGCAGGCCGTGTGGGACCCACAGCATCCTACTGACTTTCTTGTTGTAAGACAACCACGAAAAAGAGTCTTACAAACGCAGAAAATGTTCTCCACAACTATCTCTACAAAAAAACAAATTGTGGCGCCCAAGAAATTGATAATAATTGTCTCTCACACAAATGAATTTATAGTTATTTGTGTATCTGCTCTGGACGCTTTATCTTAAGCGTTTTCGCTGATTGTAGCCCGAACGAAGTGCTCAGATAAAAAAAATGTTGGCTTTCATGGGTTTTGATTGTGGCTTCGATAGGCTTTAATTGTAGCTTCAATGGGCTTTAATTGTGGCTTCAATGGGCTTTAATTGTGGCTTTAAATAAGTGAGAGGTTTGTATTATGGATCTGCAAACGAATGACAATTCATCAATCCCTCTCTAACTCAAATTGATTCCCGGAGGCAACAAAATTCAGCTGATTTTGTAGCGTCAGGATTTTGTAGCCTCCTGATTTTAATCGTAGTTTATTAAAGCTTGTAATTCTGAGACGTCAGTCTTAATTATATTTAATATTGGGTGGACTCTTCTAGGACCCAATGTGCTTTCTCCACGTAAATCAGGAAAATCTTATCTGATTAACAAAAAAAAATTTTCTCTGAAAGATAATTGGCAAACTTATTACAGAAGTGAATTTAGGCAAAACTTTCGAAGATACTGTGGAAAAAGTAGTTGAAAACGTGTTTTTTTGAAGGTAGATGAAACTTTTTGACTTCACGGAGAGCTTGGCCGGAAAAGTGCCGCTGGCTACGATAAAATGAAGTCAGTAACTATGTATCCTCCTGAACTGGCTGTAATCACGACATACTTTACACAACACACATACGTAAATATTGCAGTTTTGCGGGGCAAAAATAGCTTTTTACTTGATAATTTTTGAATATTTGCGAGTTCCTTGAGTTTGACTCACAATATTCAACAGAAAAGATACTTGTCTCAACTGATGCATGACATGTCTGGTATCATGAGAAAGCTTAGAATGTAGCCTAACTCACAAAAAATACTTTGTTGCGAAACACTCTCACCGGTGAGCTAGAGAAGTGCGCAAAGCTTCCCGATGGTGGTCTTTTATACAAAAATCGACTTTTAAAAAAATTTTACCAGAAAATTTATTTCACTAAAAGTAGTTTCGAACTCGTAGGGGACCCCTATTTAACAATCAGGAATAAAATCTGATGGGCAGCGACTTTTCAGTATAACTTCGTTTCTTCGTTAAAGCTCACCGTGGCTTATATCTCTGCGAAATTAGCACAGAAATCGTTCTTGAATGTTTCGAATGAAAATCACAAAAATCAAATTAGGAAAAATTTTGTTGAGTGGTTCGGGCTGTAGGGTCCTTAGTGTGGGCCAACCTCACGTTACGCGACCCTACACGATATATAGTCGTTTGACCCTAAAATAAGACTACATCATACGACACAAGTATGCGTTTCGCCTACTTGTATGTAACTTTTTGAACTCCCTGTATTTGGGCTATTTTTATGTATGGAAACTTGGACGAGAAATAAAACAGAACTGAGAATTTTCCTGGGAAAACAGCCGATGCAATTTTTACATACATGTATGCAATTTTGCGATTTTCTTTTGACGATAGGTTCGCTTTTGAGCGTAGTAGGAAAGGCTTATGTGAATGTTCTTGTAGATCGGGTTAGTCTTAGTAGGAAAGGTTCTGGACAAGCGCTCAGAGTGGGTCGGGGATGTTCATAAATTACGTCACGCTAAAATCGACATTTTTAGACCCTCTTCAATGTAACACTAGCGCAGCGCAAGGCCATTACTCACCCCCCCCCCCTTGTTACGTAACGCAAAAAAATAAAATCGAAATTGTCAAAAATCTATCCAAAACATGCATTTATTCTTCTTGCCAGTGAGTGTAACGTCATTTTGTCAATGTCGACTGTTGCTAACATACTTTTTATTGTTTTGAAGAGTCGTTAACACAGTATGCGACATGTCATTGTCCAAGGTCGTATATAGAGATTGCGACGATCGCAATTTTTTCAATGGAGAAGTCACACAAAAAACGTTCTCTTCACCTTAGAATAACTATACATTTCAATTCAATTCAATTCTTTATTAAAAAAATAACATCAAGTGGCATCTCATTTATGTTCCATTTTGCATAGCAATTTAAAGGAGCATAGAAATATAAAAGGAAATCAAAATTAAAAATCAATACCAATATCAAGAAGTATTAATAAACAAATCATGGTATTCAACTAAGAACAAAAACAAAAAAATCGATCAATGGAAACGATTAGTCAGTGATCAATAAAAAAACCGATGGAAGAAAGAACAAAAAATGTTACTCAAACACAGGTTATGGCAAATTCATCTCTTTATTTAAATCGACCGAAACCCACAAATCTTGCTTCCGTATAAAAATTTACTATGTCATTAACATTTGTAACTTTAAAGAACGACAAAATTGAGCTTGGGTGATTGGTGAGCGTACATCTGAAGGTAATGAGTTGAACAAGTTAGCCCCAGCAACAGCAACTCTACAATTTACCTAAAACAGATCGTGAAAATGGCACATACAACAGTTTAGACCCTTTCGTAGGATAACGATGTTTCGGTCTACGAAAATTGACAGAATGGTGACATAGATCTCTATTGGTATCGAACAAAAATTTACAAACTGCATATCTGTACATTTTACCGACAGATAAGATCTTAGGGCATAAATCAAAGTACAACAACTCTGAAGGGTACCTATATGGCAACCTATTAAGTCTCTCAAGGCAATCCTCTGTTTCCTTTCAAGGTTCTCAATCTAGTTTTTATAAGCACACCCCCATGAACCAATACAGTAGGATAGGCTAGAATGAATCACTGAGAAGTACAGAATAACTACGTTTAAGTTATTTCATACTGTTGAACTAAATTTCAGGGAATTTTTCCGTTCACTGCCCAAGCGATCGTCGCAACCTCCATGTAAGACCTTTACAATGTCTTCGCTGAACCCCCTGTCCCCCTCAAGCGTTATGTAGTGTATGAACGGCCCCTTTCAGACCTCTCAGAGAGTGTCAAGACCAGATCTTTTGTCTGAGACAAGCCATAGAAAAGCTTTTTAAAAGGAATATAGATTTATACTTGCGCATCATAGAAAAGGCATTTGATCAGGTAACCACTCAAAAGCTGTTCGAGGTGCTTACTTACTTATTTAACCGGCACTACAACCCATTGAGGGTCTTGGCCTTCTGCAACATGCTTCTCCAACCGGACCTATCCGCAGCTAACGTCTCCCAGCTGGATACTCCCACAGTTTTTAAGTCGGCAAGAGCTGCGTCATACCATCTGGATTTTGGACGCCCTGCACCTCTCTTGCCCTCCGGTCTGGTTTTAAGGATTTTTGTCGGAATACGATGATCTTCCATTCGTTGTACATGACCGAGCCAACGCAGTCGGTTTATTTTGGTAGTTCTGACTATGTCCGGCTCTCCATTAAGCTGACTAAGCTCATGATTGAATCGTCTGCGCCATCGGTTCTGCCTTTGATCGAATACTGGTCCAAATATTGTCCGCAGTACTTTTCTTTCGAACGTGTGCAGCGATTGTTCGTCTCTTTGTATCAAGCACCACGACTCCGAACCATACGTAACCACCGGTCTGATCACAGATATGTATATTGCGCATTTTGAATTTCGGCTTACTGACTTGGACTTTAAGATTTTCGGAAAGCCGTAATAACTCCGGTTGCCCAGAATTACTCGTCTCTTAGTTTCGTCCGCGATGTCGTTATTAGTGTTCAGCTCCGATCCAAGGTATACGAATTTGTTGACCATTTTGAATGTGTGTGTGTCGATCGTTACGGTTTCCTCCTGGTGTTGATTCGAAGGCGGGATGATCATATATTTCGTTTTATCGTCATTAACTTTCAATCCAAGGTCGGTACCTTTCCTCTCCAAGGCCATAAACTTGTCTTTAACAACATTCATTTTTCGTCCAAGTATGTCCAGGTCGTCTGCGAAACCTAGCAGACTGGACTTGGTGAAAATGGTGCCGCTGGAATCTATGTCCATGGTGCGCACAGGTGCTTCAAGGGTCAGGTTAAAAAGCAGCGTCGCGAGAGGATCTCCCTGACGTAGGCCTTTCTCTATGTCGAAAATCTCCGACAGTTGATTACGGATCCTTACTTGGCTATTAGCTCCGTTCAGTTTTAACTTGGTTAGCGAGAACAGTTTGTTGGGGATTCCAAATTCCTCCATTACTCTCCATAGCTTACTTCTTCTAACACTGTCATAGGCTGCCTTAAAATCAACGAACAAATGGTGTGTTTTAATGTTGTAATCTTTGCACTTCTCCAAGATCTGTCTGATATTAAACAGCTGGTCCGATGTTGAACGACCTACACGAAAACCACTTTGGTATTCACCTACAGAGTTTTTCATGTATGGATGAAGGCGCTGGTAAAGAATATTTGCAAATATCTTGTAAGCAATATTCAGCAGAGCAATTCCTCGAAAATTGCCACACTCCATTTTATCACCTTTTTTGTATATGGGACAAAGTATGCTGGTCTTACACTCTTCCGGTAACTCCTCGACATTCCATATACGCGTGATGAGCTCGTGCATCTCCATATATAGCGCGTTGCCGCCGTTCTTGAAAAGTTCGCCTGGCAGATTGTCTGTCCCCGGGACTTTGAAATTTCTGAGCCTCAAAATTTCAGCTTCAACTTCTTGCATCGTTGGTTCTTCTATATATGGTTGCGCAGTATGAAATGGCAATTCGTTGTTTTCTTCGTTTCGGTTGAGCGGTGTGTTCGGATCAAGCAGTTCTTTGAAGTACTCAGCCCATCTCGCAATGCACTTTTCCTCATCTGCTAAGACCAACCCATTCTTGTTCTTACACAGCAAATGTGGTTGACTGTAACTATTTTTGGATTCGTTTACTTTCCGATAGAAGTTCCGAGTTTCCTTCCTATTGCCAAACTTTTCAATTTCGATCAAAACGTTCCTATCCTGCAGCCGTTTTTTGTTTCGGAACAGTTTTCGAGCGAAATTTCTCTTCGAACGGTACTCTGCCTGGCCTGCTCGAGTGTATCGACTTAGAGTTTTTAGTCGAGCTGCATTTTTGTTCTCCAGAGCTCGCTGGCATTCATCGTTGAACCAGTTATTTCTTTTATTTCCCGTTCTCGTTCCCAAAGTCTCTGCCGCGGCGCTCTCTACATTCCGCCTGATTTGATTCTACGCATCGTCTATACTGTGTTGCCCGCTGACCATTTCTTCGATAATTTTTCTCTCCAAACTATCCACGTATTTGTGTTTGATGTCTTCGTTCCGCAGTTTTTCAACGTCCCACTTTTTCAATGCCTGTTGTCGGTTGTGTTGGACCGATATGTGAGACCTAACAACCACTTTAACCAAGTAGTGGTCAGAATCAACATTTGGTCCTCTACAGCTCCTGACATCCAATACATTTGAACAGTGGCGCCCATCTTTCAAAACGTGATCAACCTGGTTTTTGGTTTGTCCATCAGGTGATACCCATGTCGCTTTGTGGATGTTTTTATGTTCGAAGTACGTACTGCTCACAACCATGTTTCTTGATGCTACGAAATGAACTACTCGCGTACCGTTGTCGTTAGAGTTTTCATGGAGGCTGTATTTACCATTTGTGGGACGATAGAAGACTTTGCGAGCTATCTTGGCACTCCGATCTCCAAGCAGAATCTTAATGTCACGTTTCGGCGCTCCATCATATATCTCCACCACTTTCTCGTAAAATAGCTCCTTCGCTTCGTTGTCTTTTTCCTCCGTTAATAAGAGTATAGTTGAAAAATTTTCCTCTTATCCGTAGAGAGCACAATCGCTCGTCAACAGGATTGAAGCCAATCACCGCGTTTCTAGCTGTGCCGAAAACCATGAAACCTGTTCCATACTCTCTTGGACTGTCACCACTTTTCCCACTGTAGTAGAAGTTATAGTCGCTACTGATCATGGTGTCCTCTCCAGGCCATCTCGTTTCTTGCACTGCCGTGATGTCAATTTTTGCCGGTCTTAGCGCACTTGTGAGAGATCTCAATCCTCCTGGCCGCAACAGAGATCTTACATTCCGTGTTCCTAGTTTTAAATCATTGTCCTTTTTCCGTTGCTTGAGTCGTTGCCGTTTATCCTGTCCGATCCGAGGCTGTGTTGTAGAATTCATAACAAATCTGTTTTTCCGGTGTCTGGGAGTTGGCCAAGCGCCCAACCTACTTCCGTTTCCCCGATGACCCGTAGGCAAGTCATCAGGTAGCACTCTTAAGTTTAGCACAAAACTCCGAAGAGAATTGAGGTCCCGGGGACTACGACGTGGACTAGACTCGTGCGCCGGCGCGCGCCGGCGCAAACGCTGCCGAAAAAAGTGTCAAAAAGGTGCGCCGCCGCCGCCGAAGAATCTTTATACGTGCGCCGATTTGCGCCGCCGCCGAAAGTCAAAAAATTGACGCGCCGCCGCCGCCGCCGAAGATTTTTATCGGCGCGGTAAAAAATACATCGAAATTTTTATAGTTGATTACTAGAGTGTTTATATTGAAGTAAAAGTAGACCGAAAACAGCCAATATTGTGATTCTATATTTCGTAAGATTTAAGACTTCTGTAATTGCAATTTATAATACAAAAAAAAATTAAGACATTATTTGCATTTTTAAATTGATTGTCGTCAATTTTTAAAGACACGTTGAGTTAAATTCGTCAGGAAATACGACACTTACGATTCCCCAGAAATATTTTCCTGAGCATAATGATTTTTCAGACAAAATTTTTCACACTGAGTTGCTTTGAATATTTTTTAGATATAAACTCTATGAGCTGAAGAAGAAATTAGTACTATTTCTTACATCAATCTGATTGAAATAAATCAAAATTTTTCTTTGCTTTACAAAAAACATTAATAAATTCTTCCAAGCTCTGGTTCATTACAATACTTCACTTAGGAAAAAATTGCTTAAAAAAAGAAAATTTCTGATTCTATGGAGGGTGGAAGTTGACGAAAAAGCTGGGAGATCAGGACGCAAACATAGAAACCTGAAACAATTTCGTAAAAACCGTCGTGAAAATTAGAATTTTTGTTATGAATGAAGTATCCAATTAGGAACAAGTCGTTTGGAAACAAATAAAATTTAATTTTTTCATTGTTTCTGGCACAACGTTTCAGTCTTTTCAGCATCTTCTTAAGTACCATTAAAATCTGAATTATTTTTCAGGGAACAACGTAAAAATCAGATTTCTTGTTTGCAAACGAGTTATAACTTTCTAGTTACTTCATTTATAACAAGGGCTCTAATTTTCACGCCGTTTTTTAGGAAAGTGATTCAGGTACGCATGTTTGAGTCCTTGATCTTCCACTGTTTAGACTCGTACGAATAACGAAGTTCTTCGGAAAAGGGTCTAATGCGTTTACCAGGACGTTTGTAACCAGACGAATTTCGACCCGGGAGTTGGGTATTTTTTCGTTTCTTGGTCTAAATAGTTGGGAAAGCGATCAATTTTTATGGTTTTAGAATTGTGTTTAAAGTTATGGAAGATAGAGCATCGGTTTTTTCGGCAAATTCTTAGAGTTTTGTGAGTAGAAGAGGCCGCTATGAACAGGAAGTGTTGTAGAGAAAATTGATGACAGGTTTTCCTATATTGCCATTTCAGCAATTTCCAATCCAGATGAATATTCATAATCAGTAATTTAATAGATCGGGAATCCTTGAAACGGGATTCGTACTGGTAAAACATATATTCAACTTTTGCCCTCTATAGCTACAGGAACTTTCACTTTTTTCGAGCCTACATCAATATTGTAAGGTCTTTCAAATGAGCCATAGCTTAAAAGTATTTATTTTTTTTTTTTCTGTAAAGTGACGATTTTTCATACCAAGATTTCAAAGAACCCCCGTGAAACTTTTTATCATAAATTTCGATTTATTTGGCTCAGATTGTTCTAAGAATTAGTTTTAATTACTTCCACAGACCCTAACGTTTAATGTTTATTGTTTGTATTATATATAAACAACATTCAAAGCAATTTAGTTGAATCGTGCGAAGTGACTAATTAGCAAAAAGTAGTTTTGAGTAGTAATGACTATAAAAAGATTTGTAGATGGTCCTAAAGTTATCTGTCCGACTTAATGAATCGGACTATGGACGTCTTTGTCTTCAGAAAGAGAAAGCTGAAACATCGACACGACCTTTTGCAGAAAGTTAGAATTTTTGCGCCGCGCCGACGCCAGCCGAAAAAGTAGGTAAAAAGTGCGCCGCCGCCGCCGAACTTTATTTTGACGTACGCCGATTTGCGCCGCCGCCGAGACCCTCTTGCGCCGATTTTCACCGCCGCCGAGACCCTCTTGCGCCGATTTTCGCCGCCGCCGAGGAAATTGAAAAATCGCTTTCGCCGCCGCCGATTTTTTTTGACCGGCGCACAGCTCTAACGCGGACGTAAAAAGAGCACTTGATAGTTAGACAGTTGCACGCCTGGCACATGACACGGACTACCACACTCCGCTCATATGCAATCAGGCGCTACCCTATCTAACTACCCAATTCGAGGGGCTTAGCTTAGGGAATACGGCGTCAGTGGGAGTTTATTGGGCACCATTAGGACATTTACTCAAGCAGCAAGGGTGTGGTAAGAATAGGTGGTGAAATTAGTAAGTATTTCGAGATTAATGAGAGAGTTCGTCAGAGTTGTTGTCTCTTCCCTCTTCAGTTAATAATTGTTATGGACAATATTATCAAGCAGGCCAATTTGCAAGGTAATGTAAAAATGGGAGAAGTCATCATGAAAATACTGGCCTATGCAGATGACTTAACTCTATTAGCAGATAATACCAGTGATTTGTAGATGAATATCGACTGCCGGTTAAATGGGGAGAATAATCATATCAGAAACGACGACATCAATATAAATTCAGGTGTACCGTCAGTGAAAGAGGCGGCTAGGGTTAGTCGTCTGCGATGGTACAGTTGATGACTGCGTCACGGACTCTATTACCTCTGCGACCACGAATAATACTCCCGAATGAGTTGATTTCAATTGACGTCTGATTATATTGTTCTCACGGTTTTATAATTCCATCCTATAATTCAATCCACTTTCTTCAAAAATCTTCCATCAATTTCTTTGAATAAATTCTTCCGATTAGATTTTCAAAAAGAATCGGAAGATAATGTTCTTCGTTTTGCATAAAGAATTTTTTGTATTTCTCTTAAAATTGTCATATACATCCAATGAAATCTCCAAAAAAAATTATTTACGGGAAATCGTTAGTTGAAACATTTCATTTCCGGCAATTCAGTTGAAATTTAATATTATTTTCTTTTTTCATGGCGGTAGAATGAGATTTAGTAATTTTTCCCTACGTAAAACGACGAAATGTTTCGTACATTCCCTAAAATACAATAATTTCATTTCATGAATGTACCTACGGGGATACATAAACCAAAGAAATGGATGATACAACACATACAATTGGAAAGGTGTTCGAAATCAGATTTAAATACCTGTCTGCAAAATACATAGCACAGAAAGGGGGATGAAAGTCATCAGTAATGTTGTACTGAGCCATTGCAAACATCAAACCTTAAAAAACATGAAATAAAATTTGGTGAGCTACTCGAATTCGCGTTTATTTTGTGAATTTGAAATATTGATTTATTCAGGAGGGTTTCGTTGGCACCGTCAGGATTTGGAGCAATGCTTGGTTGGTTGTCGAAAAGTTTTATTTAAAGAAATCGCACAAAATATTGTATGGGTGAAAGAAGCTTAAGCCCTGGTTTCCCTTAAAAAAAGTACTTCATCACGTGATCTTTTTTGAGTGAAAACCAGTGCTAAGTTTTTTTTCAGAGTTTTTGGACGCGCTTTCGCAGTTCGGAGAAATCATTAAAGTTTGAATGCGACAAACAAATTTTGTATGGAGAAAACATTTTTGAAAATTTTCATATACAAGATAGATAAGTCATATACAAAAAACATATGAAGGGACCCGTACGCATCAGAATAGATGCGACAAACAGAGTTGATGTTACGAAAAAACTCTTAACTGTATGAAGTTATGTCCACGTTAAATTGTATTGGAAATTGCCGATAGGGCTGTATTGAAAAACTCGTCCGAAGAAACGGTGTAAAAAACCTTTCCGAAAGCACAAAATTGACCCTCAAACAGATAAAAATGTTCTCCTCAATTTTCTCTACAACATAGCAAAAAACCATTTTTTTGGGATAGGACCGACTTAGTGGCCTAAGTAGAGGCCTCGGACACATACTTCCATAGACAAAATGTGTCCCTCAATTTGCACTGCAAAATAGCAAAAAAATTTTTTTTTTGGTTAGGGCCGACCTTAGGACCGACATGAGGCCCACTTGAGCCCTAAGCACAGGCAAAAGTTTCTTTTATAAATTGTCAGTCATGCCTAGATCTTTCAAACAAAAAAAAATGAAAAGATTTACTCGAGTTATGTACAAAAGACCAAAAACCACTGAAACGGCCCTAGCTGTGCGGCCCTTGCGCCGAAAGTGCGACTCAATCTTATAAAAGATTTTTCGATTACCTTTCAGGAAAAAAAAAGTTTTGAAAATCGATTGAGTTTTACTCGAGTTATGACTTTTAAAAGTCAAAGGGAATGGGATGTGTTCACCAAATGGGCGCTTATTTGAATTCACATAGAACACGCGTGCGTTCGATGCAGAATTCAACAAAAGAAAATGTTAATGTGAACATATCTTATGTTGTTGACAATAATTAAAAGTCTGATAATTCATTTAGTGTACAGTTAACTTTCATGCGTCTGTAAATTTTTTTTGCATTGGGGCAGATCTTAAAACCGACCTAGAGTACGTAGGAGAGGCCTCCTACCAATGACATATTATAAATATAGACTGGCAGTAGACATGTGCGCCTATCACTTCACGCCGGCGCGCCGCCGAAAAAAGGCCACGCCGAAAGCACGCCGCCGCCGATTGAAAATTGCCTTCAGCGCGCCGGCGCGCCGAAATGCCGCTTATAGCTATTACTATACGGAAAATATCGTAAAAACTACAAGTTTACAACATTCGTCAGACTTTTTTTGATTGTAATGAAATCTCTTTTCTACGCCTAACAAAATTAACCTGGAAAATTTGTCTGCAATTTTCTGAGAATAGAATGCTTCGAAATTTTGACAAAGTTTCCACGATAATTTTTTCCGTAAACAAAGGAAATACGTTAATCGTTTCACTAAAATTCTAACATCAAAGTAAAATTGAATCTTAAGTAACCAGAAATTGAGTTTGGATAACTAGCATTTGCGAATTATCTTGGATTATACCATTGAAAAACTAAAATTGCTGCGTCACATTGAAATTGGACATTTATCATAAGCGAAGATGGGATTTCTCAACTAGAACCGTTTCGCAGATTCCTGGGACATTAAACATTTTCAAATCTGGTAGAGAAGAAACGGGTGCGTTAATTTACCACGAAGGATAAATTTTCAAGAATTTGTGGTGCCCTTCCAAAACTTTTGACATTGACCTTTGTAGGCTCAACTTCTTCAGCCAATAAAAGTCATTAGATACAAGAAAAATCGTTTTTAAAACAAAATTCTTTGTTATTTAGGGAATCAATTATATAATAAATATAGACTGGGTTTACGTAACCATTAGTTGAAGCAAAAATGAAAATACGAAATTTATGATAGTATGCACATCGCACACTAACACATATACAATTCACGGTGATTTGTTCAGCTCAAAATACGTATTCCACTTAAATTTACCAACACCACCATCGCGTTTAATGTTTGTTTCAATTTGTGAGAATTTTTTGTTAGAAACTGTCAGTCATACTTAGTACGTCATTGGTTCTAGCAAAATGTATGTCCCTGAAGTTAGCACCAGAAAATGTTTCACGTGGACTTCCCTGTCATATCCATTCTTGACTGTAATTCGAAATATTTTTAATTTTCTATAAGCTGATATCTCAAGATCATTCTACTGGAAATATCAAAATTCGGCTATGGGCATGTTGATATCTATTGTACAGTTAACCAATTTAAGGCTTTTTGTTTTTATATAAGGTAACTAACGGTGGCATGTCCTAATGCGACAAATTTCAACTTTACACGCAATTTTTTCTTTTATTTCAATATGTGAAGGAAACATTTTACTTTTATTGCAATGATTTGTGTTTTCTTTTGCTAATTAATTAATTAATTTGATTATTATAATTTAATTTAATTTAATATTATTAATGATTTATTGAAAAAGTAGGGTTGTCCTAGGGGTACCGTGAATTGTCATATTTCATGTAAATTCATAAATCGTTAATACTAAAAGCCATAGGTCAAATCACGGTTGTGAGTTGTGCGCTTCATTCCGCTTCATACAAATTTACACGGACAACTCAATGTCACTTTTTGGAACGGACATGTCACCGTTAGTAACCTTATTTCAAACGGGTAAGTTCAGAAGAATCTTGTTTCACGGATATATGAATTCTCGTATAATCAGAATTCCCAGTGAAATCGTAGTTCTCGGACAATTTCAAAACGTTATCACAATATAATTTACACAAGAAATTTTATAGGAAGCCTAAAATTTGAAAATTACGATCTTGTTGTGAAAATTTATCAGAATATCGTTTACAACATTCAAATTTTGAGTTAATTCATTCAAAATTTCATAAAAATTTCAACTAAATTCTTACTTAAGTAAGGGGAGTGCCATGAAGTGGCCTTTCTTCTTTTCTACATCTTTTGGGAATTATTTTCAAATGTAAGTTTTCTCCACGCCACGCCCGCAGTCGGATTGAGTAAACCAAATACGCCGCCGCCGATTGATTTCACGCCGGCGCACATGTCTAAGTACGTACTTTATGGATGGCTCTTGAGAAATTTTCCCCCGAGTTTTCCGATATTGAATTTAAAAATTGCTGCTTCCTCCTTAAAAAATTTTTTGAATCAAAAGACGAAGGAAAACTTAGCGATATATTTTTCCTAATTCTGCAAAGGCACATAGAATTCTTTTAACTTAGGGGACATCCAAAAATCCCGTCAGCCTTTTTCGACCCCCCCTCCCCCCTTGTCCTCTTTCACAACCCCCCTCCTTCCTGTGGACGTCAGCTATTTGAATTTTTTTTGTAATTTTCAACTTTAAAACAATCTCAAAAACTTGGTCACATCTTATTGATGTGGACACTCCCTTGACTTTCATTGTAAATGTTTATGATACATGATGTAAACGAGTTGCGAATACAGTTAGCAAAATCATAATTTAGACATAAAATTCTCAACCAACTGATTAGCAGCTGAAGCAGTCATACATGAAAAGTAATATTTTACTCTACAGTAATTTATGAAGTCAGGTGCATTTGCTCTTTTTTTTACTTTAGGCACAAAACCGAGGGGTAGTCACTTCGATTCAATTTCGTATCGTTTTATGGACTTAAAGAAGACAATTTTTTGAGGTTGGGCTTTGTGACATAGCTAGGGCCCCAAAACTGAGGTTCTGATAGGGCCCTGCGAGTTTTTGTACAAATCTTTTCCGATTTTCATTAATCTTTTTTTAAGTAGATAAGCCTATGAATGTATGGAAGAAAAATTGTTTTAGTTTGGGCACTTGGACTCTAAAAAAGAGTATCTGCTTGGAATTTACGTGTTTTTGCTATGTAAATGTGGTAAATTGCATCAGATTTTCTTCACTCCTTTTTCTATGTGAGAGCTAATTGATGGCCTAATAGTATTCAAGAATAAATTATGGGCCGAGTCCCATTATCAGTACCCTAGGTCGGTCGTAAGGTCGGCCCTCGCTAAAAATTGTTTTTGTTATGTTGTAGAGAAATGTGAGGGTATAGTTTTTTCCGAGGCCTTTCGTTAGGGCCCTAGGTCGGTTCTATGGTCGACCCCACCTCAAAAAAAATGTTTTTGCTACGTTGTGGAGCAAATTGATGGAAACCATTTTTTTAAATTAAAGTATGGGTCAGAGGCCTCCCCTTAGTGCCCTAAGATCGGCAGGCCTGTAGCCAGAGTGACTTGAGCCCCCCTCCCCTTAAGTGCCATGCCACAGAAAATATGAATTTTTTAAACGTTTCAAGAAAAGCCTGAAAATAACGTTCTCTCATCAGGCGGGAAAATTGTTCATATTGTTAAAGAAATTATGAATCGCGAGCGAAGTGAGCGAAATTTTTTTTAATAGCTTTCGTTTTCATTGGATGTCAAGCTTTAAAATGGCTCCTTTCTCGCCAGAATTACAAAATCTTCGTTCGGAAATTTCCGACGCCGCCTTTCTAGCAAACTGTGCAGTTTTTTTAAGTGCCCCAAATAGTGTCCATAGTTACTATGAGTTGTTCTGATGGCGCCAAACTTTTCTAATTGATATTAATCAATAAAAGGCAAGCATAATGAAATTACAGAAACAATTTATTTTTTTGATGGTTATTGTGGAAGCATAATGTGAAATTACTAACGTTTTGGTCGGCAAAGTTGGTACGCGCCCTGACTTCCCTTTTCTGCTCTGTCCCAAGGAAATGACAGTAAGCTTTACGGCTAGAACAAAAATGGTGAAACTTGACTCTTTTTGCGTTACATGGGGAGGCGGGGTCTGAAAAATGTCAATTTTAGCGTTATGTAATTTATGAACGACCCCTAATATAAATTTCTATTTCACAAATTAACACATACGGAGCAAAAAGAATTTTCTGCTAAAGAATTTCTCCCAAGAGCGATAGGGCTTGTTGGAAAATATTTATCAGTAGTTGATGTTGTAAATGCATCGTTTGAATGCGCCGCAAGCGAAAATCTGAAAGGAGTCTGGCTTACGAAAGTGTTTTAATAAAAAAGTTATGTCCATAGTTTTTAGAATCTCAGGGGGGGCTTAGCCCCTTCTGCCCCCTAGATACGGGCCTGAAGATCGGCATAAGTACGAATTTTAATTTTTGAAAATTTGTTTAGAAAACATTTATTTTGACATTTTTTTATAGTTTTGGGGTTTCTGTGGGGATTCAGAGAGGTTTTTACAATGTTTCTTCGGACGGGTTTTTCAATATTGCCCTTTCGGCAGTTTATTGTAGATGTAACTTCATGCACTTGAGTAGATACGTTCAAATCTTTTTGCAACATCTATTTTGTTTGCCACATCTTTTCTGACGGGTCCCTATCTTATATTTTCTTCTCTCATTAACTACTCTTTTAGTTCCGGAACGATAACACTTAGAGAGTTGGTTTCTTCTAGAAAGTCATAGAGTTTCGTCAGGAAAATTTTTTGGGATCTTCAGAAATCTGTTAAAGCGACGCCATCTCGGATTTTCGAAAGAACTAAATTATGCTTCTTTGGGTTTTCGAATTTTGACTCCGGAATGATAATACATAGAGAGTTGTTGGTTTGATCAGGAGAATTTTTTGGGATCTTAAGAAAATTGTCTGCCAGTTGTCAAACCGGCGTCATCTTGGGTTTTCGTAGGCAAAAATTAGGTTTTTTTTTTGTTTTCGAATTTCAGCTTTGGAATGACAATACTTAGAGAGTTGGTTTCCTTTGGAAAAGTTATAGAGATTGGTGAGGAGAATTTTTTTGTGATCCTAAGAAAATGGATGCCAGCTGTCAAAGAGACGGCATCTTGGATTTGTTAGTAAATTAAAGTTTTCTCAGTCGTTTTTATAGCTATTTAGATGGTTTCTTCTGGATGATGGGCTAGAGTTGTAGGGGAGTGACTGTAAGCATTTCTGAACATATATGTGGGGGTGGCCTCCGCAAGATATGGCAGCCGCGAGAAGTGCCGCCGCGCCAAAAATTTTTTATGAACTAGGGTTGTAGAGGAAGTGACTGTGGACATTTCTGTACATTTAAGTGTTAATTTATGTACATTTATGTTTTAAGAACTGGGGTTGTTTCGAAGAAAATTTTCTTTCAGAACGTGGTGACGCTGGATATCATTAATTTTGAAAATCTACTGTTATTTTTTTCGGCTGGCAATTTTTTAGTTCACCGCACGGCCCTCTCTTAGGCCGAATTTTGCGCAAATGTGGCCGTTTACTACGACAGCACTACTTTCCTGCACTGCCACAGCAAAAAATATCGCTTTTTCATAAAGTTACTACAGGTCACAAATTCAAATACTGCAATTTGCTCAGAAAATGTCTTATGAAGTGTGTTAAATCCAAAACCAATGGCATCATCAATCGGTCGTATTATTTTCTGGAATGCGACTGAACACCGAAGTCCCGTAGACCAAAGATCCATAGTATCTCCAATATTATTTCAGACGCATAAGGAAATTACAACTCATTTCAGAAATACAGATAATTCATTTGTGAAAATGTTTTGTTCTCTTGGTAGCCAGATCCGTGAGCCGGTCAAAAATTCTCGTCTCGATTTCAAGAATTGGGGTTGATTCGACACATTACATATTTTGTGCAAAAACTCAGCTCCTATAAAGCAACAACTTGAAAAAATGGAAGGTCACACTGACATGCACCTAATTCTACTCGTTATCAAAGAACATGTGCAAACATATATTGTTTAATTGTCTCCCCCGAGATACTTTAAAATATAAATTGAGTGCGGAATATTGGTTTCGGTAAAAATAAATTTATCAAGTGATTTTTATGTTCTTCTAGGTTACATACAAAGTATGTATTACATACACTTTAAAATGATCGTTCACCTGGAAGGTATTGTAGAGTTGTTGAAAAACGAAATCTCAATTCATTGTGTTGAGTGTTGTGAGTCTAAAAACGAATGCTGGTGTCTTCTTTAGTATTTATTCGAAACCGTTTTGGTTGATTTATTTTCCTCAATTTTTCTTGAAAACGTTTTTCGCTTGCTTCTTATTTAAAAATGAAATGAAAACACATTCAACTGAATGTATGTAAAAGGCTCAAATTGGATTTTAAAAAAATGATAGTTTTTCCTATCACGATTGAAATGCGAATATTCTTCGTCAAGTTCTTTTATCATTTTTGCTTGAAATGAGAAGGAAATGTAAAATCAATCGCTGAGTTTGTATTCAGCGACGAAGTTTTCAATTTTTTCACCAAGAAGTGTAAGATGTCTCGATTATAGACTTCTTTTTCAACAAAAGTACAGACAACATCACAAATATAACCAAGACAAATACGTTTTGGTTAATGTGGCAATGAGATAGAAGGAAAGTATGTATCTCTGTCAAAAATCACCATTGATAAAAATTGTTATAAATTTTTAAGAATTACAATCAAAACAAAAACCTTTTTAGAAAACATCTGAATGCCCCGCAGCAACGAGTTGAACAATCTCGGTCCTGCAACACTGATTAGGGTAAGGATAACCGGAAGGTTTTGGCATCATCAGCCTTGATCTTTGGTGTCACACCAATGAGCTATATCTCAATGTTAGCAAATGTCGTGTAATATCGTTTACTCGTAAAAGGTCAACGATCAAATTCGGATACAAGATTGGTACAGTTCCGTTAGAACGTATGGCAGTAATTCGAGATTTGGGTGTGTTGATGGATGAGGGTCTGACTTTCTCAAAGCATGTCAAAAATATCATTGCAAAGGCATATTCTATGTTAGGATTTATGATGAGGATCTGCAAGGATTTTCGAAGCGTGCAAGCTCTTAAGAGTGAATATTTTGCCCTTGTTCGTTCCTACCTCGAATATACTTCTGTTGTGTGGCATCCATATCACGATACGTATATCGATAAGATTGAGTCAATTCAGAAAAAATTCTTAATTTATGCCTTGAGGAGATCTGTGCAACGGGACGAAGACTACAGGCTTCTGCCTTATGTTGACAGGTGTAAATCAATTGGACTAGAGGTTTTAGCAAGGCGTCGTGTTACCGCGAGTAGATACTCCTTCACTGCTGTCTAAGTTGATGATTCACCAGCCAGAGAGGTTATTGCGTGGGACTGTTAATCGTCAATCTCAGTATCTTACTGTTCGTGCCCATAGAACAGATTACGGCAATTTTGAACCCGTTAACAACATGTGTATGATCTTCAACATATTTTCGCACTTTTATGATACAGTGATCTCTCGTGACTTATTTCGTACAAAGGTGAAGGCTATGGAGCTCGAAATAAAATTGAATGGAAAAGTGAAACAAACTTAACGGCCAATGCAAATTGCTTTATGTGGATCAATGAAATTTGATTCTGAATCGGCCAATTTAAATTGGTTTAACTCTAATCAAGGCTTGATTAGTCTCAGCTCACGCTGTCTGTGCTCGCACAGTTCATGTGACCGTAACACGTCACTACAAACTAACTCTGCTTTATTATTTTTCAGGCAAAGTTGTAGCAGCAGGTAAACCAAAACCAAAACTAAAATGTGAAACGTCCAATTGTGAAATTATTATGCCAGAATATACATGCAGTCCACGTTAAATGTATCTAATCGACCAGAATTTCATGTCTCTCGACTCGACTTTAAAATGAAACTGTCATGTCGACTTGCTCAAAAACAGCTAGTCCAATCCGACTAGTTCCCCCAAACCTGTTTATTTCAGGTGGACCACTGGCAACACGAGACGTTGGTGCTTGATCGGACGACATGACGTGCTAATGCGAATTTTGTTAAATTAAGTTCACTTCACTTCAATTGTTTTTTTATACTGTTTTGTAAATATTTTTGTAAAATTTCTTTTTTGTAACTATTAGTAGTCAGGGGGCTTCGGCCGTTGATGAAAAAATAAATAAAAAATTAAAATTTAAGAAAATTTGTTCGAATTTTATTCTCTATCTAATATAACAAGCCTATAGAAAAATACGGTTGGCCACAACAGCGCTGGGATCGAATTTATTATAATTGTCTTGTCTGCACTATCTCGGTTCGTAGCAACTTCACTTTAGTTACTGTTATGGCAACCTTATTATAACGAAGTTAGTTGCAGTTGAGATAAGAGCAACGAAGTGAAAATATGTCAAAGCTTTTCGATGAATTTGTATTGAATGTACTAGTTTTTCAAATTTCGTTTCCAAACCATGTTCACCTACATCCGTGCAGGTGCCAATAGTGCATAAAAGAAAAATAAAAAATTCTTGCGTGACGTTTGGCAAACGAAAAGTGGAACTATGTCCAAATTATGATTAGCACAAATTCTTGATTTTGATTCTGATTGAAATAGCTGTTACAAAGTAAATCTCGAAAAAACAATTCCACAAAGAGAAAAGATGAACATCGTTGGCCAAACTAATGACAGTTCTGGGTATAATTGCTGATAATGCAGTTGTAAATTGAGACTTGCCTTACGTTCACATATAGTTCGTTGAAAAAAATATTTAAATATAATGGTCCACTTTTGACTAAATTGAAAATGAAAAGGTGAGAAATAATAATTTCATCAGATTCGTCAGTTGGTCGGATTTTTCACGACTTATTTTTAACTTGGATAAAAAGTAGTCCCTTTGACAATTGAACACGTTACGTTTTCGAAATAAAGTTGCCCAAGCCCACCCGTGCCCGTTCGATTTTGAAAACGGGCAGCAGTGCCCGCCCTTTTTCGAAATAAAGATGCCCGTGGTTCCTCGTGAACGGTATTCGCCGGGTGGGATTGTGAACGGGACGAAAAATCATGCGTTCCCGCACACTTCTACTTCATTTCTAGTTAGTAGTTGTCTACGGGCATCACTTTCCGTCTGCCCGAGCCCGTTTGATTTTGAAAACGGGCAGCCTTTGCCCGCCCGTTTTCGAAATAATGATTCCCGTGGCCGCCCATGTCCTGTATTGGGCGGGCGGGGTTGTGAATGGGCCGTGAAATCGGGCGTGCCCGCACACCTCTAACCCGGACCAAACAGATTAAATTTTTCGAAACACACCATGTTCGGCAGCACTGCTTTTAAGCTTGTTTATGAACTTGGCAAGGGTGGTGGTTTGACAGAAGGAAGAAGCCATTTATCATTTGAATCAAGTTCTAATAAGAAGCAAAGAACGGTTTGCGAATAAATTCAAATCAATCTAGTTCAACCTAAATAATTTATCGAAAATCTGTAAATAAATAGTTTAGTGGAACGTAGTGTCAGTGTGTGAAGTAGTTTAGGATAAGGAAATAGTCACAGAGGTAAAGCAAATAACGTTTTTATTTTAAATCACGTTGATGTAAAACTATCTTTTGTTTCGTTCATATTAATTCCTGCAAACTGTTATTATTTATCCACCACAACGATGGATAAGATATCGGTGGACATTTATATCGTAAGAATTCATAAATTCCTTATAGTTTCACATAGTGAAAATTAAATTTAGTTTTAGTTATTTACACACTGAGCTGCGCTAGGTTCCAGAGTTAAAAATAAGTGGAAAGAAGGAAACTAAAATGTAAGAAATGATTTGTTTATTAGTTTTCTCGGTTTTTGCAATGTAAATTTATTATTTTAGAAAATTTGAAGTTCTACGCCCAATTACGAAAAATACACAGTTGAATTGAATGAAACGTCTTTTTGTTTCGACCGCAATTTCGTTGGCAAACTATCAAATTTACGTCATCCTTCTTGGTCGTTGGGTCCACATCCACAGTCAATTCCCAACACACCACTCAAACTGTTCCGAAACCCCACCCGTTTGAATTTTTTGAAACCCGAAATCTGAACTGTTTTGAAACCCAACATGGACCGAACCCGACATTCTAGTTTTCGAAACCCAACGATTTTTAAACCGAACCCAAACTGAACTGATTGAATGTTTCGAAGCCCGAAATCCCTAAGGGAGCGTCCATAAATGACGTCTGCATTTTTTCGGCTTTTTTAGACACCCCTGTCTGTTTTCCATAACCCCCCTCCTCCCGAAAACAGACGTCATTTTTTCATAATCTATATATCGCAAATAGAAGATTCTTTGATTTAAAAAAAAAAAGTTATTTGTGAATCTGTTTTCCAAGATTTACTTTAGGCAATTTTGCGAAAATGCCTAAAAACCGACGTCCAGAACAGATGCATATAAAACTTTACATGCAAAGGGACGAAATCCCAAAAATATCCAAAAAGTTCACTCATTTGCGATCTTGCGTTACTTGTATAAATTTCTTTTTTTCTATTGCTGGAACGCGAAACTCCGTTCGAGAACCGAAAATAAAAAAGTCAAGTTATGCGTTCGTGCATAGTCGAAAGTCAACACAAAATTGATACGAAAAGAAAAACGTCAAAATGCGAAAGCCAATAGTGTGATTTCATCGCCAATATCGTTGGTTGTTGTTTTTATGTTTGAATATCGAGAAGTTACAATTTTTGTAGTTCTCGAAATGAAAAGACGAATAAAATTTTTGTTCGAAAATGGGATATGACAACTATGATGTGCTAGAGAAACAGCTTTCATCATGAAAACCGTGGTAGTTTCAAATTGAGCGACATTACCAAATATGACGTCTGTTTTCGTCAAACACCCCCATCTCCCCTGTCTGTTTTCGTCAAACACCCCCCCCCCCCTGTCTGTTTTCGTCTGTTTTTCATGACCCCCCTCTCACCCCCTAAATGCAGACGTCATTTTCGGACGCTCCCTAAAAGTAATTTGGGTTCGTGGTTCACCCGACAATATGCGATATGTTTAGTTTTTATCTCCATAACAACTACTTTGTATTAATACACTAAATTTATAAACAAAATTTATAAATTGTGAACGATAACCGTAAAACTTAAAGGGTCTGCTTTAAATGCGATGAGTTACAAACGAGGTTACAAAGTAGTTCATAAATGATAAAAGCATTATCACATATTTTGAACTCCTTTATTTGGTTTTACTTTACAGTATTTATTGCGGATGCATTTCGGTGTATTACCATCATCAGCGAATATACGACTAAATTTCAAATCTGTATTTGTTCATAAGCCACGCAATCAATATGTGTGAAAAGTAATGCTAAACAATAAGAGTCAAGCTGAACTTTAATTTAATTTTTACCCGAAGGTTTTATGTTTGCGTAATTGAATAACGGAGATGATATTGGGCTTGGGTCTACGTTCATCAACTTATCACTGTATTTTTTCATGAACCAGCTCTCCCACGCGTCGAGTTGTGCTCTGCTGGGGACATGTTTTATTAAATGTAGGTTTTGCTTTGTGATGTTTGTATGAGGAGGTTCGTTGTTCCATACGTGTAACGCTACTGCTGATTTTTGTGTCCTGTTGTATTTTATGCAGGTAAGGTGCTCTGAAAAACGTTTTTCCACTTCTCTTTTTGATTGTCCCACGTATATTTTTGAGCAATGGGAGCAAGTAATCTTGTAAATTCCGGGCTTTTTAAATGCTTCAGGCTTGTCTTTTGTGTTTCCTAACAAGTTCGCATTTTTGTTTCTGTTTGAAAACACTAATTGGATACCAAATTTCTTGAAATGTGGCTGAAGGTAATTTGTTATGCTCGGAATGAAGCTGACTGGAATGCGTTTAATTTTTGGTTTTTGTTGTTTGAAGAAAGTGGTTTTTTCATTTCTCTTAATATTGTTTGAATGTTTTTCCACTAATTTCATTACTTCATCTTCAGTGTAACCATTGATGTCTGCTATCCTTTTAATCTCCTTCATCATAAAGGAGTTCAAAATATGTGATAATGCTTTTATCATTTATGAACTACTTTGTAACCTCGTTTGTAACTCATCGCATTTAAAGCAGACGGCAAACATTAGTATTAGTAGTATTAACTTTTCTGGCACTTCTGGAATTAACTAACACAGAGGATCCTCATCTTGAGGTAAAATAATTTCTGGTACATAAACTGACCTTTAATAATGAGTTTGCTTCCACGAGTGTAGTCCATTCCCAAAAAGTCGATATCATTAAATAACAACATAACATAAAATATTTTAGAATTGAAGACATCACACAAACAGTCAATGTTGCCAATCCTCGTCAATACCACCGTTCCTACAATCTTCATTGACTTTTGCTTAATTGAGTTGTATGATTCAGTTCTTCGAAAAAAATGTTTTTCTCATAAATAGATATATCCAGGTGAACGGACACAAACAATCCTAAAACTGTGATATTAGTGTTCCGAGCGTATTATTTTCTTTTTATTTACTCAGTTCATGTATAGCTTTTCAATGATAGATATGCAACGTCGAAGCGATAGCGTCGAACTCGATTGAAAAAACACAAAATTATCTGTGAAAACCAATTTTATTCGAAATTTTATCTCGTCAATAGCTACGGGCAATGGATGACTCAGTATACGAGATAAGGGGATTTTAGTTTTGTTTTGGATTATAAGTGAAAGTTTTATATTGGCAATCCCATTCTACTGAAAATTTTCTGAGAAATGTTGCTAAATGTGAATCATTGTGCTTAACATATATGTTCACATAAATCAATTAAGCGAACCCTCAGTATAAATAATTGTATCAATTAAGACTGATGAAAATACACGGAAAGATTATTTTCTTGGATATATGAAAATATACAAGGTCCTGTATATGTATACGTGCTACGTACATGGTAGTTGTTTTCATTTGAAAAGGCCCAGTGAGCATTAATATCTATGAAACTGGTCTTTTTGACAAATGCGAAGTTCGAGAACGCTAGTATCTACTCTTCAAATTTTATTTCTTGTTTGAAAAACGCATTAGAGCTTATCATTGTAATGCGTTACACTCGACTTAACTCTTTACTAGTGAGAAGGGTCCAATTAAAACGTTGCATACAATATTAGATTTCTAGTTTGAGGCGGCCTACTGACATACCATGTTAGGGGTTAAAATATCTCCTCCAGAAAATATCGAAGTTATATATTAGCTAAAAGCCTTGAAAATATTTAGAATATTCCACAGAAACAGGAGTGACGAGCGGAATACAGTACCCTTAGCTGTGTCTCCAGCCAGCGTACAGTCATAACAAAATGTTAACTGGGAATGAATAACATTAATTAAACAAGTAATATACTAAATGTTATTCACTTCACCTTGAAAAACGTCGTAATTTTCTTTTGACTTACAACTATATTTGATTGATTTAGCCGAACATCAATATTAACATGAACAACAATTCCAGATTTTAATCATTTCAATTAAAAAAAGGTCTGAGACTTTAATTTTAACAAAGCTAACATTCTAAATGTATTTCCCAATCATATGTTCTTGAAGATCAAACATTTTCAGACCACTGAAGGTCCGAATGCCGTGTCGCAAGTCCTCAATGACATACTAAATCATTAAGTTTCTTAGGCCCATATGAAGAACGAAGTGCTTCGAAAAGGACTCTACTACGTTTAGCATGACATTTGTAACTAGCTGGATTGGGACCCGGGAGTTGGTGTATTTTTCGTCTGTATGTCTGTCAACACAATAACTCGAGTAAAACTTAAACGATTTTTGAAAAACTTTTGCCCTGAAAGGTAATCACAAAATCTTTTATGGAATTGAACTTAGGCATTTATGGTTCAAGCGCCGACGCGCTGAGCTAGGGTCGCTAGAGTATTTTTTGGGTTTTTAATCGGTAGATCCATCAAAGCCAAACAATTTATGGAAGAATCTTTTTGAGATTGGTCCGTTGGACTGAAATGGGGAACTAAAACAAGTTTCTGCTAGCCCTACGTGTTTTTCTATATAAATTGGAAAAATTCTATTCGGTTTGCCTTGATTCTTTTTCTATGTCTCATTATGGCCCTAGGGACGAACGAAAGCGGAGCCTAAAAATTTTTTTGCTTTGTCGTAGAGAAAATTGAATAGACTATTTTTGCCCATAAATGTATGGGTCCGATGCCTTTTTCTAGGGCTATAGGCTGGTAATAAGGTTTTTGACTTTTTTAAATGTACTTCCTGAAAATTTTTTTAAGAAATTTTGGACGCTGTGTGCGGGTTTGGAAGGATATTTTACACCGTTGGACGTTGTAAACTGATTGATGTACAGTATAAGTATATAAAACTACGTCCAAATGAAATTGGATAGGAAATTACTGAAAGGGCAATATTGAAAAACTCGTAAGAAGTAACGATGTTAGTGGCTTCAAAAAAGGGTCGAGAAAGGCTCATACAAAGTGAAGAAAATCATTATCCGCGGTAGAATACATTTTTATCTGTCTACATCGATACCCTATTTTTGGATTCTATTTCCATCCAGTGCAGAATTGCGAATTTTTTTTTCACAGGCCGATATTTTGCATCGCAAGCGTTTTTTTGTTAATGTTATAATAAAAACAAATGAAGGGACCCGTACGAAGAAAAGCAAAAAATTGATCTGCAAATAGACGAAAATGTTCGCCTCAATTTTCTCTACAACAAAGCGAAAACCAATTTTTTTGTTAAGGGCCGACTTTAGGACCGACCTAGGGCGATAAGGAAATGCCTCTGACACATACTTTCATAGACAAAAATGCTTCCCTCATTCTGCTCTGCAATATAACAAAAACATGTTTTTTGGTTAGGGCCGACCTTAGGACCGACCAGAGGCCCACTTGAGCCTCAAGCACAGGCCCAAATTTGTTTTTGAATATAATTCGGTACACGTTTACCTCTCAAATAGCAAAAGATTCAACAAAATCGGTTAGGATTTGCCCGCTTTATGTAAACAAAAACATGTTGGGCCTAGTTTCAGGGTCCTGGCTGAGTCCAAGGGCATCCTATCAAAAAACTTTCTTCCGTAAAATGTGAGACATTCCTAGACCTTTCGATTAAATTTTTTTTTTGAAAATCGGAAGAGATTTATACTCGAATTATGTACAAAAACAATGTAGGACCCTAGACTCGTTTTTAGTGCCCTAACTAAGTCCAAGGTCTCAATATCAAAAAAGTTTATGACAATCGGAATAGATTTACTCGAGTTATGTACGGCCCTAGCATAGAATCGTTTTTAGTGCCCTACCTAAGTTTAAGGACTCAAATCCGAAATAGTTTCTTCCATAAATTTTATTTGTTTACTCGAGTATCTATTTTTGTTTCACTTTTATAACTTAAACTACCAAAATGTTGTGCAATTATGAGGAATAATAAAACCATACGCTAATAATAATAGTTTACTCGTATTATGAACAAAAGACCAAAAACCACTTAAACGGCCCTAGCTAGGCGGACCTTGGGCCGACAGTGCCAAGATTCAATCCCACAAAAGACTTTTTGATTGTCTTTCAGAGAAGAAAACGTTTTTGAAAATCGGTTGAGTTTTACTTGAGTTATCGTGTTGATGGACGGACGGACGGACATTTTTTTATTGCTGATTCGTCATCTAAGGACCATGATCGGTGCTCCCCCTACTTCCGGGTCGAAATTTGACTGGTTACAAACGTCGTGGTAAACGCAATAGACCCCTTTTCGAAGAACTTCATTCTTCGTACGGGTCTAAACATGATGCAAGGGACCCGTGCGCATCAAAATAGATGTGGCAAACAGAAAAGATGTTACAAAAAGCCTCCTCCTTTCAGCCGCAGCTACATCTTGGATATTCCAAAGTGGTCATTTAGGTCAGGTGCTTGTTCAACCCACAATAACCAGCACTAGAAAGAAGAGTTTCCTGTGCTCTCCCCCGCTGTACGCGCGTCAACTCTTCGCGCATTCAGCCCGCACCTAGTCTTCAAAAGCCTTTTCACACATGGAGTGTGGGATCGAGATGTGGGGTTCTGTGCCTTCGGTCGAAGATGCTGAACACTGCTTGGCCAGCTTGTCCACTCTCTCATTACCGTCTACACCGGTGTGCCCAGGGCTTCTTCAACGACCCAGGCAATCGTGATCTGATTTCTGAGTCCCAATCGGTTTAGGGGCCTTTTCAGCTCTCTAACCAGTTAAGACGTCACCGGTGATGCAATCGCCTTAATTACCGGCTCGCTATCTGAGCAGATGATGAGCTCTGCCACCCGTTACCTGCTCTGGGAATAACATCGTCACTCATCTCAACATCACAAACGTCTCCGCTCGCTGAAAACTGCAAACCACTTTAGTGCTAAATTTCAAAAGTCTTAACAGAATCCAACATTTTGGCATAAAATGTTTTTCGATATGTGTGTACGTACAACAGTCTTTGAATGTCTCTACTGGGACACAGATGAAGCCAATTCTCGAATATATTCCGCAGCTTTACTCCGAAATATATGGGGCCGTCCTTAAATCATGTAACACAAAAACCAGGGTTTTTTTTGCACACTCCACGTGTAACGCCAAAAGTAACCCGTAACTCGATTTTCCCCTATTTCATTTCCGATGCAGATCACCCTAAGCACGGATTTTACACTTAAGACCGGGCTGAAGTTGCGCAAAAAAATCGCTATTGTGAATTTTTCCATCAAAAAGCGCTGTTTCAGGTGGGTTGGCGAGAAAAATTGGCGACTACTTCAGGCATCTCATAGGGCATTTTTTTTCGGGCGGGCCTAAAAAATGTCAGGCGGGCATCAGACGGCCAACACTTTCTACTCAAATCAAATAACCAACAAATTCCCATTTCAGTTCATGGATAAAGTTTTGCAGAAATAGGCTACGAATTAAAATATTAAATTTCAACAGTTTTTTTTTTTAAATTATTTATATTAATATTATAACTTTATATTACTTTATATTAATATTAATATTATATTAATTATATTAATTGACAATTTCTTCCAAAAACGTAGAAGTACTGAACATTCAATTTCAAAGATCAATTGTTAAGTTTGCAAAGCCACAATATGAGGTGAGTAATATATCCTGCAACACTCAATGTAGATTTGTTGTCATCATATTACAGGGGTCGTAGTCAAAATTGGGAAATCCTTTATAAGGACATAAGGACATTTTTTTGAAAAAAGTAAGGACAAATTAGGTCGAAAAAAAATTCAGTTTGAAATGGAAAATTAAGAAAATTAAATTTTATTTCAATTTTTTTTTTTTTTTTTGCGAACGAATTTCGCCACATGAGCAAAAAGTTATTTTGCTTTTTTCTTAGTAGCATTTACACGATCGTTCAACAGTTTTTAGACCCGTACGAAATACGTAGGTCTGAAGCGTTTACTACCACGTTTGTTACATTGCGAATTCGAACCCGGGAGTAAGGGGAAAACTTTTTTTGTTGCCTCCAGATGACAAATCAGCGAAAAAAACAATGTCCGTCTGTCGGTCTGTCGGTCTGCCCGTCAACACGATAAGTCGAGTAAATCTTGACCGATTTTAAAAACTTCGTTTTTCCTGAAAGGTAGTCGAAAAATATTTTATGGGATTGAATCTGGGCACTGTCGGCCCAGGGCCCGAGCTAGCGCCGTTTAGGTGGTTTTTGGTCTTTTGCACATAACTCGAGTAAATCTTTTCTGATTTTCGTAACTTTTTTTTTGAAAGATCTGGGCATAACCGACAATTTATGGAAGAAACTTTTTCTAATTTGAGTCCTTGTACTTACCAAGGCACTAAAAACGAGTCTCTGCTACATAACTCGAGGAAATCTTTACCGATTTTCATTTTTTTTTGTTTGAAAGATCTCGGCACGGTAAACAATTTATGGAAGAACTTTTGCCTGTGCTTAGGGCTCAAGTGGGCCTGATGTCGGTCCTAAGGTCGGCCCTAACACAAAAAAAATGTTTTTTGCTATGTTGCAGAGCAAATTGAGGGAAACGTTTTTGTCTATGTAAGTATGTATCCGAGGCCTCTACTTAAGGCCCTAGGTCAGTACTAAGGTAGGCCCTAGCCCAAAAAATAGTTTTTTGCTATGTTGTAGACAAAATTGAGGAGAACATTTTTCTCTATTTGGAGGTCAATTTTGTGCGTTCGGAGAATTTTTTTACACCGTTACTTCGGACGGGTTTTTCAAAATTGCAATTCAGAAATACGATGCAATGTCAATTCAGAAATACGATTTTCTGGCATTTTCAATCGCATTTCCCAACATAATGTTTGCTTTCACAATGTCATCGCGATTAAATCTAGCGGATGATAATGACATCTCAATGCTTGAACTGACCATTTGAATAAGGTTTAGTGCTGCGTTTTTCTTTTTTACCTCAAGAGCTAACGAAACAAGTTTTTCATTATCCATTGTTTGAGCAGTGCACACGCTGAATCTCGATGAAGGACAATTCAAGGAGAGATCTTTTACAGCACTATTCGGCATTTAGCTGTTAAAAAATTGATTTATTTTTTACGTTAATTAAAAACAATCAGTTTTGTTACTTCCTTATAAATCGTGAGATAATAAGATTATCCAACTTCACACATGTTTTTGCTAAAATAATTTTTCGATCACTTAAACAAAAGTAATTTTCTCAGTAAATACTACAAGCATAATAAAGAAGACGTGTGTGAAATGAATGCTCATCATAAAGTATGTACGGTGGGTGTAGTGAAACGTGTAGGTGTAGAGTGGAACACAAGACAGAACAATAGAAGTTCATCACAACTCTGTCTAAAGTGTAGTTTACACGAACAAGCAAAATCTTTTATTTCCATTTAAATTGTTTGACTTGCTTGCAACAATAAATTTTACTCATGATCCAAAAATGATCAACGAAGTTTTTATTTCTTTTCAAAAAATTTTTCTTCTACTAAATAATTTAAATATGAATTGAACGAACTTACACGGATAACGAAAAAGTAACTTTAAGTATGAAAAGCTATCCACTGCTGAACACTTTACTGCTCCCATTAACATATAAAACTATGTACTTATTAGTAATCAATAAAAAGTTTTTCACAATTTAAAAAAAAAACTCATGATCCAAAATAAGGACAATTAGGACATATTAAGGACAAATTTTAAAAAGTAGAACAGGTAAGGAAATAAGGACAAATACGACCCCTGATATTATGAAAAAAGAAGTTTGGCATTACAGTTGTAACGACCTCTTTCGCTGGCTCGACTCGAAAATGATCGCACAAAAATATCATAGAAAAAATTCAACGGAAATAACTAGTATGGTTTCATATCACTTTTTTATTACTCCACCTATCACATTCTTTGATTTTTCGCTTTTTAACACTTGAGTCAGTAGTTATTTTTTTATGGAAAGACACAACAACAATTCGAACAAATAGCCATGATAAATAGAACAACAATTGAATTTAGAACATTGCTGATTCATTATTTCGTGTTCGGAATAACGAAGAATACGCGGCGGCTCAGATCTTTCGTTCGGCTTTTTTTTATCGTAGCTGCTAATATTTTAACGTGGATTCTTTGTGTGGCAGCTGCCATTTTCCCCGTCATGCCACACAAAATAATGCTACTGGCTTGATGAAAATTTGGCGGCTACTTCAGCCCGGTCTAAAATTTATATAAGTTATAATTTGCCAACTTTATTGAAAAATTCTAGAAAAAATGTGGACTTTGTTCCTTGTTTTTCAGATGAAACTCTATATCATGTACACCTCCTCCCCCTCTTGCGCTACGTAATTTATGAACGGCCCTTAGAGAGAATTTTCCTCTCTCTATGAACATGTACAGTTTCAAAACTGTTTAATATTTTTTAAATGCGAACCAGGGCTAACGGATGCATAATATTCGGTAGCAACCGCTTATAATCTTACAATTCTCTAGAATCGAAATACACAAAGTTAATTCAAATAAATTACCTGTCGCACAGCGTAGTAGCAAGTTAAATTTCTCGGATAAACTCCCGGATAGTTAGGTGACTGCAAGCGACACACTTTTTTATCACAATCACTGAATATTCGCGAACAATACGTTCCATGGATTAATGTGCCTGTTAAAGTGTGCGGTAAAATCATAAAGTGTGTAACATGTTCTCTTCAAACTATCCCATTAAAGTAATCATTTGAAGTACAAAATTCCATTCGTCCAGCAACATCAGACACATTTATCTCATATTCATTGCACTTAAATCTCATTTACATACATGTACTCATTGGATGCAATTCATTCATCAAACATGACAGAAATTCATTTACCTAGATAGTACTTTGGCTCGGAATAATTTAATTGAAAATCATTTATTGGGTGATGTTCATCTCGGTATGTTGAAATGTGATGGATACCATCAAATATTAGTTGTTCCGATAGGGCTGTCGAATTGCTAAAATCGTTATAGTGGTTTTTCGGTAGCGTTGTATTTTGCCATGGTTTGATGTCTGCAACAGAAAAAGAATTCTTAATTACATTTTAATTCAATTGAAATTTAATGAGGATTTAAAATGATCGTCTAATTATTTAACAATCAACGATATACTAAAATTGACAAAAAACAGAACAAAATTTCGGTGTCAATTATATTGAAAGCATATCTGGCACATTAATTGATTCGGAATACAAACATATGCAAGATACCCGTACGCATCAGAATAGATGTTGCAAAAAGACTCTAACGTATCCAAGTAAATATTGCCTTGAAATTACGCCCATTAAATTGGATTGGAAAATGCCGAATATTGAAAAATCCGTTCGAAGCAACGACGAAAAAAGCCTCTAATCCCGAAAAAAATTCAGAAAAAGTTTGAAAAAAATTCACTCAAAATTTTTTTTGTACTTAGAAGTTCTATCGTGTCAGGTCAACCTGAAAATTTCAAGTCAGGTCAAACGAAAATTTTCAGGTTGACCTGAAATGATTACATCATGAAAATAAAAATGTAAAAAATCTTTAATATCAGTTATAGTAAAACGCATATTTTGCGAGCCTTTGCCATATCCGAGCCCCCTCTTACCACAAGAAACATTGTTTCATTTACGAATCTCGATTCTTACCAAAAGAAACATTACATCTAACCAGTGATGAGCGTCGAAACAATAGATTTAGCGTACTCGCGACTAGTCTTAAGAGGCTCGCATGTGGCGTTTTGAAACAATGCTAATGGAATTGTACCGATGATGATACATACCAATTAATGCTCCCCTAGCACATACTGTTTAGTGAACGCCGTAAACGCTTTTTTGCGGTTTTTGTATGAACCTCTTCTTTTGTTTACTGTGCAGGAGTGTAACATTTGTGGAAAGAGGGCCCAAAATTTGAGATGCCAATTCCGAGTGATCCGTTCAAAACCGAAGAAATAAGGTTATAAAGATATTTTTTATTTTCTTGTTTTCTACTTGATTTCTTGATAACGAATTCATTTAAAAACAACGCAAATATATTTTTACTCACGAGAAATGAAGTGAAAATTTCATTCTATTCCTGCGAAAACTGACATTATATCAAGAGAAACCGAATTTTGGCACTCCTTCTACTAATGTTACTCCTGGGATACTTTACAGAGATCGATGACAAAATTCAAATTTACTCAAAAGTAAAACTTTTAGTCGCGAATTAAAGTAATTGACCAAAAACGTCGCACACCAACTAGTGCTGAAAACTGACAGCGATCACAGAATTGAAGCTTGTTTTTCATGTTTGTTAAAAAAGTCATCTTAGCTTCAATCGCTTCAATTCAAACGCCTTCTATCAAGAACACTTAGCTAAAACATGACTTGTGGTAACCTATAAGCGATTACCCTAAGCTTCATAATGAAAATAAGGAAAAAAAAGCGGGGTCGAGGGGCGGCAGCCCCCGTGTAGGGGGTCAAGGGGGGAATATCCCCCCTTGCGAAGTCTAAGGGTCAGAGCCCCTAGCGGAGTCAGAGCCCCTAGCGGGGTCAGAGCCTCTAGCGGGGTCAGAGCCCCATGGACGGAAGGCAGCCTGCAGGACGTTAGTAGCTCGCCGCAGGCGCGGGGGCCTAGGGGCAGAGCCCCATACATACCAAAAATAAGATTGCGACCTCCTTAGGAATTGATGTTTTTCCTGCTTTATTTCCTTCCTGATTTTCGCTTTTCCTAATTTTACTGATTCCTGATTTTTGCTTGCCTAATTCAGGTGGACATTCAAGGTGGACATTTATTTCCTTCATATTTTCGTTTTTCCTAATTTTGGATTTTCCTGTGATGTATGTTTTTCCTGATTTTTGTTTTTCCTTATTTTGGTTCCTGATTTCTTGATTCCTAATTTTGGTTTTTCCTAATTTAATTCATTTCTAATTTTTGTTTTTCCTGATTTTTGTTTTTCCTTATTTTAGGCTCTTGATTTTCGATTTCTGATTTTCATTTCCTGATTTTTGATTCCTGATTTCTTGATTCCTGATGTCTTGATTCCTGATTTTTGCTTTCCTAATTCAGGTGAACATTCTAATTTTAGAACAAAATTCAACTTCAGGTCATCAGGTCGTATCAGGTCATTTCAGGTTATGACCTGAAAATTCAGATCAGGTCAAGTCAAACTCAATTTTACCATCAGGTCGACCTGACCTGACCTGTCGAAAGCCTTACTTAGAACCGCACTTAGGAGAGGCATCTAACCCATATTTCCATGGACAAAGAAGTTCGCCCGTTTTTCTCTACAACACTGCACAAAGAAACTCATCACTTAAGGAATATTCACTCAAGAGATTTTCACTAATTTGATTTTCCTGATTATCTGAGGTCCATTTTCATTTAAAACCTTGAAGAGCGATTTCCGTGCTAATTTTGCAGATATATAAGTCAAAAAGTTTCATTGGTATTCAAAAAACCTCGTCTTAGACCATTTTTTCAACCGTAACTTTGAAAATCCTAAACCGATTTTGCCCAGATTCAATTCCGCAATCAGTTTTTTAATTATCTTTCAGGAACAAAAAAAGATTTTGTAACTCGGATAACATTTTCCTGATTAACGTAGAAGAAACATATTGGGCCCTGGTATAGAATTAGTTTTATGGCACTGGCTTAGTCCAAAAGCTCAAAATCAAAACATTTTCTTTCGAAAATCGTCTACCATTCCCAGACCTATCGAATTTTTTTTTGAAAATCGGAAAAGATTACGTACAAAAGACCCAAAACCACTTAGGCGGCTCTAGCTCAGTGGCCCTTCGTCCAAAAATGCCCATATGCAATACTTTTGGTATTTCCTTTTAGGGAAAAAATTTTTTGAAAATCTGTCAACATTTACTAGAATTATCGTGTATAGGGACGGACGGACGGACCATTTTTTTTGCAGATTCGGCATCTAGGGTACATGGGTACTACTCCCCCCTTAAATCGACTGGTTACGTAGTGGTAAACGCATAGACCCTCGTAATTCGAACGAGTCCGAAAAGTGGTGCGGTCGTCGCCACGCAGTCTTTTCATATAAAAATTGGATTCATGAAAACCGAAAAATATGTTTTTCAAGTTTGAATTACAATTTAATATTTTGCTCCCATTTTCATTTCCGAAAATAGAAGGAATTCAAACTTGCTTGTGTCTAGACGAAAACTTTAAATAAATATTTGATGAGTTAAAACAAAAATAATATTAGCTTGAAAATGGAACGCTAATCCCAATATTCCCAGTTCAACACAAGGTATAAGCAATGTCGGATTCCCTGGCGAAAATCTTAAATTCTTTTAATATTCACCCCAAGTTGAAAAATTCAATAAACATGAACCAGTCATTTGTTAAGTAAGGGGAGAAACAGCGACAAGAGCATTTCATTAGAGTTGGAATTTCTTATTTCGAAGTGACTAATCGACACCTGTGGTGGCCAATAGTCACGCAAACAATGCGGGGCAACACAATGCATGCTATTCGACACCGGTGATACATGGTAATAGTTGATATTTATGCAGGGACTATTTTGTGAAAATGTTTTCCCTATTTTCCCAAATTTTCCCAATTTTCCTGATTTTCTCAAAGTTATCCTATTTTTCCATATTTTCCCAATTTTCCCAAATTTACCCAATTTTAAAATTCTTAAATTAACAAATAGTTTCGCAGTTAAAGATAGCGTAGGTACATAAAAAACATTATTTGCATGCTTGTTTCGAGAAAGTGAAGATTTTGTCTTTTTAAGCGCGAGAAATTAGAATGCTACTACTCGCTAAAGGCGATGAGAAAATATTCATTTTCTACCACACATCGGACACATCGAAATCTTAACTCAAGTAAAATTTGTGACATTCGCAAATAATTCCCCTGTTTTCAAGCTCCACTTTCGTTCAATTTTATTTGCTCTAGCCACAAAATTTTCTCTAGTTGGAATTTACGAGGGTGAACCCTTGTCAAAAAGCCACTTTTTCTCATCGAAAGGAGACTCAAACTTTATTTTCCCACATATTATTTACTAAGAATAAAAAACAAATAAATTCAAATAAATGAGCTGCCCTCTCCTACTTTTAAGACTTATTATGTCCCACCTATCATGGGGCGCGCTAGCGATGCGCCCGTGACGCAAGTCCCCATACGAACAAAAAATTCGGAATTTTTTTTTCGTAGACTGCGGAAAAGTCTTTTCACCCATTAAAATCGGTTGGTTGATCCGAACATACGACCTTTAGAAAATGATCATTTCCTATACAAAAATTGCTGTTTCATAGAAGCCAAAGTTATTGCAAATATCCTACGTTAGTAAGTTAGTGGGTTAGTTAGTTAGTTAGAGGAATATATTTTTTGGTTACAAAAAATAAAACTTTCGTTACAAAAAAAAACTTTTTGTTCCAAAAAAAATTGTTTTGTTCCAATGTTGATCACTGAATGTTCCAATAAATAATAGAAATATTCCAACAAATAATACAAATGTTCCAAAAGAAATTGATTTTGTTCCACAAAAAATTGGAATTTCACCCTTTTACGAATTTTGGAACAAAACCATTTTTTTGTGGAACAAAATCAATTTCTTTTGGAACATTTGTATTATTCATTGGAAAATCCGGTGTTCAAGATTAGAACAAAAAGATTATTTTTTGGAACAAAACCAATAAATAACGTAACAAAAACATTTTATTTTGGAACATTTGAGTTTTTATTGGAACATTTAAATGATGCCGTTAGTTAGATCCAGAGCCATTTGTATGAAAACCGACTTTTTTGGCTCGTGCTCGAAAGCGGCTCGATAACTTTTCTTGAAATTTTGCAGGGACCTTCGGGTGGGCATTCTACGCCATATGATATTTTAGAAAAGGGGGGTACCGGCCTCGTTTGGGCGCCAGGGCTCTTATAAGGCGCCATGGCGCCATATAAAGCCCATATATATGTGTTTGTGTGTGTAGTGTGTATGATATTACATTTTGTATGAGGCAATGGTTGTGTGTTCGAGGTAGAGGTTTGGTGGAAAAAATGGCGGAAAATAGGCAAAAAAAAAACTTTTTATATGTTGTAGAGGAATTTGAGAGGATCATTTTGGCCCATGGAAGTAGTAGCCGCCGCGCTTCGGTTCGGCAGCGGCGGCGGCGGCTCAAAAAAACTTTTGATATGTTGGGTGAAAATTTGGTCAAAACAGCGCTAAAAAGTAAATTTTTCATTAAACTATGCTCTTATATGCCTAGCTTTAGCCGATTTAGGCGTGTTATAGTTCGTTGGAAACAGGAAGACGAGCTCTAAGATCTGGGATGCGCTGTAAAATGATTTTATAGCGCTACAGCGCTACAAATAACGTTACAAATATTGAAATATCGAAAATATCTTCAAATAGTATCGAACAAGTGTTCAAATGGTACAAAAGTGGGTTAGAAATCTCGTATACGCATATCAAATCCTATTGTAAACTTGAGGAACCTGCAAATTTAGGTGAAAATTTAGGCAAAATAGTGCTGCAAACAGCCTTTTTGGTGTTTTTTGATGGTTTTCCTCGAAATTGCATCTGTAAGTGTCCAAATCAGTATATGGTTGGGTATTTTCGGTCTGTCCGAACTCCACAAAATTTGAATATATAAAAATGGTTTTAACTCAATGAATTTACATTTTTTCATGTATTTGTACAAAATTTAAACATAATCCTGAAATTGTTCAGCCAAAGAATATATGTTTGACTCGCCGGAAAAAGATTTTTCAAAAATTGAAAGTTACTTATAAATATTTGAGCAAGTAGAGGTGTAAGTGACAATGAATAAAGTTAAAAAAAATTCGGAAGAATGTTTCCAACCTAGCACTGAAAAAAAATTTTTTTTATCTGTTTCAGGAAGTTTTACGGGAATCTGTATCTGTACAAATCTTATCTAAATAATAATTCAATGTGTTATGACTAGAAAGTATGTGTAGTCAAGTTTCTAAAGGATTTTCTAAAGCGAGATCGGACCACAATATTGACGTTATTTGTGGGCACGGAGAGAAGTAGCAAATTTTTGTAAGTTTAAAGAAAAAGGCAAATATATAAAAGAGCTGTCATTGTCGAATGGACTCAAATAATCCAATTCTATAACTTGGAAGAATAGGAAGTTTATTTATTCAGCATTAGTACAACTTGTATACAATTTGTCAACATTTAAAATTATACTATTTCAACAAATAAAATATCTCATCCATTTTGTCCTCTGCCCTAAAAGTGCCCATCACCGCTGCCGCATTGCCCCTTTGTATCGCCATACTCAATCTTTGTTTCAAAAATGCCTTAGAGCGTGGCTCGTTCGTTTTTTGTGCGATTAATTTGCCGAGGTCATCAAAAAATTTCAGTGCTTCCGTGCCCCATGAACCCATAGTTTCAACCGCGAAAGGAACAAAAAGGTAATTTTGGTTTATCAGGGATAAATATTTAGTGGTTTTTGTCCTTGCTTTCTCTTCCCTACCCTGCCTGTCTCGTACTAAAATTCAAATTGCTTAGAGCAAACGTATCGGTGCACGCCGCGTCCCAAATAAGGGTACTTCCTCTTGACCATGGTATTAGGGTCATACCGTCCACCCTTTTCCCATCACTTCGGGACAAGCCGACTGGTTCCAGCCGAGATGGTATATCGGCGGACGCCAGGGCCCTTTTGATTATGGTGTTCAGTTCTGCGTGCCTAGCATGTCGACCTGCACTCTTCCGGCATTTGAGACCGTGGCGTCCTTTCTTGTCCACCATCAAACCACAATTGCATATGTGAGGAGTGCAGATGTCGGTTCCTAATCAAAGTCCCACTATGATCCTAAACGCATTGTTCTCCAGCAGGGTTCCAAAAACTCCTGAAGGTAGCGCATGTAGCCACGCACCGGATTCTGGTCGTTGGTTGGCTAGTACTCTAGCTTTATCCTCGCTCCCTGTTAATTGTAACTCGTTCCATAACCGGTTTGCCACGATTGCGCTCCATTGTTTTTGCAGGGAAGGTGTTGCGGGCTGGCAAGTCTCAGGATTTTGGCGATTCCATGCATTCAAGCCATCTTTGTAGTCAGCAATTTCTTCAATGTTTACAGCGGGTTGGTTTAACATAAAGCTAACCATTGAAGATACTGCATTTACTGATGATAGGAACGCAGGTAATGCTGTGTCCTTGACTCTTCGAACTCCTAGTCCTCCTCGGTTGATTGGTGATGAGGCTGAAGTCCACGTGTCATTGTCCATTTTACAATTCGTTAAAACCTCCAGAGTCGATTGTTAGTGTCGATTTCGTCCATAAAATCCTCTCGTTTCCATGTTGTCGTCGTTCGTAAAAGGAAAATAAGCTTCGGCATTGAGTAACAGTTTTTTAGAATATAGAAAGCCAGGTGATAGTTATCCAATTCGACGAGTCTTTTGAATAACAATTCCAATTCTGTCAACTTTTTCCTTAATAGCGTGTCTACGGCGTTGTCCGTGATGGCAGCTCCCAGTAGTATGAATTCATTTACGACACATATGCCCGGTGATAATTCCTCAAATTTGTTCACGGTGTTTGAGTCGACTTCGGAGCAAAAGAAAATTTCACATTTAGCTGGGTTAATTGTTAGGCCAATCTTACCACACTCATCTATAACTGTTTTGAAATCCCGCAGGACGCTATCGTATTCGCCTGCAATTGTCCCGTCATCCAAATAAAAAATTATGAACTCCGCTTGCAAAGCATCTACTACATGTTGAATCGCCAAACTGAATAAAAGTGGTCCACAGGGGTCTCCTTGTTGCGCTCCAGTTTGTGAAAGGAGTATGAAATCGCCGTAAAATAGAAGTGTTGATGTTGCATAGCATTGCCATAGTAAAGGATATATTGACGGGCAATTTATTCTTATTCCACTCAAAAATTTATCACGGTCGACTTCATTAAAAGCATTTCTGAAATCAATCTTCAACACTACTGCTTTTCTATGGCTGTTCTTTTTAATAAATGTTCTTGTGGAGTGGGCGGCTGCCTCGCAACCACCCCGAATACCAACCTCGACCTGTCTTGGAGCAAATTTAGAAGACATGTCGGATCGTTCTGATGCACTAGCCAATTTCGCCGTGATACGACGAAAAGTGTTTCCCACTGCTATGGGGCGTATTCCACCGAATTTCTTATTCAAAGCGCACAGTGAGGCACCGGACATAATTTCAGTGAGTTTAGATGGCATTTTCCCCTGCAGCATGAAGTTTGACAACGCTGTGATGGATTTCAAAAGTCTCAAACCCACCTCTCCCGTTGAGGGCAATAACATATCTTTGAGATGCTGCGGCAGTAGCCCATCCACTCCTGCAGCTGAACCATTGGGGAAGCTCTTAATTGATAGGAACGTCCCTTCTTCAGTAACGATTAGCGGTCTGGTGTTCTCATCAGGTGGTTCTGGAAAACGCATATCTCTAACTGGTGGTGGATGTTTATCCTGTAGGAGTTGGAATGTTTCGGCGTTTTGTGGTGCCAAGGTGTCTGATGAAGCTAAAATTTTGACGGCCCCTTTGACATCTCCGTCTGCGATTTTAAATTGTACTCTCTTAGAGATAGTAATCAGGTTGCTTTTTTTGTTGGATGGTCTAGAAAACAGTAGAATCGGTTTTTCAATGTTCTTTTTCACCATCGAAGCCAGCGATTTTTGTTTTGCCTTTTCAGGAACTCTCAATGCGGCATAAGCAAAGGTAAGTAATTTTTTCCATTTGTTCTCCAAATTTGGATGCAACAAACATTCATCTATGCATTTAGTTAATTTAGTGGCTGCCAATATTCTTGCTCCTCTCGGTATTCTTTTCAATACTCTGATGTTTCGTTTGCACCTTGCTAACAATAGCACAAAATCTTCAAACGTAGTTTCCAGATATCTCTCAGTGCCATCTTGCTCGTTGTCCTCAATTTGTTCATGTAAATGTTGACTGCGGTGGACCCTCATACCCCGTAAGGTTCCAAAAGTTCGCTTGCACACATCGCAGTTGAAGCCTTGTGATGGTGAATTCTGAACACTTGCGTCGTCACTGTCAGCTTGCACGTCATCAGTAGCCGAGTCGTATTTTCCCTGAGTAATTGATGTGATTTTAGACGAAGTATAGGCTTTCACCAACCGATAGTCCCCTACTGTAAGACGTGAATAATTTTCCAAATCTCTTGGTTGTAATAGTCTGAAATGTCCTTGAGCTAACATGCCTGTGAATAATAAATGCAAGATTGGCTTGTCACTAGCCCCTTCGATGGATCCACAGTCTTGGCAATTATAATTCAGTGAATTCATTTCTCTTATGACATAGAAACCAAAGTCAAATAATTCCGCCAGCTCCGATATGGTTCCGTAATTGCGCGGCGTGGACATATAATCCGAGTAGATAGACTTGAAAGAATCTCCCTGAGTGTCTTCAGAACCGATTGCAGGTAAGCTCGAGATGTGTTGCTGTAAGTTATTTATAATACTGTACTGTACTTTTCGAAAACTGAGTGAGATTTGTCGTTTGTTCCATCCGCAATGTAACTACAACCCTTGTGCGCAGGTCGGTAACACTGTCTGGGGTGTTTTTAAACTGATGTAGTGGATTTTTTAAGAAATCAGAAACTGACAAAAATAGACAGTTCCCTGCTGCCTGATTTTCTATTATGTCAAATAGTTGGTCTGGTTCTCCGAACGGCCCATTATTGACTTCTTTTAAAATTTGCAGTTTGTTCCAGAAATTCCTTGCTGGAGAACGTTGCTGAGGAATCGACTGTATTTTTTCCGTGATCGCAGTGTGTATTTCTTCATCTGTGTGACTTTTGGTGCAATGCTGGCGAAGACCTGATATCGTATCGAAATCTCTTTTACAGATGAGACAAACGTTGTTTTTCCCACCCATTATGATTCTGACAAAACAAAACAAAGATTACTTTTTGATTAAGCTCATTTGAAATAATAATTATGACCTGGTTAGCGATTTTCTTTTTTCGTGGAAGATAAAAAAGAAAAAATGCCGAAAAAGAAAAAATTCTCCGTTAAAAATTTTGAATTGTGCGCCAACATCCAATTTCGCTTGAGATCTAGTATCGCATTATTGACACGTTTTTTGACAGCAGATACCGACCCGTACGTAGTGATATGTGGCACGTAAACAAACGCCCTTGTGTTTTTAGTGTGCTTTTTACTCGTTGAAATTGTTTATATTAGCTGGTGATTTATAACAATTCCGTCTTCTATGTCAAGTGCAACATCAAGTATTTCAAATCCAACAAGTCCTGCTATGGCCCTACGCTTCAATGTTGCAGAAAATCAAGTGCCGAAAGCAATTGTTTACGTAACATATCATGTATCCAACAACAGGTTTATGGCGGAAAACTGTATCGATCCAATTCGATGAGGGGTGGACTGAATTTTCTCAAATAAAGCCAAAAAAAAAAACGAATCACCCGTTCCACCTTCAACACACCAGAATGCTCAAATGATCATAGACTCCATAGTCCAAAATTTATGCCGTATTTCGGTAAACTTTTTCACTTCTTCACGTGTGTATTTATGAGTGTATCAATTTAGTGTTCTTCATTAGTGATGGAAGAATAAAGTTGCAATTATCAAAATAAGTCGAGTATAGGTGCTTTTATTAATAATTTTAAAAATTGTATAGAATTTCAATCGTTTCCCGCAGATCCAAGGGTACACCAATATTCAAATCCTCATAACTCCACTTCCATACGTCCGATCTCAGAAAACTTTTTTTTGTGTTATTTTTCTCTAGGATGTGGGATAATTTGCACAACATACAGATCCGGGGTGGCTTCATAAAAATCCTCCAAAAAAGCAGAAACAGGCTCACCATTTTTGCTCAAATTTTTATCGTTTTCAAAAAGCGATTTTGAGCTTTTTGATGTTTTAGTACACACACCTCTATATTTCAGACCCCAAGATAGGACAATTTTTTTTTTGTGTCGGCGCATTGGACAAATTGAGGACAAATTATTTGTGTAGATGAAATAAAAATCTGGGTCGACGACTACACGTTTGTAGCAGCACCTACATTTACCAACCGATAGATATTCCTAGCTAATGACAGAGTAATTCCTTTTGATACAAGCGCCCGGACGAATATTTAATTTTGAAAATTAAATAATTCACATTTAAAACACATCTAGTCGCTGCATATCCAAAATCGAGGTGATGGCTTACGATGATCCATGACCTTAGGCCAGCCTTTCATGAGGTGTTCAACTGATAACACAGAACGCTTCATGCTTTAACTAATGTGATACTTCCAGGCGTTTTGAAGTCATATGCGTTTTGTGCAAAATTCTGTAGCATGAATCGATATATAGTTGATCTTCGTCGTGTTTGGTGTTATTCAGAACATATAAGAACATAAAAAAGCACTCGAATCAAGGTATTTTGCAAAATATACGTCCGATACTATTTTCCTTTTTGATGACAATAATTTAATTTTTATTCCATAAAAACATTTTAATTGATTTTTCGGAAAGTGCCAAAATTTATCTATTTTATTATACGAATAATGACAATCTGGGAAATCTAAAAATAAATGTGAAAATTGCACCAAAGCTCAATCAAGGTACTTTAAGTATTCTAAATTTGAAAGCCGATATCTATAGCGAGGCTACATAATATAAATGTTAATGATTTATGATTTGTGGGAAACACATTATTATATGGGCTGTTCAATTCTAACAATAATTTATCAGCGTTGGCGATATTCAGGCGGTGTAATCATAAAAACGATAAAATCGCATAAAATAACAAAGCTTTATGGTTTCAGGATTTTCCTTTCCATTCGTTTTTCGGCATCGTTGTAATGTGCTGTTGCTACGTGCTTCTTGCTCTATATTAACTCATGTAGTCTTACAAACAGTTTGAGAGCAATCGATTTTTATATTTTTCATTCACGATACAAATATTCATTTATTCTCTGTGTTCTTCCTGAAACAGAATTCGTAGGAAGGACCATCTATTACAACGAACAAATATAGGAGCATTTTGTGAAATTTAAAATAATTATGGAATTCGCGATGCGACCTTCTAAGAAAAATAAATAAATCTACATAGAAATGCTTTAGATTCACCAACGATTTTCTGTTGTGGTCATTTGTATCCCGTTCTATCCATAATTTCATTTTATTGCTCCAAAAGCTTTGATTTTTCTAAATGGTTTTTTTTATTCAATACAACGTTCTCAAGATTTTTTTTACGAAGAACGAGATCCCGATTTGGAGGGATTTGGTGGGCGTCCAATGACAAAATGTGAAAAAAATCACGAAAATTGGGAAAAATCGCTTTTGGGCAAATTTGATATTCCGCATTGACAACATTGACAGTAAACTTCAGTCTTACCTAGAAATTAAAATGTGATTTTATCACGATGATGGTTGTTTGCTGTCGACGTTCCTTTTTAGGGCTGTAAATAGAGCAACCCGCATGAACGATCAGGTAACCAACCCTGGTGTAGTAGTGTGGGTAGTACCTTAACGTCACGTATAGCAAGGGCCGAAGGCCGAAGGATATGAGAATTGGAACATGGAATTTTGGTACAAATTATTGTATTTCCCATTTTTAGCGTACAAAGCTCCAGAACGAAGTGACAAAGCAACGTCAAAGCTCTCCCTTGAGACTTGCGTCAAACAAAACTTAAAATTTTGGGCTGAAATTAATCATTTACCTTTTCAGCAATTCTTCGAAAAGATTATACCAGCAAAGTTGAAACATAAAAATAATAAAAAGTCGAAGATAAATGCCGAAGAATTAAGAATAAAAAAGGTGCAGTCAAAGTTGAACGACGGACGGTCGGTGCGATACGAATCATGGCTTCAGAAGAATCAGTGGCACCAATAAATCGGGAAACATATTTGGTGCCTGCTTGAAAAACATCCGGCACCTTTACTTCATTTGGAGTACGACGATGATTAGATACCAACGATTGATATGGTTACAGAATCGGAAGTCAATGTGGCAATTTTTAGGTTTCAAAACAGCAGCCCCGGTGGCTTGGATGGACCGAGGCCACAACATTTGAAAGGCATGTTGGGTTTGGAATTGGATGATCGGAAACTTGCTACGTACTTGAGCACTTTCTGTGATATATTATTGAATGGAAAAGCACCAGATATTGTCATTCCTATTTTGTATAGCGTTTCACTATGTGCCCTCAACAAAAAAGATTTTTCCATTCGACCAATCGCTGTTGGAAAAACTTTTCGCAGGCTATTGGCAAAGATTGTTTGTGCTAGGGATAAAAACGTAGGATTAGTTGTTTTGAAACCCAAACACCTTGGCTTTGCAACAAAAGGTGGAGCAGAGACAGTAGCTCATGCTGATCGAACGTATGTAAACGCAGACCACGAAACACCGAAGGCTTTTTAATTTTGAAATTTGACTACTCAAACGCATTCAAGTGGAAAGGGATCCGATGCTTTTATCAGCATATGAACAATGTCGTGAGATTTATCCTTTTCTAAAACGATGCTATTCCACACCCACGAAATTGGTTTTCGGAGATAATACAATTTTGTCTCAAAGAGGGTGTCAACAAGGCGATTTATTTGGTATTTAGATGACGGTATGTTGAGCGGCTCTCCGGAAGTAGTTTTGAACGATCTAAAACTAATTACAGAAAAGTCTTAGGACTTCGACTAAATTTTTGAAATCGGTTTTAGGCATCGTAGATAGGGAGGAAACTGAAAACATTTTTTGAATCTTTTAACAACATTCCTCCGGGATTAAAATTACAGGACGCTGAAATCCAACTTCTAGGAGCCCCGTTAACCGAAAATGGAATTATAACAAAAATTAAAACAAAAATTATAAAAAGTGTATTTTGGAGCGTATGGTTGGCCGTCTCAAAAAATTAAATTCGCACTAGGCATTTTATTTGCTAAGGCGCAGGGCGTCCAAAATCCAGATGGTATGATGCAGCTCTTGCCGACTTAAAAACTGTGGGAGTATCCAGCTGGGAGACGTTAGCTGCGAACTGGCCTGGAAAAGCATGTTGGAGAAGGCCAAGACCCTTAATGGGTTGTAGTGCCGGTTAAGTAAGTATTTTATTTGCTAAGACATTCCTTTTTGACGCCGAGAATGACAGACATCCTTCGAACAACACCATGTTGGCGCGCAATGGAAATTCTTCAAGATTTTGATCAACTACTGCGAGTTTCATTGGAACGAACACCTAATTGTCTGTTGGATTCGAACGCTTGGACTGAGTGTTCTTTATCCGTGAAATGGGATGATATGGGCCTTAGAAACGTCAATAACCTTTTTTTCCAGTTTCATTCTGTATCCGAATTAGTTCGTCAAATCCCTGCAGTAGACAACGAACTTTCACTTAATTTAGTTGAAGAAGCTCTAATTTCATGACAAATTTTCACGGCAATTGGAGCTTTGCGAAGTCCGTTGAGTCGACATCAATATAATTGCGACAATGAAATGAGTAAGGCCATCCACAATCTTTAGAGAGCAGGATGACTGAAATAGAAAAAGCCAGAGTAAAAGCAAACGTGGCACGAGATGCAAGTCCATGGCTGGGTACTTTGTTAGATAATCTGTCATTTCGAATTGCAGCTTCTTTACGGTTGGGCTTATCTGTCTGTCATCCACACACGTATGTGGAATACACGTGGACAAATTCTGCCGCCATGGACTAGCATGCAAAAAAAGCTTTGGCAGAAAGGCTAGGTATGAAATAATCAACGATTTGATCAAACGCGCTCTGCTGACTTGTTGTGTTTCGGCGTTACCAACAGGCTGTAACAGATCTGACGGCAAAAAACCTGACGGGTTGACACCGGTTCCATGAAAATTCGTCCACTAGCCGACGAGCAGCTAAGTACAATTTTTACTTTTGTCCAATTTCAGTAAGGAAGATGGGTCCTTGGACGGCGAAAAACTGATAAAGGAAATCGGGAAGAAACTCAAATCAACAACGGGTGAGCCGAGGTCTAAAAATTTTCTGGTCCAAAGAATCAGTGTTGCTAACCAAAGAGGTCAATACCCCAAGATAAGTACAAATTGGATGAAATTTATTATATTTATATAGTGAAATATTTGTAACTTGTAGTTGAAAAGATTCAAGGTGTTACAGGTCGCAATGACGGCTTAGCTCGACCATCTTGACTATTATTGGAATGATAACGTATGTTTTCATGGTGCTTGGAAACAATAACAGACAACAGGGTATCAAAAATGTAAAAGAATGTGGACGTACGTCACTTATGAACATTTTTTTGTGTATTTTGGATGGTAGCTTTCGAGAACCCCAGCTCATAAACATGATATGTTGAATACGACGAAAAACTGTATTGTTCCAAATCAAATAACTTAACTCCAGAGTTCAGGAAAATTTTCAGAAACTGCTGCTATTGACTAAATCTATCTTTTACATTGAAGATAACAAACAGACTAATTGTATTTGATTAAAACCCCCTATCAAATGCGCAAAAACTTAGAAAAATTTAAGTGATATTTACCTTCGGATAGCAATACGACCGGCAAGGCCGGGTACCAACCACGTAAATGTAAATTTTCACTGACAAATCAAAGCGTAATATTTAGAAAGTAAGTCCTCTGTATAAAAAACATATTTTATTGGACCCGTACGAAGTACAAAGGTCCTATACGTTTACTACAAACAATTTTATTGTAACATGGGGTAGATCGAGGTAGGAGGGAGGGGGGGGGTGCATCTATTATCGTCTAGAGATGACGAATCAGCAATAAAAAAAATGTCCGTCTGTACGTTTCCACTTCTTTTCCAAACGGCTCAACCGATCAGCCAAAACTTTCCCTGAAAGGTACATGCCTCCCATGATTCAAGTTCGAAGATGAGCAAAATCGATCAAGTGGTTCCGGAGTGGTCGAGGAAGTTGACCAAAAACATGGGTTTTCGAAGGTCGGTGAAGCTTTTATAGCACGGAAATTCCTCATTTTGGTGTCAAATGAAGGCATTTGATGTCACAAAACTGGGAAAAAAATTTTGTGGGAATCGGTACAGGGGTCTGGGCACTGGGACCAATGGAATGGACGAAATTGAGATTCTTGGCCATATACGAAAACAGTTTTTCGTCTATATTTCCTTAACTATGCAATATGGAGATTTACTGTCAAAGGTAAAGTTGTAGAGAATTAATTTTAAACGAACACGTGTTTCCACGTATTTGGCCACTTCCATAATTAGGCTAAATGACCCAAATATCCAGAACTATGAGAGTTAGAAAGTTGTTTCCAGAGGCGAAGGTTTAGAGAATTATATTTAAGCGAACACGTGTTTCAGGGTTTTGGGGAAATATGACCCAATCCTGGTGAGGCTCACGATAGCAAATAAAAACTGCGTTTATTTTAAACTTACAATTTATTGGTTTCCAATTGATTTTCTAGCGCGTGTACAACTGAATACTTATTCGCTTGACGGTCGACGAATGAATGTGATAGATGAATACAACTTTCTATTCATTCTAGGTTGGTGGTGGTGAGTTCAGTGAAATGAATATGAACTGAACCGCCGCACTACACCCCCTCTAGAGAATTCTACGATTCTAGTAGCAATTACGAAATTTTAAGTAAAATATGACTTAGTTAAGATTTATTTGTAAATGGGAATGAAATGAGTCTTACTCATAACCATACCGCTGAGGTTTAGTTACCTTGCGACCAAATTTTGTAAACACTTCTGGTTGATCGTTAAAATGGACGCGTTTAACCTTAGACGGGTTTTGCAATGGGTTGTCGTCTTTGATAACAGTTTGGTCGGACGGCGCGGTAGGGGTCTTCTCTAACACCTTACTTAATGTAGATTTTGAATCGTCCTGACTTTCGATCCATGCAGCTTTCAACCGGTCGATGGATATTTTTTCGTCTTTATCTTTGATTCGTACTACAAAGTATTTATCATGCCTCCGGACAACTTCGAATGGACCAACGTATGCTGAGTGTAAATTTTTCTTTGCCCCAGCAAGGACGAAAACGTGTGAACATTTGCGCAGTTCTTTCTGAACGTAGAATCGATGCTGAGTGTCGTGATTTGACGTTTGGGTTGGTCGCAGATTGTCCATAGTCCGACGGAGTGTTTTTACGAAATCCGCTTCGCAAACTGGTGCTGTTGATGGTTCGAAAAAATCCCCAGGCAAGCGTAACGTAGCTCCATATACTAGTTCTGCTGGAGTTGCCTTGACATCTTCCTTGATGGTCGACCTTAATCCCAGAAGGATAATCGGTAGTGACTCGGGCCATGACTGATCCGCCTTGCTTACGATCGCGGTTTTCAGTTTCCGGTGGAGGTTTTCTATTAGCCCGTTTGCTTGTGGATGGTAAGCGGTAGTTGTGACGTGCTTGGTGCCCAAAAGTTTGCTTAGTGAATTGTCTTCCACGGTCGGTTGAAACAACTTTAGGTACTCCAAACCTGGATATCCATCCCTCGACCAATTTTTTTGATACCGTTTCAGCGGAAATGTCGCGAAGTGGGTATGCTTCTGGCCATCTTGTGAATCTGTCTATACACGTAAGCACATATCTAAATTCACCTGAAGAAGGTAAAGGTCCAACGAGATCAATGTTTATGTGGGCAAAACGTTCGTTCGGGACCAAAAATGGATGATATGGTTCAAGTTCAAGTTCAAGTTCAAATTTATTCATGAAAAAATATTTTAGTATACAATTACGAGGGGCACCCTGAAAGTTTCGGGAATCGGCTATTTCTGACGCGTAAAAGCATTTGGCATGAATTTTATTCGAAAGTTTCAACATTTTTAAGATAGATTGATAGGTTAGATCGAATAAAAATGATACCCAAGTGTTAGGGTGTACCGTTTTACCGTTAGTCAGCAATATCACGTTTTTAGCCGTTCTACCAAAGTTTACTACTATTTGGATGTTATTAATGATGTGGCAAAGGTAACAACTCGATAGCGTAGTGGTTAACACGTCTGCTTGCTACTACGAGATTGAGTTGCCAGTGCGTTGGTTCGAAACTCAACCGCAGACGGATTTGTACCGATTGTTAGATTTGTAAACAAAACAAAACTGATTGAATCGTTCAAGTCAAGTGAAGTTGAGTGTAGTGCCATCGTACGGCTTACCGGAAAAAGCATTGTTGGGAGAACCGGTATTCTACTCCTACTAGTTTCGCTCCTCGTTACATCTCACAGATGGCACTGGGTTTGTCGCACAGCTTACCACTGGCACAGTAAAACTTTCCGGTAATGAAAGGATCTCAAAAAATAGAACCACAAACAGCGAAACTAGTAAATAATGAATAATGATCTAGCCTCTAACCCTTCATGGGTTGTAAGGCAGATTATTATTATTATTATTATTAAGGATTTGCTCCATTTCATAAACACAAATATATGTCCACAAAGAATCCTAACTCAATTCATTACCTTTATCGGGAGAAATCGAAGGAATTAGAGTCACATGAAATTTTACAAGGACACACACTCAGAGATCAATGATTTTATCTATGAATTGACAATTATTTTACATAAACTTGAACTATTCGGGTAGTTGGGAGTCCAACGTAACGCCAACGATGATTTATTGATAAAAATATATTTTCAGATAGGTTTAAGGAACGTTTGATCCGTCAGAGGTCGATATTTTTGAGCTGACTCATTACCAATATATGTCAAAATTTAAAGTTCGCGTGTATAACTTAAAAATATCTAGATCGATCATACTTTCCACGTACATAGAATAATCTATGTTGGTTTTGAACGAATACCAAACACCGCTTAAAACTCAGTTAGAATAACAGTTGTCTTGTCACATAATGAGCATAAATATTGTTAAAATAGGAAGTTTCGCGGATTTTTCGTCTTTTTCGGTAAGGTAGCTTCTTCAGATCTATTCAATTCGGAAAAAAGCAAAGAAACAAATATTATGCACATTCTGAACGGCATATGTAATTTTTGAACGATTTTGAACGGTGTTTAAATAGTATTAATTTTAGACGAACTCCAGTTTTCTTATTGTGGCAACACCAAACAGATGGTTAGAAACGGTATAATAGATCTGTCAAAAAATTATTGTAATAAAAAACGTGGCGACGGAGAAATTGTGATTAAAATGGTAAGTTTATTAAACAAATGAAAAGAATAATTTAATAAATTTCAGAATCCATTTCCGTTTCATCTACTTCATGCGGCATAACAGATGGTTGGACTTTATTTCCAATTTGTTTTCTTTGCAGCTCATATTTTTTCTTTTTAACCGAGTCCGCCTTGTTGGCTTCAACGTTAAATACCTTGAGGCTCTTCAATTTCACGCGAAGTTCTCGAAGTTGCTTGTCGTACTCCATAATTGCAATTTCTTTTTCACGCTTCGTTGCCTGAAGCAACTGCAAGTCATCAGCACTAACAGCCTTGCTTTTCTTGTATTGCACCATGTCTTTGTTTAGGGCGAGGAGTTCTGTTCGAGAAGCGTTTAATAACTTTCGCACGTCTTTCGCTTCTTCCTCGACTGCTGTAATTTCATTTATCACATCGGGGCCTATAACATGTCCATTATAGCCCTGAAAGCAGGACTATAATCGGCATATTATAGTCGAGTTTCATATGTTGAATAAGGACCATAACGTAATCATTACATGCAAATCAAATGTTTCTTATGTCGATGGAAAATAGCAAAACAAACTCACATCGCCTTTTGTCAAAGCATGCTCAACTTCACAAACGTTTATTTGTTGTTTAAAACATTTTATTGTGTTGAATTAGGATTTGAACACGAATTAAAACAAAATTTTAATCAAAACGAGTTTTGTTTACTTTTTTTTTGGAGGAATCGATTGACCGTACGATTTGATGACAACTGTTTACTAGATTGAAACGATTGCCTTTGCAACGATTTCAATGTACAGTGTATTTTCATGTTCTGTGCAAAATTGTCAGTTATAGGCCCCGATGTGATAAAATATCGTATAGCACAAGGGGTATATCTTGCAATTATAGTCTCGGTGGGTAAAATTTCTCGGGGCTGACGCCCCTCGAACTTTTACCAACCTCGACTATAATTACGCGATTATACCCCTTGTGTTATAATATACTATTTCACGCTCATGTTTCGCAATCACACTTTTCTCACATTCAATTTCGTGCCGTTCTTTCGCAGATTCTCTCTCCATAATACTTTGAACAACTTCTTTGGCTGTGACCATGTGGTACACACATTAATCAAATCATCATTGGAATTAAAACGATTTATTTTGTATCGAGTCACCTTAGACAAACGATTTATTTTGTATCGAGTCACCTTAGACTTTACTATATAAGCAATGCATTTTGTTCAATGTTTAGCATTCAAATATATGGCATCAAACTAGTAACATGAATTTGTTTTGACTAGTTCCCATATAATTGGTGACCCCGACGTCGGGGTCACCAATTATATGGGAACTAGTCAAAACAAATTCATGTTACTAGTTTGATGCCATATATTTGAATGCTAAACATTGAACAAAATGCATTGCTTATATAGTAAAGTCTAAGGTGACTCGATACAAAATAAATCGTTTGTCTGAGGTGACTCGATACAAAATAAATCGTTTTAATTCCAATGATGATTTGATTAATGTGTGTACCACAACCACACCATACGAAACTTTTAAATTCATGTTCCGTTTTCGCTTGCATCTCTGCGGCATTGTTGGAGGTTTCAGAACAGACTTGATAGTGCGGTGTTCTTCTGTTGTGTCTGTTTCCGCAACTAGAGGTGGATCAATAATATTTAGCTGTTGATTAATGACTAAAATATTGATAAGTTTTTCTTTGGCAGATGCAGCACACAACATTCCGAGCCGTTTGACGTCAAGACGTATTTTGTCAACAAGTTTTCCCATTTTGGAGGTGTTTTCTGCGTTTGGTCCTTCCGCAGATAGGCCAAAAGAACTTAAGTCGAATCTGGTTTCCGACTGAGATTTATAGATTTCACTGGGTCCACATAGTTCGGAAAATGCCACGCAATTGTTGTTTTGACTTGGTTCTGAACGATGGAATTAATTCCTTAGAAATGAATAGTTTTTTTCAAAAATAAGCTTACCGATTGGAATTGAAACAACTTGTCCAGTTTCGTTGTTTGGTTGAACTGAGAAATAAGACATTTCACCTGCTGACTTGAGCTGAATTTCTTGGCCTATTGGACCTTCTGGAATGTCTTCTGCGTTTATATTTACAAGCTCCACCAAGGGGCTGTTATCTTTGCTCTGTTCTAAAACAGTCGAGAGATGAACGTCCGTTGGTTGGTTGAAGTGATCATTGTTTTCACCTGGATATTGGAATTTTCATAATTAGAACCTTTAGCTAACTTAAGCGGAGAGATGGCGTGAATGCTTCACAGCAAATGATATGTTGCGGATTTCTTGACATGTTTGTAAGCTCATATGTTTCCAACGTTGAACGTACAAACATTCTGATACTCCTTATCCACGTGGTCTCTCCGATTAAAAATATTGTATTGTTAAGTGTGTTAAAGAAATGTTTGTAATAAATGTAGCGGTCACTAACAATTTTAGTTTTGTACTTACCAGTCAACAAGCCGGCCTCTGGGTGAGTTACGGTCGACAGCTCTTCGTGAGTTATGTAGTGTTCGAATGAGGGATTTAAAATGGTGCTACTGAGACCATCAACTTTTGTCTGATAAACGGTTGTATTCTCCATCGATTCCGAAGTTGAATCAAGACAATAGCCTTTAAAATCGTAGGTCCGATCAGACGACTTGGACAACAGACCATCGGTATTCAAATTATTGAAATTGAAAGGCTGCAGGCCGGTAGCACGCCAACCGTTGATTATCGAGTCCTTTTTGATTACCGCATCGTTGATCTGCTTCAGGATCTTAACAAATTCTGCGTCATTCATTGTTTTTGTAGGGTTTTTGAGTCGCCATTGTGAGTAAAGTTGAGTGTGTTTTTGTTTCATCGGACTGATCATCGTAGTATCACACATTTGCATGTATGGGGTAGCTCCCGGATACAAAACAATGATGATTACTGCGTTGCTACGACACCAGCGGAAAAGCTTCGCCGAAAAATGAGCACCATATGCATCGATCGTGAGGATTCTGGGCTTCGGACAGTTTTTCTCTTCCCATTGGTTGTGAAGGTGAATACTCACAAAATAATAAAATGATTCCGTTTTCGTTCACCCAGATTCCGTTTGGTTGATGCCATAGTTTGCTCCGACAGCTGAAAAATAAATATAGGTTCGTTGACAATTGAAAATTAAACCAGCTAAGCAGCAAATGATATGTTGCTAAGGAGATCTTACAGCCCAACGCAAATGCTATTTCTGCCACTGAAGAACTCGAATCCTTGAGAGTTATCAATGGTTCCACGTAATCTCCGGCGGCTGAGAACGCGTATGTGACGGTCGTATTGGCTTTCGGCGGTCCCATTTCCCGGCGACTGACACGTTTCATCCCTCTTCTTGCAATCACTTTTTTTGGAATTTTATCCTTTTCGAAGCAAGTTTCATCGGCGTTCCACCACAATTCCGGCTTGCTTAAGAGATCCAATTGATTGGTTCTCTCGAAGTAATTATAAATGTTCCGCCACAATCCTGCAAAGTCATCTTTAGTGTTGATTGCACTTGCCTTGCTGATGCCCTGTGGAGTTCGTTCTCTGCACAATGGATGTCTACTAAGAAATCCTTCCATCCAACCAGAAGTTGGAATTCCATTTTTGAATTTGCTTGATGAATTTGCGTCAAGTTGTGCTATTTCAGCGGCTGCAATGATAATATCCTGCTTCGTGCGTGGATCACCAAAGTCGGGATGTCTCATTTTGTGGTGCAAAGTGGCTTTGGGAACATTATATATTTTGCTAGCGGCTCCATAACTCATCTCGTTGTTTCTAATTTTTTCTAAGGCTTCTTACAAACCTTCCTGAGTATATTTTTCCGCATAATTTCCTCGCGTTTTCAGAATGATTTCTTCATCACAATTTAAATCCATTTTTGACTCACTTATTTTCGCGACGCGTAAATTTACGAGAAAGAAGATTGGGACGATTGCTATGATTGCCACCAAATTATTCAAAGATGTCTTACAAGCATCCTGATAGGTGGCGTTCTAGGTGTAAAACGAATTCGTTCAAAATTTAAATTTATTCGTTCAAAATTAATATACTTTGTATGCCTCCATTCAGATTCGATTAATTACAAGAAGAATGTATAAAAAGTTCAGGAGAAGACATACATATTAATTTATGTGAATTTTATTTTGCATTGGTCATGTATAAAGACCTTAAGATCTTTCAACAGCAAATGAAAAGACAATGCGAACTCAAAACATTTCTCGACCATTCGCACAACTTTATACGATTAATATATATTTTCGTTTTTATCGTAATTAATTGTAATCTAACAGGATAAAACTATGTTTAATGCAAGATGTATTCTTCTAGAAGACATAACATTCATTGGATATGAACTTTTTCATTAGAAATAGATATTGCAAATACCTTTTCCAGAAGCCTGAAAACGTTTAAATTAAACATGTGTTCAAAATCAACATAGGTTACTCTACATAAAATACTTCTATAAAAATTAAACTACAGAAAAAAAATCGAAAACTAGCAGAAGTTCAAAAAAAAAAAATTTCCATTTTCAAAAATGGCCGACGCCTTTTTTTGGATAAATTTATCCACTTACAACGAATAATTTTTTTATGATGTTAAGTGTGCAATATACTTAGAAATGATGAAATTTTCCAATAAAATTCATATCAAATGCTTTTACGTGTCAGAAATAGCCGATTCCCGAAACTTTCAGGGTACCCCTCGTATAATTAAGTTTCAATGTGCACATGCACCTTAAAGAAACATTAAATCAATAAGAATAATAATAAATGGCATGATGTCTTGAATAATTAAATTTCATTATAATGATGAAATAGTATTTAGGTTTTTGTTCTCAATCAAAAGTCATATGTAATTTTCATTGTAAGATGCCCGAGATTGCACCACCATGGTGTCATTTAAATTCCTTTGTCCGAAGTAGTATAAAATTTTATGTAAATAGCATATGGAATAATTAATTGGAAATCATTCGGATCCAGGGATGATTTTCATACGGCTTAATTGATTGCAAAACTATCATCAACCACGTGCATTTGAAAATGAACATATCCAGCGATGGTGTGTGAAGTTGATTTTAGATGATTATTGTGAAGTTTTCCGGAATGTTCGAAACAATTGAATGGTGTGACATGGAGTTTAGTGAGAGAAGATAACCAAGAATTATTTTCGTCACTGTTCCCAGTATTATTTATTTATAACAATTTTGCAATAATTGAAATAGAAACGAAAATCCATGACGACAGTTTTTTGTTTGTAGGCTTGGTTTTCAAAAGTACAAAGCCGCACAGATCGCTATAACAATTCTATTCACAGTTACCACATGTTGATTTAAAATGGTTGCGTGTATAAATTGATTTTGTCTGATTGATTGTGTAAATTGTCTTTGTTCAATATACGCACACGTTAAACTCTTGCTTATTACACAAATGTTATAAATTTAATTTAATTTCTTTGACTAGATTTCAGCAGACCTATCTGGTCAATCGCTGAATATACCAATCACACTTGATTTAATAGATAGCCGAGATACGTGTGCTCTTTACGGTGTCTCTCACTAAACTGCCTTATTATGCCGATGAATTTTTGTCCGTTGACAGGCCATACAGCACCTGACAAAATTGTTGATCTCCCGCTTCATTCCTGGCCACACATAACGTTGTGTAACCAATTTTACGGTTGGTCGTATGCCAGGGTGTGATAGTCCGTGGAGGTTAGCGATGATATTTCTTCTAAAAAGCTGTGGAATGTATGGTCTCACGGTTCCAGTCGCCACGTCGCAGTAAACTTTTCCGGTAACTGATGGAAAATTCATCAATATTAGTGCGAGAGAATGACGCGGTTCTTTGTAATTCTTTGTTCTTCTTGTAATTCGCTGTCGTTTGCTTGTGCTTCGACCAACTTGCTCAAATCCATTTCACCGTGGGCGTTGATGCTGTTGATGCGTGACAAACAGTCGGCTACGTCGTTGTCCTTACCCGCTATGTGTCGAATGTCAGTTGAAAATTGGCTTATGTAGCTCAGGCGTCTGAGTACGGTTTCGTTAACTTTGTCCGGCTTTTGTTTGAATGCGTTGACTAGCGGCTTATGGTCGGTGTAAATTGTGAAGTCTCGACCATCAAGTACCGATTGGAAGTGTCTGACCGCGCGATATATGGCAAGTAATTTCCGATTGTACGTGTCTCCAATGGCTTCGTTTTCGGTTAATTTCATTGAAAAAAATCCAAGTGGCTGGAGACCACTTTCTACAACCTGATGAACGACGGCCCCCATGGCGAAATTTGAAGCGTCAACCGTCAAAGTTAACGATAATGGAGCTTGTCGTATTGGATGGGCTAGCATTGTATGTTGGGCAAGTTCATCCTTGCACTTTAGAAAAGCTAGTTTTGTTTCGTCGGTCCACTGGAGCTTTGTTCTGTCGTTTTTCTTGTTCCCGGGGCATAATCGACGTAGTTTCCTTTGACTTCTTGTTGCCATCGGAATGAATCTTTGGTAAAAATTGATCATGGCCAGAAACCGTCTTAGTTCCTTGACAGTTTCGGGTAGCGGAAATTCTTGGATCGTTTTTACTTTGTCCGGCAGCGGCCTCGTTCCATGTTTACTAATAAGATGTCCAAGGAAATTCACTTCCTCCATCCCTAATTGACACTTCGATAATTCAATTTTCAGGCCATACTTTTGCAGTCGCCCAAAAACTTGGCGTAAATGTGCTTCGTGTTCGTCAGCAGATGCCGATGCGATGCAAATATCGTCGATGTAAATGAAAACAAACTCGAGCCCGCTGCAAACCTCTGTCATGAAACGTTGAAACGTTTGTGCGGCGTTTCGAAGGCCGAATGTCATAACAGGGAACTCGAATAATCCAAAAGGTGTACTTATGGCGGTCTTTTGGATATCTTCGGGGTTAACAGGTATCTGGTAGAACGCCTTCTTCATGTCAACAACACTGAAAATCGATTTCCCAGCTAGGTTGTGCGATAAGTCCTGAATGAACGGTATTGGGTAACGGTCGGGTAGAGTCTTTGCATTAAGCGTTCGATAATCTCCACACATTCGCCAGGAACCGTTTGGTTTCTTTTTCATCAAAAGCGCGCTCGACCAAGGGCTTTTTGAAAGGCGACAAAATCCCTGATTAACCATGAACTCAAATTCTTTCTTAGCTTCGCTTAATTTTTCCAGACTGAGGTTTCGACTGGTAGTTTCGATATGGTGAAATGTATTCACTTTTACTTTACCGGGAACCACATTCGGGTTAGTCAAATCGGGATATTCAGCCAAAATTTTCTGGAAACGTTCGTTTTTGTCGCATGATTTGATTCCCATGCAGGATGAACCAAAATTTTTTGCAGTTCCTTCGCATTTGAGATTTGTCGTTCGATCGATCAATTTGTTGTTGACTGGGTCAACCAAAAGCTTGTAATTGCGAAGGAAATCCAAACCTAGTATTGGTTGTATTACATCAGCTACGACAAATTTCCAAAGGAAAGTTCGCCTCAAACCGATGTTCACGTCCAGCATTCGTACGCCGTACGTTTTAATTTTCGTCCCATTTGCTGCTGTTAATTTTTGTGTGTGGGGTGGTTTGGATAAATCGGCCGTATTTGGAGGCACAGCACAAATGTCGGAACCTGTGTCGACCAAATAATTGTTCGATGATTTTTTATCGTTGACTATAATTCGATTTATTGATGGGTTGGAGTGCAGTAATTTCGATGTTTTTCGTTTGTATTTTTTAGGTTTATGATTTTTCGTAACAGTAGCACCGTTGCCACGGGTTGAAATTTCAAAGAGTGACGATATATCCAACATTTCCGGAGGATCTGCGATGCGAGTTTTGGTAACGCAGCGCTCGGACTCGCTGCGGCGTTCGTGGGTCACTTTGTTTGAAATTTCCTCCTCATCTGGCAATCGGTGCGAATTTAGTTTTTTTGGTTCTTCGAACTGCAAGGTGATCTACACTTTTTTGCGTTCGGCCCAAATTTGACATGATACCAACACAATTCTTGATTCTGGTCACTATCGGTCTTCGATCCTTCCGGTGTTTTACTTCAGTTTCCTGAAGGATTGCGCGAGCGAGACCTAGAACGGGAACTACCATTTTGATTTTTTAAATTATTAACGGTACTCACTAATTGATTAATATGTTTTTCAATCGCAATTAATCGTTTGTCGGCAGGAGAATTAGTTGTTGATGAGCTTATTTGTTGGAGCGATCCCAGAGACGTAACTTCAACAATTTTATCTGCTGTAGTCGATAATTAACTTAAAGTCGCAGTGCTGGTCGCTAATATTGCTCGTGCCTGAACTGGAAGTTGATTTAACCACAACGTTCTCAAGACGTCTTCCGAAACGTTTGTACCACCTAGTCGGCGCGCATGTCATTCAGCAAAAAGGATGGCTTGTTATCTCCTAATGATAACTCAGAAAAAAGCTTTTGCATTTTTTTGTAATCTGAGTCAGCAAATTCGTTGATCAATTTCTCCTTCAAATTTTCATACTTCCTTCCAGTGGGTGGATTCAGCACTGCGTCGCGAACGTGATTTAGTATTTTCGATTCAATAGCTCCTACTATCGTGTTGTATTTCGATTCGTCGGTCGTAATTTTTGCATTATAAAACTGCGACTCCACTTGCGCAAACCAAATGTCCGGAGAGTCGATCCAAAAAGGCGGTACTTTAACGGCTATTCGTTGCAACATGCTACCCTGGTCTTGGTTGGCATTTGGGTTTGAAGCGTTTTGATTTTCGTCCTGTCCGTCCATAGTTGTAGCTTTAACTTCGTGCGAGAATAAATCGAATTCGATATTGTTGAAGTCAGAACAATTTTCCATATGCGGGATGCGGTTTTTTTGTTAAACAACAATCTGACGTTATGTTGGGATTCAATAATGTGTGTTGGCACCACTGACAAGTGCTGCGCTGACAGGTGCTGTGCTAGCACCGGGTGAGCGATAAGTTTTTACACTACTGTGCGAGTGAGGGCGTTAGACTCGTTTAGTCGATGGTATGGAACAATGCGTCTCGTGAACAATGGTCGACATGCGGTTTTTTCCAGGAAGAAAACTTTGTTTTTTTTTTAGGTCGCGAAAAACAGCAGAATTCGCACTGTTACGTGCCCTCTGTATTATTTATCCGGCACAAACAAACCCGGTACACACCAAAATCCCGAACCGAGGTTGCCCTTTTGTTCGACGAAAAATCACTGCGGAAACTTTTGATCAATTTGCTATCACGACTCTCAGAATTAATTCGATCGTAATTTCTTATTTAACTTCTTTCGGGTCACGTCGGGGTCACCATTTGAGGCTCACGATAGCAAATAAAAACTGCGTTTATTTTAAACTTACAATTTATTGGTTTCCAATTGATTTTCTAGCGCGTGTACAACTTAATACTTATTCGCTTGACGGTCGACGAATGAATGTGATAGATGAATACAACTTTCTATTCATTCTAGGTTGGTGGTGGTGAGTTCAGTGAAATGAATATGAACTGAACCGTCGCACTGGTATATGGGCACTACCATAATTGGGCAGGATGACCCGGATCTCCAGAACTGTGAAAGTTAGAAAGTTGGTTCCAAAGGCGAAGTTGTTGAGAATTGCATTATTCCGCAAGGTATTTGTTTTCCTGAAATTCACATTTAAAAGCTTTGCATCGACAACCAACACAAAGTTTTTGGATGAAAATTGATATTTCTGTCTGCGTTTTAGTCAGAGGGATCTCTATATGACCGAGTAACGGTTATTTACCATACTCAAATGATTGTCAAAATTTCAATTCTCGGCCAAATTTTGCATGTAGGGTATCGTTGGAAAGCTGAAAACAGTGGCTCTGGAGGTAAAATAGTCTCAAAGCGTTTTAGATTATTGTTTACGAATTGCTGAAGGTACTTCCTCATGGGTCTCTTTGAAACTTGATACTTTGTCTTAAAAATGAACTCGACGTAGAATCAACTTGATTAAAAAACACTCCATTATACATAATTTCGCCCGGAGGGTCGATTCCATGCAGAAAAAATGATTGTAAAAGGGTACTTGAGGGATCACAATACCAAAAAAGGTCGAAAAATGGACTTTTTTGTAATGTTACATAGGAAATTCAACCCAAATTGGGAAGGTTGGTGTCCATAGGTATTGAATGTAAGTTAGGTCATGAAATGCTATTGTTTTGAGTCAATTGTATTGTATTTACAGGCATTTGTAAATGTTTGTCGAAGAAAAAGTGAGAAAATTGGCATCTTTTCACTAGAACTACCATAAATAACAGTCGAAATCGACGAGTCCGTCAGCTATCTATGTCTCATCGGACTATTTTTATCTGAACTATCTATTAGAGTCAGATTTTAGTCATTTCACTTAAATTTCAGCCACTGAAAAAGTAAAAATTAAAGTTTTGATGTAGTAAAAAATTGAGCCGGGGAGTCCTACGAAGTATTTTACAAAATACTGCTATAGCGAATATTTGCCACCCAATCATGTACTTCCACCTACTCCTACATCCTATCCTACCCGTGGTGACACCTGTCATAGTGAGCAACCCACATGAACGATCAGGTAACCAACCCTGGTGTATTAGTGTGGGTCACTTAGCAGAAGGATGAGGGGGGCTGTCTTCGGGTAGTACCTCAACGTCACGTAGAGCGAGGGCCGAAGGCAGTTAGGCGCTATCAAGATGGGATAGTACCTCAGCATGGTGGCGGATGATCTCAACAGCAAGGGACAACGGCAGCATGCAAAGTCCGAGTCAGCAGGACTACCATCACTCACCAACCCGCACCGGCCAGCGTGGTGTTTTAACGGCTAAAACCCCCCCGAAGATGAAGAGCACAACCAGGAAAAATCGGCCCTCAGTTCCCAGCCGCTCGTTGATCCCTGACTCCGACAACGGTCAGACCAGACGACGAGCAGAGGGTGCTAAGAATCCCTGGGTTACAATAGGTTGTCACACCGGACTATACATTGCCACGTATAACACTCGAACGCTATCATCGAACGAAAAACTTCTCGAATTGGAGTCGGCACTGGAAAAGATCAAATGGGACATTGTCGGATTGAGCGAAGTCAGGCGACGTGGTGAAGAATGCTTGAAGTTGAAATCAGGAAGCACTTTGTACTACCGTGGAAGCGATAGCCAAACAGCGATGCATGGTGTAGGACTGCTCATCAGCAAACGCTGGTCGAACCGTATAATCCAAATCAACAGCATCTCCGACAGAGTCATCTATGTGCGGCTGAAGATAAATGCGATGTACAGTTTGAAAGTCATCCAAGCGTACGCACCGACGACGGATCACGACGACGAAGAAATTGAAAGCTTCTATGAAGATGTCTCCAAAGCGATTGAAGAAAACAGAGCTCAATATCAGTTGCTAGTCGGCGATTTCAATGCCAAATTGGGAAAAAGAGAAGACGTTGCAGAAACTTCGATTGGAACGTTTGGTTACGATCAGAGGAACGAACGAGGAGATACTTTGCTGAATTTTCTCCAACAACAAGGAATTTTCGCAATGAACTCATTTTTCTCCGGTAAGGTTCAGAGGAAGTGGACTTGGGCCAGTGCAGACGGCAGAACAAAGAACGAGATCGATTACATCATATCGAACCGCAAATCGATTGTCAAGGATGTTACTGTGCTTAACCGTTTCACAACAGGCAGCGATCATCGAATGGTGCGAGCCAAAGTCGTCTTGAACACACGGACAGAGAGAGAAAAGTTGGTCAAGAAAAAAGTCGTTTTAGACATGGAACGCCTGAAAGAACAAAGCGACGCATTTAAGGAAGCTATGGACAACGAACTGAACGGAACGAATTCACAAACTGCAACGATTGATGAGCTGACAGAAAGAATAGTGACCTCAGTGAGAAGCTTCCTGGAAACCAGATGCCGATCTACATGCACTAAAGAGTCGAAGCTCAGCAAGGAAACGCTAGACCTAATAGCAGAAAGACTGGATTTGGTGAAAGGTGGAAAGCGAGACACTGTTGAATACAGAGACAAAACGAAAGCCATCAACAAGAAAATGAAAACCGATCTGCGACAATACAACGTGAAACTGGCCATGAACGCTATCGAAGCAAATGGGAATATGAAAGTATTACGAGCGAAACGGGCGAACGGGTACAGACAAATTTTTAAATTGCGCGATAAGGCGGGCGTCATACAAACAGATCAGGACAAGGTATTGGACATCGCGCGAGAGTTCTATGAGGACCTTTTTACGTCGGTTCGAGCCAAACTACCGGCAGAAAGAGCAAAAGCGAGACCGGTGATAATGAACGTTGGTTCCGAAGATTTGCCGGACATAACGATTAACGAAGTACAGGCTTCGTTAGACGAAATGAAGAACAGAAAAGCTCCAGGTGACGACGACATTCCGATCGAAGCAATCAAAGAAGGCGGACCCACACTGCTCAAAATGACAACGGATCTGTTCAACAAGTGTCTCGAACAAGAGAAAATACCAGAATCATGGGAAAACGCAGTCATCACTTTGCTGCACAAGAAAGGAGACATCACGAAACTGGAAAACTACAGGCCCATCAGTTTGATCTCGCACCTCTACAAACTGTTTATGAAGGTGATAACGAAACGGATCACAAAGAAGCTAGACTTCTACCAGCCGATCGAACAAGCAGGGTTTCGTTCCGGATTCAGCACAAATGACCACTTGCAAGTGATGAGAATTCTAATAGAAAAATGCAACGAATACAAAATCATCATCGCGATATGCTTCATAGACTTCGAAAAAGCGTTCGATTCGGTCGAATTATGGTCGATTTTAGACTCCTTGGACGATTGTCGGATTGACTCGAGATATACCCGGATGATAAAACATATCTACGAGCACGCAACGTCGTGCGTCAAACTGCATAAAACCACCGATAAATTTCGAATTGGAAGAGGAGTCCGTCAAGGAGATACCATTTCACCGAAATTGTTCACGTCAGCTCTGGAAACGGTTTTTAAAAAGCTTGATTGGAGTGAACTGGGAATCAACATAAATGGGAAGTTTCTGAACAACCTTCGATTCGCCGACGACATTGCCCTGACATCAACGACTCTGGAACAGATTGAAGCGATGCTGTTGCAGCTCAACGAGGAAGCCCAAAAAATCGGTTTGAAGATGAACATGTCGAAAACGAAAGTGATGACAAACATCGATGGTGCTACACCAATCAAGATCGGAGACGAGGAAATTGAAATCGTGAATTCGTACAAGTATCTCGGCCACGTCATGAAGCTCGGTCTCGACAACCAAACGGCTGAAATAAAGAGAAGGATCGGTCTCGGTTGGGCGGCGTTCGGCAAGTTACGGTACATCTTCAAGAGCAACATGAGCAACAGTCTGAAGAGGAAAGTGTTCGATATGTGTGTGCTGCCGGTCCTGACATACGGAGCCGAGACTCTCACGATCACCAAAGCATCAGCGAACAAATTGAGAGTTGCACAGAGGGCAATGGAAAGGGCAATGCTAGGAATCACACTCAGGGACAAAATGACAAATGAGTGGATCCGGCGACAAACAAGAGTCATCGATGTCATGACACGAATAGCGTCGCTCAAGTGGAATTGGGCTGGTCATATTGCCAGAATGACCGACGATCGATGGACGAAAACTATAATGCAATGGCGGCCACCAACGAAACGACCGATGGGACGTCCACCGGAAAGATGGACCAACGATATCAAAAGAACGGCAGGCACGACGTGGCAGCAAGTGGCAATGGACCGAAAAAAGTGGCGATCTATGGGGGAGGCCTACATCCAGCAGTGGATATAAAAGGCTAAGGAAGAAGGAAGAAGAAGAAGAATCATGTACTTACGATGCCACACCTTGGATTTTTTAAACGTCTTTTCCTTCATCAATCGGGACACCCTATTCCCTAATTAGGTAGGATGACCCGGATCTCCAGAACTGTGAGAGTTAGAAAGTTAGTTCCAAAGGCAAAGTTGTCGAAAATTAAATTTAAGCGAACACATGTTTCAAGGTTTTGGCGAAATATGGCCCAATCCTGGTATATGGCCACTTCCATTATTGGGCAGGAAGACCCGGATCTCCAGAACTGTGAGAGTTAGAAAGTTGGTTCCAAAGGCAAAGTTATAGAGAATTAAATTTAAGTGAACGCGTGTTTCAGGAGTTTGGGGAAATATGGCCCAATACTGGTATATGGCCTCTTCCATAATTGGGCAGGATGACCCGAATCTTCAGAACTATGATAGATGGAAAGTTGGTTTCAAAGGCGAGGTTGTAGAGAATTAAATTAAAGCGAACACATGTTTCACGGTTTCGGCGAAATATGGCCCAATCCTGGTATATGACCACTTCCATAATTGGGTAGAATGACTCGAATCTCAAGAACTGTGAGAGGTAGAAAGTTGCTTCCAAAGGCAAAGTTGTAGAGAATAAAATTTTAGAGAACAAGTGTTTCAGGTGTTTAGGGAAAAATGACTTAGCCCTTGGATATAAGCTTTTCTAGATTTGAATGGTCTGAGACGTACTTCTGTAGAGCCTTTGACATTACCTTGGGTAATTTCTATGGATCTTTGAAATTCTTACAGTTATAAAAGAACAGAAAACGTTTCATTGTTCGCTTATTTGTATATTTAGGTATGTTCGAGTCACTTTGCCACATCTATTCTGTTTGTCACATCTATTCTGATACGTATGGGTATTTGGTTATCTTTACATAATAGGAGACACGATGGCGCTGAGAGCGTTTTAAATTTGAAAGATGGCGGAAAAATCATAATTTTTATTTAAATTCGGCAAATTTTAGAATTTTAGAAATTTTAGAAAAATGGGTGTTTGGACTACTACAATATTTTGCGTGAAACAACGAGATCAATTTGAGGCGTTGCATTTTTTGTAGGCAACCCTAATGAATATTTCATCTTTCATTTCATTTCATCTTTATCTCAGGTACGTTTTTAAGTCGAAATTCATGTTGTAGAGAAATTTAGAAGCTACAATTTCAATTTTTATTGATTTATACATTCATTCCTTCGAAAGTTTACGTGCAAAACAGTAGAAAGATTGGCATTGTTTCAAGCACAAGCTTTTCATACGTGAATTGAGAAACTATTCAAAGTCTGCTTTCAAAAATTATTGTACAACTTACCCTCGTTTTTTATTCCACCAAATCGAACAACAGCTAATTCCCTCGGTAAAACTTTATACGATAAGCGAAAGTCAAAGTTGTATCCACTTTGATCTCTTGCCAATCTGTAACCGAAAAGTATAAAATTAGTTTCTACCAACAACGTCTGGCAACTTTGAAATTGAACATAAGAACTTTAGGTAAATTGGCTACCGACCCCAAGGCGAAAATCTTGGGCATTAAATGCTGCAGCAGTATGATTAAACCACTCAATACGACTTTACCAATATTCATATTCACATACTGTCAAACGGCCTTGAAAACATTTTGGCATTAGAGTGTAGCGATGTCCTACAACAAATCTCACTAAAAAGTCAAATAACCGTTACTCGGGTTCCAGGCCGCAGAGCGATATATGGAAGCGAGGTGGCAGACGAACTAGTTCGGGCAGGTTCAAAAACCCGACCCAGGTCTGAAAATACCACATACAATCCAAAAAAAAATTGAAAATAAATAACCTTCGCTAAACACTAAAAGGAGGCTAAACTCGCCCAACAATTTATACGGTGTATCAATAAACGGTCAAAACACTAAAATTCTTCATTTAAAAAATAGGGACGTCAGCAAGTATCATAACCAAAGCAACAATCGAAAATTGTAAAATAAACAATCACAACAAAAACCTTTTTAAAGGTAGAGTGTGACGCAGTCCGTAAGTCCGCTTCCAAAATTAATGATATTGCTTGAGGTGACGCTTCGCAGATAATACGCAGAATTTCGTTTGAATGGAACCTTGTGTTAAAAGTTTTGATTTCCTGAAAAAATTAGAGCGCTTTCTTTGAAACAAAATTACGTTTTGTTAAAAAAAATTGCGTCACAAATGCCGGACCCACCAGCGGAATAATTTTTCAATACTTTCAGTTTTTACACGCAAAAATTTAAATTTACTCAAAAAAATCTACGCAATAAGAAACAAAAGTCAAATTTTTGCAGCGCATAAACTGAAAGTACAGAAAAATTATTTCGTCGTTGGGTCCGGCATTTGTGACGCAATTTTTTTTAACAAAATGTAATTTTGTTTCAAAGAAAGCGCTCTAATTTTTTCAGGAAATCAAAACTTTTAACACAAGGTTCCATTCAAACGAAATTCTGCGTATTATCTGCGATAGCGTCACCTCAAGCGATATCATTAATTTTGGAAGCGGACTTACGGACTGCGTCACACTCTACCTTTAAAATTTTTTTTGTTGTGATATCAGTCGTTTTGGAAGTTTTCAGTTGTTAAAAAAATTTCTATTTGTTGAAAAAAATTTTCTCA
>CM055404.1:64671575-64697284 GCA_029228625.1 Pseudolycoriella hygida | reverse complement strand
TAGATACATAGATACATAGATAGAGACATAGATAGATAGATCGTTGACACACCACACAGGAATAAAATTGTTATTAATTACAAAGGTAATTTGACCACTTTTCCTTAGGAATTGGTCATCTTTGATTGGCGATATCTCAGCCAATTTTCAACCGATTTTGATTAGTGAGGGCTTGTTTGAAAGCTGGTGCGACGTAGTTTTTTCTAAAAATAATTTGGAGGGGAAGGGGGGCGAGGGGAAAAAACTCAAAACTTCGCCTATATATAGCCATATATATCCATATATATCCATATATATTGTCCCAAAGGTTTTTGTATGGAGGTTTTTGGGTTTGTGGACGTTTTTTTTGGGGTGTGGGGACTGCGTCACGCTCTCCGCTACCGCTCCGAGCATGATTTAGTGAGGTGCATTTTGATGCAGTGAGGTGTAGTGAATAGGCGGACGGACGGACAAGAAGAGTGAAAACATAACGTAGCTATCTCTACTTAATAAATGGGACGGCTAGTTTCGCACACCATACAATTCTGTGATGTGCCAGATTCCCCCGACAGGAGAATTCGGCACACAGAGTAAAAAAGAATGTTTTCGTGTAAATGATGGCGTGCCAAAAATAGAATACCTGTGCTAATTACCAAAAAGTGCTTACAAAGACTGACAAAGTATGCGGTAGTCCACATGAAAGGTCTGGACACACGAAAATTTGGATTTTGTGTCAAAAATAGAAATTACGTGCCAAACACCGAAAAGTATTTACAAAGATTCAAAAAGTGTGAAGTAGTTTACTTGAGGGAACATGAATTTCGTGTGCCAAAATTATAATGCGTTTGCCAACTACCGGAAATTGTTTACAAAGTTCAGAAAGTGTGCAGTAGTTTACTTGAGGGGTGTGGGAACACGAAAATTGGATTTCAAATAGAATTCTTTTGCCAACTACCACAAAGTGCATGAAAAGTGTCCGCTGCCGCTCGTCACCGCTTTTTTATTGAAGCATTAATATCATGACCAGCGGCGCTGATTCTTCAACGTTTATTTTGAAACTTAAAAATTACTTTGATTTTCTTGTAACTTTTATTTTTAATGTTAAACTAATGTGCTTTCATTTGGCGGCTCTGTGCCAAACCCAATTTCACACATTCACCATAATTGGCATGTTTGGCACACGAATTACAACTTTTCATATTCCCAGAGCCCTCTAGTAGACCACCACTCATTTTCTTGGCACACAACTTTTTGTGGTTGGCACACGCATTCCATTTTAGGCACACGAATGTTGACACATAAAATCTCGCACACAACTTTTCCTTTTGTAAACACAATCATGTGCCAAATTCCCCTAAAACCACTGAGAAATGACGATCCCGTAATAAATTCTCATCTGGATTTTTAGACCCGTACAAAGAACGCAGTGCTTCGAAAAGGGGTCTATTGTGTTTACCACGACGTTTGTAACCAGTCGAATTTCAACCCGGGAGTAGGGGGGAGCATCGTTCATGGTCCTTAGATGACGAATCAACAATAAAAAACATATGTAGAGACCCGTACATATCAGAATAGATGCGGCAAACCCGTCCGAAGAAACGATGTAAAAAATTCTCCGAACGCACAAAATTGACCTCCAAATAGAGAAAAATGTTCTCCTCAATTTTGTCTACAACATAGCAAAAAACCATTTTTTGGGCTAGGGCCGACCTTAGTACTGACCTAGGGCCCTACTAGAGACATACTTACAGGGACAAAAATGTTTCACTCAATTTCCTCTGCAACATAGCAAAAAACATTTTTTTTGGTTAGGGCCGACCTTAAGACCGACATGAGGCCCACTTGAGCCCTAAGCACAGGTAAAACTTCTTCCATAAATTGTCTACCGTGTAGAGGCGGGCGCCGATCGACTTTCGATCGGCGGCGGCTGTAAAAATTTTTGGAAGCATCGGCGGCGGCTTGAATCGGCTGAAGTATATTTTCGGCGGCTCGCTTCGACGCAAGTTAAATTGATAGTCGGCGGCGGCGGCGCATTTCCGCGCGAAAATCGGCGCTTGTAGAAAAGTGTTGAGTTTTCAAAAAAATAATTATTCTCAAATATAATTTTGCTTCAGATCATATTATTAGAAATTTTAGGAATATTTCGAATAATTAGTTTTTTAATATATGGAATCCATCATCCATCTTATATGAAATAATATCCACAGTTCGAAAAAAATAGCTAATTTTTTGAATTTTGGACTCAAGATATTGTCTACTGGAGAGAGAAGAAATGATTTATTTACAAAATCACAACAAAAACCCTTTTAAAAAGGAAGTGTGACACAAGTCCTTGTGTCTACTTCCAAAACATCTGATATCAATTGGGGTGACGCTTCGTTTCGCGGAAAATTCTATCGTAGGAAGTCACATTTTATGACCTCAATCATATCTAGAAGACCGGAAATTATCAAGAAACCTGGAGGAAATCGAAAAGTACTACAGAAATCCACGTTCACCCCAAATTCCTAGGAAGCCACATTTCCAGTAGCCCTAGCTCCCAAATTTTATTTAGGCTCATATGTCGAAAATATGTCCGAAAATCCCTGCAAAATTTGAACTAGATCTGACTGCCAGTTTTCGAGAAAAAGTATAGCCAAACCGACTAACTAACGTAGGATATTTTCATTAAATTTGGTTTCTATGGGAGATGACTTTTCGTACTGAAAATCACCATTTTGTAAGGACCATATCTCCGGATCTAGTGGACCGATTATATTGTAAAATAGGTCGATTTTACGTAGAACCCGTACTTAGTCTCAGAACTTAGTCTCCCGAAAAATGTCCCAATCCCCGTATATAGCTACTTCTAGAGCCAGGAGTGTCTCTTTTCTCAATGGCAGTTAGAGTTTTTGACCCATGATATGTAGTTCGGGAGGGCTTTCAACATTAGCTTGGGTGATTTAAGTGGACAATCAGATCCTGATGGCTCTAAAGAAATTCTTAAATTTTGGTTTTCTTGCTCATTTGAAAAATTTTGCCCCATCTATTCCCATACGTACGGGTCCTTGCATATGTTTTTTATTAGCTTCAGTAATGACGTTATTACATCTCTGTTATGTTTTTACTACTGTAAATACTAAGTAAACGGACTAATGGACTGCCAACATGAATTTATTAATTCCAAGCGTTTTGGTTTTCCATTTCTCAGTCGCGCTTTTAATTTCAAGACATGTTTTCCGATTTTGTTTCCGAAAATGATAATGCACTTCATTATTTCACTTAATGATTCATTTAAAAAAAATATGTAAAAGAAAACTAAAATATGTCAGTTTCCAAAGTTGAATCTAACCGTATCAGTTTGTGCCGAAAAAGAGTCGAAACAAAACCATCGGCGGCGGCGGCGTCATATTACTTTAATTTTTTCGGCGGCGGCGCGATCGGCTTGTTAATTTTTAAATTTCGGCGACGGCGGCTGACTTTTTATCGAAATTTTCGGCGGCGATCGGCGCGGCTGGCGCCGGCGCCCGCCTCTACTACCGTACCGAGATCTTTCCAACAAAAACAAGTTTTTGAAAATCGAAAGAGATTTACTCGAGTTATGTACAAAAAACCCGTAGGGCCCTAACAAAGACTCGTTTTTAGTGACCTAGCTAAGTCCAAAGACTCAAATCGAAAAATGTTTCTTCCACAAATGCCCAGATCTTTCAAACAAAAAAAAAATTTTGAAAATCGGAAACACACATAGAGCCCTAGCAGAGACTCGTTTTTAGTGCACTGAACGTCCCAATCAGCCAAACTTTTTGTCATGGATTGTTAAAATATAGAATGGATAGAAACATGTCTGCTATAAAACCGACGAATCTATGCCACATTTCTAAATTAACGCTAAATTTTGATGATCTATTTCTGATAAAGTCGCCCGAAATATTGCAAGATCAAAGAAACATTGACCGAATTGTAAAAACCACCGCTGCAGATACAAACAGCATAACAATTTTGACCAGTACTTCCAAATGTTACCATAACAACGGATCTACTAAGTCAAAGAGTTTCTCTTTGAATAATCCAACAAACGAGGTGTATAAGGCCGCATATTCGAGATGATTACTCAATCAATATGTGACCACGCTGATATACACATGGTCTTGCGACAAAGGTGTACTGAAGAGGCGTAAACGTCCCAATCAGCCAAACTTTTCGTCGTGGATTGTTAAAATATAGAATGGATAGAAACATGTCTGCTATGAAAGCGACGAATCTATGCCACATTTCTAAATTGGCGCTAAATTTTGATCTATTTCTGATAAAGTCGCCCGAAATATTTTAAAAATTGCAGGATCAAAGATCACCGAATGAAAATATTATTATTAATCACACAATCGTGTAATACGAAAAATATTTACCGTTAATACAAATTTTCTTTGACCATGGAAAAACCCTCGCACTCAACCTCGAAAATTTTGGCTTTTTGGCCATTTTCTTTTTTGTTTGGGATTTTGTGTAGGACCAAGGCCTACCGAACGCATACTAACTGCTTTTGCCTAATTATGTCTTAATTTTCTAAAGTTGCCAGACTAATTGTCTTTTTTTTACACGAGCGTAAATAATATTGTGTTGAGGCAAAAAACCAATTACGAGTACTACGCAAAAATGTAAAAAATGTGACTTACTTAAAAAGTTTAACGGTCAATATGAGCGTCCTTGTTTCACTATAAAATACGACTGGTCCCCATGACGTTCCACACCACATACCACCTACTGGAGCTCGTGATGCTTCAGCTATTTGCAAGAATCCATCGGGACATCCATCCAGTGTGTATGACGTAAAACGACCCAAAGTAAAACTTTCCAACGTGATCTGTAGTGCATCGTTGTTACATTAAATGAAAAAATTACAAAACTTTTTAACGTCGCAATTGGTGAAAAATACGAAATTGTAAAATTGTACAACTATCATTATCCTCTTGACTATCGAAGGATTGGGTGTTCTATAGACAGTCTATGTAGTAACTGGAAAAGTTCCGAACTAATTTATTACTTTTTTTTTCTCAAAAGAGAACGTTGACATTTTTAATAAAAAAGCTTGTGTGAATTATATTTGTTAAGGAAGTATGGATAACATTTCCAACTAGTCTAACTTTAATGGAAGTTTTATTCTTACAGGAAATGTTAAAAAAAGTTTCGAAGGAAAATGGACAATTTATCTATTGAATTAAAAGCAGGGCAACGGCAATAAAGGTACTGTATAAGAAGAAAGAAACTTTTAATTATTTTCATTTAAAAAAATATTTTCGCTCAAAAATTGTTTTGTCAAAATATTCATAACATATTTCAACGGAGCACTGCCACTTTTGTATAATATTCTAAATTAATGTAATAACGTATTCCTTTAAGGATATGCTGATAAATTTAACCGCTTATAAGATGGAATCCCCAATATAGCTCTGAAGACACATGCTCAGATTGACATAGCAGAAGTACGTCGACAACGGATATTTTTCTGAAATATGGAAATATCATCATATAGACCTAATGCTTGTTAGATGGATTGGGAAAAATGCTGGAAGCTGCGATTCTGAACAGACTAAGAAAATACACAGAGGGCGAGCACGGACTGTCAGACGAACAATTCGGATTTCAAAAAGGGAGATCGGCGATTGAGGCCATTAAAAAAGTTATAGAGATTGCCGACAAGACGCGGAAGCAAAGAATACGGGGTAACCGCTTCTGTGCTGTAGCAATGTAATGTAACTGCCAAGATGCGCTAAGACGATTACTTTTGCCGAAGACTTGATCCTCACGATATCCGGAACGTCGAAGATGGAGGTGGAGGTAGTTACAATGGAGACGCTAGAAACTGTCGAAAACTGGATGACAACGGCAAAACTGAAGCTGGCTCACCAGAAAACCGAGATCATGTTAGTGAGTAACTGCAAAAAAACTGAGCGGATCGTATTGAACATCGACCAGGAACAAATTACATCCACTCGGCAATTAAAATACCTTGGAGTTATGCGTGCGATAAGGCAATGAAAGCCACCGCAGCACTGGCCAGAATAATGCTAAATGGCTTTGGACCGCGCAGCAGCAAAAGGGGGCTAATAGTAAGCGTCACCCTATCGACATTGCGCTACGGGACACCAGCGTGGATACAGGCGCTAGACGCGAAGAGGAATCGGTGGAGGCTTAATAGAGCCCAAAGGCTGGCAAGCATAAGAGTACAAGCGCATACTGAACGATATCCCTAGAAGGGATATGTGTCATAGCTGGGACGATGCCTATATGCATAACGCTGACGGAATACAGCGAATGTCATAGAAAGAAGAGAAGGGAGGGTCAAACTACCAAAACAGTAAGAACCCAATTAAGAGCCGAATCAATGAGACAGTGGCAGCGAGAATGGGACTCCTCTGACAAGGGAAGGTGGACCCATAGACTCATACCAAACATAACGACATGGGTACAGAGGAAACATGGAGAGGTTAACTTCCAATTGACAACACAGTTTCTGTCGGGCCACGGATGCTTCAGGAAATACCTGCACAGTAGAGGTGAGCGGGCTGCCCGAAAATTGGAAAAAACCCGACCCGACCCGAATCCGAATCGATTTTCACTGGTTTCGGGTTCGAGCTTTCGGGTCTTGAAAATCCCGGGCGGGTGGGTTTCGGCCGTACTTTCTATCGGGTTAAAGATTCGGGTACATAAAAACCGAAACCGATTTGTAAAAAAATCTAAAAATGATGCACCATATTCAAACCGAAAAGTTCAACAATAAGGAAATTACAGAAGTTGGAATATTAATGCCAAATTAAATTTTTGACTTTTTCCAATTTTTTTATTTCATTTTTTGTACAGGAACGGAAAAGTAAAAACCGACAAGTTTCTGATTTACCGTACGAATTTACCATACAAATCAGAAACTTGTCGGTTTTCACTTTTCCGTTCCTGTACAAAAAATGAAATAAAAAAATTGGAAAAAGTCAAAAATTTAATTTTAATTAAAATTGAGTTGCGCTGCCTCCGAGACCACACTGCATACATTCTATTGTATTTGTGATCAGTATTTTTCTATTTTTTGCTCTTCTATCTACTTTTGTTTGAATTTCTTCTGAAGTAGTTATTAGTCGGTCGTGTTTCGAGTCAGGTTCGAGTCGGGTCGGGTCGAGCTACCAACAAGACGGGTCGGGTCGGGTATCGGGTTAAAATTTTTGGTCGGGTTCGGGTCGGGTAGGACTACAAAAAAAGGCCGACCCGCTCATCTCTAATTTAATCCCATTTTTAGTCCATTTTTTCTTACGCACAATAAGATATACCCGCTTTCGACAATTTCTTATTTTTCCTACTTTTGCAATCCACATTGGCTGTGTACCCGTACAGCAATAGTATTTTGTTATACGTGGGGAGAAAATAGTGAATTCCAACTCGAGCGAAAGTTTGCCAGAGGGCCGTAATTCGCTCGAGTTGGAATTCAATTTTCTCCCCAAGTGTAACACAATATTTTTTGTAATTGCGCGTGAGTGTTTCTTCGACAAAATGTTCTTTCAGTTTAACCTGGGAGCAGTGAGAAAATAACTACTTTCTAACCTCACTCCGGTAGCTACTTTATCACCGGCAGGAATATGTAACCTTCTCACCGCTTGTAGCTAGAAACTTTTTGTTCAGACTGTCTGTTGAAGGGTGAAAGCCTGTTATATGTAGATTCGGTGAAGACTAAATTTATTTAATGTTGTGTTTGCTCAAAGCTTTTCGCCTTTCGAACTTCTCTGACAATTCAAGTGAATTTGGAATTTGCGTTTTATTCAAAAATATTATTTACATTTATCTCTCAATTAGAAACAAGGTGCTCAATTTTTAACAAATAAAAAAATTTTTCAAATAGTTTACAAGGTTCGAAAATTGAAAAAATTGAAAACGATTTCAAAATCAACGGTCGAAGCACTTCGAAACATTCCCCATTTGAACCCATTGTCCGTAAGAAACAAGTGTATTTCAATCGAAATTTTAGAATTGCATAAAAAACAATTCGACGAAAATGCTAATAAATAATTTGCAAAAAAAACTTTCAGATTGCAACCTAATTTTGGCAAAGAAACAACTCAAGTTTGTTATACAAATTATTTATTGTCGATTTTCGGCAAGATGTCTCTTCTGGACACTGATTTTTCGTGACTTGTTTCTTATGAAAATAATTTGTAGAAAAGTTTCTTATGAAAATTATTTCTTGACATTTCAACAAAGTTGTTTTTTATGAAATTTAAAATTCTTAAAAAAAACCAAAAAAAAAACGTGTGACTTGTTTTTTATGAAAATTACGGCCGCCCCACCCTGCCCTGGCACTTTTATCCAACCTCGCACTATATTGTCCATACGTAGTACGAGTTGTATTAATAACTATAGTTGTTGCACTATTTTATATTTTTGCATTCATCTATTTCTTCGAGGGGTAAATGTAAAATGGTGCAACATAGAATAATATTATCCCCCAAATTGGGTGTTTCACATTTTTATATTTTCCCCTCCGAAAAAATGAGCGAAGATCTATGGGGGGGGGGGGGAATAAAAAAAGGCTCAACACAGAAATATATTATCCCTTAGTACAAAATTGTCTTTATGTTCAAGCGGACCACCAAAAACGTCACATTTCCTCACCAGATGGAGAACCGAAACGTCAATATTTTTGCCTACTTTTTTTTGCCCGCTTATTTTGTCTAACTTTCTTCTTCCCACTTTTTTGTCCCTACACTGTCACTTTTTGTGTGAATTTGAATGCGGTATAATGTTAACATTATTATTTTGATCCTCCACTTAAATTATTTAATCGATTAATTTGTTGTAAACAACCACAATTTGCAACTGATTGAAAAATAAAAATGTGAGCAGTACACTATGATCAGTACACAAATTCTAAATACAAGTTTGATGTTGTGGTTTGTTCGGAATGTGACTTTTTGGTCCATAAATATATATATATATATATTACTCGGGCCAAAAAGATATGATTTTGACCACGGTGTTGAAAACGTCCTCGAACTCCGCTTCCTCGGTCGTTTTCAACACTCGGGTCAAAATCATACCTTTTTGGTCCGAGTAAAATATATATTTTTATACGCATAAATAAATACTGGACATCTTATACGATGCTCTCAATCATTCAATGAAAGTGTGAAAGTGACAAACATAGTAGACTGTCCAGTTTCATATGAATAGGTCCTGTATATATATTACTCGGACCAAAAAGATATGATTTTGACCACGGTGTCACCTGGGTCAAAATCATATCTTTTTGGTCCAAGTGACATAATATACTAATTTTCTAAATTTTTCCTGAAAAAATTGCGGGTAACGAAAGGATCTCTAAGAAAGAATATATGTGAACAAAAGCTTACAAAAAAATTGCGGAACTAGTTAATAAAATGATCTAGCCTCTGATCCGGACGGGTTGTAACGGCGGATTATTAATATTTTTATGGCATCTATTTTTTGGCAGCAAATTTCTACTTTCAGCAGCAAAATTATTTTTTTTCATCAGCAAATTTATTCTATTTTTCTGCAAATTTATTTTTTTTACCAGCAACTTTAATCTTTTTTTTTCGGCAAATTTACTCTTTTTTTTTCGGCAAATTTATTTTTTTTATCAGCAAATTTAATGTTGATTTATCAGCAAATTTATTATTTTGCTGGAAGCAATTTTAATGCTTTCAATCAGCAAAATTTGATGCTAAAATCAGCAAATTTTATTTTTAACAGCAGATTTTTTACTTTTCAATCAGCAAAACTAATTTCGGAACCTGCAAAATTTATTATTTTGCAGGAAGCAATTTTATTGCTTTCAATTAGCAAAATTTGATGCTAAAATCAGCAAATTTATACCAGCAAATTAAATTCAAATTCACTCTGCAAAATTAATTTCGGAACCTGCAAAATAAAGTGTGGCGTCTACGAATTTGACGTAAATGTGCAAATGTATCATGGCGGCAAGCAGGTGCTATTATGGTCTAATTAAACATTTACGTTCAAAGTTAATATCAAAGAAAACGAAGTGCCATATTTACAAAACACTTATCCCTCCAGAATTGATCTACGGATGCGAATCTTGGACGATGAAGAAAAGTGATGAACAATTGCTACTAACGTACGAGCGCAAGGTAATCCTGTCAACATCCCCATCGACACCGAGTAAATTCCTTCCGATTTTTTTGATTCTTTTTCTATTTAAGAGGTAATAGAAGGCCTAACAGTCCTCAAGAAAAATATTGAGGCCGAGGCCTGTAGTTAGGGCCCTAGGTCTGTCCTAAAGGTCGGCCCTACACCAAAAAACTTGGTTTTGCTATATTGCAGAGAAATTTGATGCGAACATTTCTGTCCATGGAAGTATGTGTCCGAGACCTCTCCTTAGGGCCTTAGGGCCCTAGGCCTGTCCTAAAGGCCCTACCCCAAAAAACATTTTTTTGCGATGTTGTAGAGAAAATTGGGGGGAACATTTTTGACAATGGAAGTATGGGTCCGAGGCCTCTCCTTAAGGCCCTAGGTCGGCCCTACCACAAAAATATGTTTTTTGCTATGTTGTAGAGAAAATTGAGGCGAACATTTTTGTCCAAGGAAACAAAGGATGTCCGAGGATTCAGGCAGGCCCAAAACGAATTTTCTACAATGCTTCTTCGTACGGGTTTTCGAGATGAATATGCATAATCAGTAATTTAATAAAAAAAATACAACGGGAATACATGCAAAACGAATCCTTGCGACAGGAGCTGGGAGTTAGTGGGATACATTTATTATCGTCTAGAGATGACGAATCAGAAAAAAAAAATCCGTCTGTCTGTCTGTCTGTCCGTCTCCACTTTTTCTTCTGATCGGCTCAACCGATCACTCTAAACTTTTTTTGCTCTGAAAGGTACATGCCTCCCATGAAAAGTTACAGACACCGAAATACTTTGTGTATGACCTTATATTCACAAGTAACTTTGATAATTCTTCCAATAATTCTCATTCGAGTTCGTTATCCTTCTTTTTTCGACAGCAATAAAGATCTTCATGAACTATTTCATGTACATATTCCCATTCGCATAAGCTTTTATTTATTGCAAATAGAAGCATATCCCAATGAATGTCGAAGCGTAACTGAATAAAGATTGAAATTTTCGGGTGGCGTAACTACGTAGGACGTATATGCAAAATATCCACTAAATCATGCTCGGAGCGGTAGCGGAGAGCGTGACGCCGTCCCCTTACCACAAAAAAAAGTCCACAAACCAAAAAAACCCCATACAAAAAACTTTGGGACAAGACACCATATATAGGCGAACTTTTCGATTTTTCCCCCCTGTCCCCCTCCCCTCCAAATTATTTGAAAAAAACACGTCGCAGCAGTTTTCAAACGAGGCCACAGTCATCATAATCGGTGGAATGAGCTGAGATATCGAGGTTTCAAGATGACATTTTTCCGTACGAAATTGTGTTTTCTATTGTTCCCATTATTATGAAGGGCGCCATCTTGGATTTTCGTGAGCAAAAAATTATGTTTTTCTGGCTTTCGAATTTTAGCTCCGGAATGACAATACTTAGAGAGTTGGTTTGTTTGGCAAAGCTATATAGATTGGTGAGAAGAATTTTTTGGGGTCATAAAAAAAAGGTTGCCAGCTGTCAGAGTGGCGCAATCTTGGATGCAATTTTTTTTCGGAGAAAATCTTTTCTGAAGAAAATTTTGGAAGCCGACTTCCTGCGTCATACTTTACCTTTTGAGAGGTTTTTGTTGCGATAATTCAGAAGTGTGGTGAATCACCTAGACTCGAACATAACCCTTCATAAGAAGTACGAAGTAACGAGAGGGATTGATTAAAAAACAGCATCCAATAAGCGGACCCATTTTGCTTTAATTTCCCTGAATTATTAGGTGAAAACCGCTGTCGGAAAATTTGAGAGATCCAAAGTTCGTAAAATGATTTTCTTTATACAAGTATACAAGTAAATGCTTATTTCAAATCATGTGTCATGCAAAAATCGGACTAATTGTTCAGTCTGTAGGACTTGGATTTTCTTGTAAGATTCGACTTGTTCGAGCGTTCAGGCGTGCGCCCGTGCTGAAAAATACTAATTTTGCTGCTAGGAAAACTAAAAATTTGCTGCTGGAAAATATTAAATTTGCTGGTGAAGATGCAAAAATTTGTAGCTGAAAAATACTAATTTTGCTGCTTAAAAAAACATAAATTTGCCTCTAGGAAAACTAAAAATTTGCTGCTAGAAAAACTAAAAATTTGCTGCTGGAAAATATTAAATTTGCTGGTGAAAATGCAAAAATTTGTTGCTGAAAAATACTAATTTTGCTGCTTAAAAAAACATAAAATTGATAAACGCTAAATAATAAATTTGCTGTTAAAAATTGCTCAAAAAATAATTTAATTTTGCTGATTTAAAGAAATAAAATCGCAGACAGGAAAAACATAAATTTGCTGGTAAAAAATAAATAAATTTGCTGATGAAAAAATAATTTTGTGAACAAATAGAATAAAATTGCAGAAAAAAAAGAATAAATTTGCTGATAAAAACATTAAATGTGCTGCTTAAAAAGTATAAATTAGGTAGGTGAAAATATATATCCCATATTTTTATTATCAAGGCCACATAATTCGAATGATTCTGTGCTTATGTGTGCTGATATACAGATAGTCCTAAGACGTAAGTGTACTGAGGAACGGTGTGATGCAACGAAAACAGCATGTTTGTCTTGTTTCTGTTTCGTCTCTTAAAGATAGGCATTGTCAGAATTTCAGCACCAAGCTGCCTTGGTCTAACAAGGTTTTACAGACGAAATATAAAACCATGTCAGACCAAGGCAGTCTGGTGCTGAAATTCAGTCAACGCCTATCTTTAAAAAGGAGCAAGGTTATTAGTTAGTAGCACGATCGAAGTCAGCACCAGGCTGCGTATTTGGGGCCCTAAAGCTGAGAATAGAGAAGGTCCTGGTGTTGAAAATCTGTTTTCACCAAATTGGAGGCAATAGTGAGTTGTATATGTCACAAAGGTTTCAATTCGGCACCTGGTTGCTGCTGTCATCTACATTCAAAAAGTCTTAACTCGAGGACGCAGCCTAGTACTGAGTTGAAACTTATATGTCGTATAGATATCACTAATGTGTGAACTTTGGTGAAGCCAGATGCTTAGCACCAGACTGCCCTCTATATTCCCAGGTAAGGGACCAAAACAGGCAGCCAGGTGTCGAGCTATAAACTTATGCAACGTAATGTACTCGCTACTTCATGAATTTTCGAAAGTTCAAAATTTCGGCACCAAGTGTCCTGGCTGAAAGTGCAGACCTATCTTCTAACGAGGAGTTTCTTTAAAAAACTATGCAATCTTAAAAAAGTAGCTCAACTACCAGATGAAAAAACAATGACTTTATTTAGCTATTGAGGTACTTTTTTAAAATTACCAATTTTTTTTTAACAAAAGCTTCGCTGGAAAAACATTGTTTTTATCAGGCCTGTTCTTAAGACCACACGTCTGCTACCACTCCCTGTTCCAGCCGATACGGGGTTTAAAACTTTTTCAAATGGAATTTTCGGATTAGTATGGAAACCCTTTCTGTCCGTGTCCGTCTGTGCACTACACTTTGCTACACTTCATATGGATAGCTTGGAGGAAATTCGCGGAGTCACCACGCAATCCACCTATGTCAAATTCCATCGTATTTCCTAATACAAACCGAGTGCTAGGAAACAGAATGAAATTTGATGTGATTCAGGAGATATGTAAAAATGACGCCAGGTGTAGGAAGTTGGGTAGGAAAATTTCCTAGGAAAAGAAACATTCCTAAAATCAAAGATATTTACTTCCCCGAAAATTATTTACTTCACCGAGCTCTACAAGTGATACATCGTTGGAAAAGTCTCAACGAGATCTAGGATCAGGGCCTATTTTTGAAAAATTCCATTTCTAAAATTTCTAAAAAAATTTCCAAAATTTCCAAATTTTAGAAATTTGTTGAATTTTATTATGGCATTTGACTATGATCAGTTCTTAATCAATTTTATTGAATGATTTCACTTATTTGTTGTTGTTCAAAAGTTAACAATTGTGGAAATTGGGGAAACTGTTTGAGGAATTTATCGAATTGCCTACCACGAAGCCTTATATCTGGCTAGAAATGGATGTATTAGACATCGTGAATTTTTGTGATTTGTGAGTTTCGGCCGTTGAAATTTATTTGACTGAAATTGTGAATTCTTATATTTTGGAATTTTGGGCATTAAAAAGCTGTTTGAAGCATTTATTGAATCGCCTACCGCCAGGACTGAGATTGGACTAGGAATGGATGTGTTAGACATCATCAGTTTTTATATTTTACGATTAACGTCGTTAAAGAACTGTTTTAAAGAATTTCTTGAATTGCCTGCCGCGAACGCTGAGATTGGAATAGGGATGGATGTCTCAGACATCTTGGATTTGTATGTTTTAAAGTTTGGACCGTTGCAATTTGTTTTGAAGAAGAAGGAATTCGTTAGATTTATGAAGATAATTACAAAAATTGTAAAGGATTGCTTTTGAGAAAGTGTCTCTCAGTACATTTGAATAGTTTTGAGAGATGGTCCGTGAGGTTGATTAAATGTGTTGTTGCTTTGGAAAGGTTTAGTCTCGTTACTTATAGTAAACTTGTAATTTTTTGATTAAGTCACCTGGGTATGCGTGAAACAATTGAATCTTGTTTGAGTCACACCAGGAGAACGGGTTTTTAGTGTCAAAATAGTTAGATTCAAAGTGGAAATAGAGTTGTTAGTTTCAAAAGTGAAAAGAAGGAGAAATTTTAGTTTGACTTTGGAGTATTATTTTACTGTTGATTACACAGTGGCACGGTTTCATGGTTTGAATTTTATTGCTCGAATTGAGGTAAGGGAAATCGAAATCGTTTTAACAATTGAGAATAATTAGAGAGTTATTGAAAGTGAAAACATAGTTTTTGAATTGAGCAAAACCTTGACTAGGGAAACTATTTTGAGGAAGATTCGGGAAGAAATTTTAAAAGGAAATTGAATTTGAAATGTTTATTGAATTTACTGAATTTGTGAGAAGAATTGAGCATAACGGGAAATTAAAATGGAAGATTTTGAAGAGTTTTGTAGAGTAGAGTTTTGAAGAGTAGGAAGCATTGTTTTCGATTCTTTGTTCTATGTGGTGTTCAGTACATGATTCTCAACTTAGGACATGTCGGATGAAAATCCACAGAAGAACTCAATGCCGATGCAAGTACTAAACTAATTATTTATTCAACCTGTTTGGTATGTACTGTCTTGTCGCTACCATTCCCAAGGCCGAAACAGTTTCTCTGCTTCTATGAAAGCTCATCAAAATCACTTAACGTGATGATAGTTTGAAGATTGAGGGTGGGAAAAAATCAAGATCCGCATAACCTTCAATTTCTGTTTGTTTTGAATTTCAGTTTTTGCTGTTAAATCTGTTCCCAAGTTTGAAATGGAAGCGTTTGTTGAATTTCGAAATGAAAATTTTGTAGGAAGTGGCTAAATTTTAACGAATTTTATGATGATTTTTAAAGATTTTGGAAAGAAGGAAATTGTTAGATTTATGGAGGGTTTTGAGAAGGAATAAAATTTTATAGAAGGGAAGGGATAGTAACGGTTTATGATCGGGATTTATGGATTTTCTGAATTTCGAATTTTTTGACTTCTCGAGCATGTTAATACTTTTTGTCTGAGAATATGATGAACTTTAGTGCCTAGATTTGCATTATTTTTTGTGCAGTTAATGTGAATATTCCGAAAAAATTCTAAAATTTCTAAAAAAAAAATTCTAAAATTTCCAAAAAAAAATTTGAAGATTAGGCCCTGTCTAGGATGTATGATGAAATTTGACATATTTGGCCGCGCTATAGCTGTACCAAAAGCTCTACAAAAATTGGTAAAATTACAAGAAAATTTCGTTAAACTCCATCCAAAAATGGTCTGATTTCAACAAAGGTTTCGACAAGATCTAGAGGTCAAGATTTTGAAGAAATTAAAAGCAAACGATAATTAATTTTCACGAAAATTTTCTTGATTTTCATCTAAAATTGGTCCAATTGGTACGAACATGTTTACCAAATGAGGCAAAAAAGGTCAATATTTTCATTAAAACGCTATTATTTCAAGAAAAATATACAGAAATTTTTAGAAATCAGGCTTTTAGAAATACTTCCTCAAAGCAAGACATAATATTAGAACTTTATACATTAAAAAAATCTGATTAATAATCGCATATTAAACATTCGCTATCTTCAATGACACCACTTTACAGGCACTTTATTTGGGAGTTAGTAACAATTACAATTAAATTGCAAGAATATTAAAGAACTTCCTCGAGAATCAATCATTTCTCGCACCTCCCTGGGAAGCTTAGAACTTTTTAATTGGAACATGCGAAATATCAATGAATACGAAAAGTGTCCATACAAGGCCGAAGCTCCCCGTTAAAAAATTTTTACAAGCTTTCCCGGCTGAAACAATTGCAGTCTTTAAAAAAGTAGTTGCTGCTGATTTAATAATTCATATTATGGGATCTTTTGTATTTGCTTGGAAGTCAGACCAATATTAGTTGCATGCAACTAACTAAAGTGAAGATATTACTTTCCAATTTGTTTGTGACAATGTAAAAACTTTGATCCAAGATGTAAAAAGAATCAACATTTTTACGAAGATTGTAAATTGTTTACGTTTCTTGTTTAATTTTCCTTCATGTTTTCAACCCCATTTAGTTAGTAGCTGCAAGAGTTCACTTTAAAGCAGAGATATCTTTCCATCTGAATGCAATTTCAGAATATTTATTTCATTTGAAACCTCTGCCGCATTGAAGAACCAGAATGAAATGTATGTGACAAATGTAATAATAAAATACCTGAATAATATCGCCGTGTTGTCCTCCAGCAGCGGTGAAATTTAGCTCACAAACGTATGGAATTTTATCTTCCTTCGGTCGATGTAATTCCATGTTGTACGTAACTCCCAAGTTTCCGTAATAGGTCCGATTACATCCTGCAAAACAATTTGAGAAAAGAACAAGGCAATGAGCACAACAAAGTAATAATTTAACCACCAAGTTTTAATGCGAAAAGTCTTAAAAAGAAACAACTTCAAAGTTTAATTTTTTTTATTGTAGCAAATGTAGTTCGTTTTAAAAATTACAAACTTTTAAAGCAAAATATTCCAGTAAATTTCACCGAGAAAATGAAGGAAATACGAATAAAAAACAATCGCAAGAAAATGTATTTTACTATAGGTATTTTCGCCAGTCTTTTGTTACGAAATTTATTTCTTTTCAGGTTCAATGAAAATTCGAATAAAATGCTAGAAGTATGTCGAATTAATGTTGGATTCGATAAATCTGCGATTCAACAGAATCGCTTAATATATGGCTTTATGGTCGTGGTCAAAATAACAATATGACCAATCAATTCCAGCGACAGGAGAAAAACAATTTTTATCTTACGTTAAATTGAAATTTTATGTGTTTTCGAATGGGAAAAGTTATGCAATTTAAATTTAATGTAAAAAAACATTTTTCCAGTTTATTTAGTAAACAATGTGAAAGGTCTGGGAAAAACAATAAACTTTATCACAGAGGGTGCATGCTATTAGAAGATTTATTTGTTTTGAGTAATTTGTACAGTGGGGAAGTCACATGAGTGAATGTTTCCTTTCTATATTTTAATTTAGAAATTTACATACGAATGTATACGCCTTCCTTTAAACAAACTTGTACCGACTTTTTGCAACCTATTTTAAATGTATCTAATAAAATGCCAAATAAAAGCAAATTATTGTATAATTGAACAACTTTTTGAAAGCTTCAGTTTCAACGCAAACGACGTTATTCAAACAGCGTGAATGAAAACATATGAAGGGACCCGTACGTGTCAGAATAGATGTGACAAACAGAGTTGATGTTACGAAAAGACTCGAACGTATTTAAGTAAATATTTCCTTACGCCCCTTCACTTAAATTGTATTGGAAATTGCCGATAGGGCAATATTCAAAAACCCGTCCGAAGAAACGGTGTAAAAGAACTCTCCCGAAAGCACAAAATTGATCTCCAAATAGACAAAAATGATCGCGTTAATTTCCTCTACAACACAGCAAAAAGCAATTTTTTTGTTAAGGGCCGACTTTAGGACCGACCTAGGGCCATAAGAAAATGCCTCTGACACATATTTCCCTAGACAAAAATGTTTCCCTCAATCTGCTCTGCAATATGACAAAAAAATGATTTTTTGGTTAGGACCGACCAGAGGCCCACTTGAGTCCCAAGTACACGCCCAGATTTGTGTATGAATATAATTCAGTACACGGTTACCTCTCAAATAGAAAACGAATCAACAAAATCGGCTAGGACTCGCCCGATTTATGTAAACAAAAACACGTTAGGCCTAGTTTCAGGGTCCTGGCTGAGTCCAAGGGCATTTTATCGAAAAACTTTCTTCCATAAAATGTGCGACATTCCTTGACCTTTCGATTAAAAACTGTTTTTTGAAAATCGAAAGAGATTTATACTCGAGTTATGTACCAACAAAATCTAGAGCCCTAGCAGAGACTCGTTTCTAGCGCCCTAGCTAAGTCCAAGGGCTCAAAATCAAAAAAGTTTCTTTTACAAATTGTCGGCCATGCCCAGACCTTTCAAACCAAAAACCACTTAAACGGTCGACATGTTGGGATCAATGATACATTGCATTCCGTTTAAATATGTTTTACACACATTAGCAATTTGAATTGTCGATCTCAGCAATTATTATACCAGAATTCGTTTCTAGCTAGGGCCCTAAAAACAAGTCTCTGCTAGGGCTCTACGTCTACGTGTCTTTTGTACATAACTGGAGTACATCTCTTCTGATTCTCAAAAATTTGTTTTAACCGAAAGCTCTAGCAATGTCTCACATTTTATGGAAGAAATTTTTTGATTAGAAGCCCTTGCACTCAGCCAAGACCCTAAAATTGAGTTTCTACTAGGGTCAAACGTGTTTGTTTACATAAATCACGTAGATCCTAATCGATTTTGTAGATTCTTTTTCTATTTGAAAGGTAACCGAGTACCGAACAAATTTGGGCCCGGTGCCTGTGCTTAGGGCTCAAGTGGACTTCACGTCGGTTCTAAGGCCGGTCGACCCTAACCAAACAAATTATTTTGCTATGTTGCAGAGCAAATTGAGGGAAACCAAAGCATTTCTTTATAGCCCTAGGTGGGTCCTAAGGTCGGCCCTAGACAAAAACATATGAAGGGACCCGTACGTATCAGAATAGATGCGGCAAACAGAGTTGTTGTTCCGAACGTATTTAAGTAAATATTGCCTTACGTCCACATTAAATTGTATTGGAAACTGTCGATAGTGTAATATTGAAAAACCCGTCCGAAGAAACGGTGTAAAAATATTTTCCGAAAGCACAAAATTGACACCCAAAAATGTTATCCTCAATTTTCTCTACAACATAGCAAAAAACCATTTTTTGGGCTAGGGCCGACCTAAGTATTGACCTAGGGCCCTAAGTGCCTCGGACACATACTTCCACAGACAAAAATGTTTCCCTCAATTTGCTCAGCAACATAGCAAAAAAAAATTTTTTTTGGTTAGGGCCGACCTTAGGACCGACATGAGGCCCACTTGAGTCCTAAGCACAGGCAAAAGTTTCTTTTATAAATTGTCGGTCATGCCTAGAACTAAAAATTTTTGAAAATCGGAAAAGATTAACTCGAGTTATGCACGGAAAACACGTAAGGACTCGTTTGTAGTGCCCTAGCTAACTGCAAGAACTCAAATCCAAAAAAGCTTATTCCACAAATTGTCGGTCATGCCCAGATCTTTCAAACAAAAAAAAATTATGAAAATCGGAAAAGATTTACTCGAGTTATGTACAAAAAACACATAGAGCACTAGCAGAGACTCGTTTTTAGTGCCCTAGTTAAGTCCAAGGACTCAAATTCAAAAAATGTGATTCCATAAATTGTCGGCTATGCCCAGGTCTTTCAAACAAAAAAAAATGTCTGAAAATCAGAAAAGATCTACTTGAGCTATGTACAAAAGACTAAAAACCACTGAAACGGCCCTATCTCGGCGGCCCTTGGGCCGACAGTGCCCAGATTCAACCTCAAAAAAGATTTTTTGATTACTTTTCAGGGAAAATCTTAAATATTTCGGTAGTGACTAGCCGAGGGGTCCCCATCTCAGTACGAAGAAAAGGCCGTTTTCAGTACCAATGGGTTACAAGTAAGCAGCCTCCACGCGGCTTATCCTGGGTGAGTGCACACAAAATTGATGTCCACTCAGCGAATGCTTACATTATCAATAACATTTCTACTTAAAGCGCTCAATTTGCTTAACGTAGGCTTTTCAAAGCGCCTACTTTGCTTAATGTGGGCTCTTTAAGGCGCCCAATATATTTTCGTGACAATCTCCGCTCTTTCGTTACTCTTCCACCACCTGTAACCACTCATCCAGCTCTTCCCAGCACTTCCCAACACTTCCTAGTACACAACAAATTTCAAAAAAGGAAAAAAAATTTAGTTTTGACCTCCTGCTCTCTTCAGGGAGGTGACCGCCGCCAAATAACTAGTGATTCTTAGTTGTGGGGTGGTTCCCTCTCATTAGCACTACTCCCACCCCAATCACCGACTTGACCAGAAAATTAAGTTTTGCCGCATTAGTAATGTCTTAAAGTTTACTTAAGCTTCAAAAGTTGGGTTCGGGTAGTTGTGTGGTGTGTTTGGTGTCTATAACGACGGACACACTGAATGAATCGAACGACGCATGACGTAACCCATATACGATGAACTTGTGAATGAAATATCTAAGCCTACATATTTTAAAATATGCTAGTTCATTGCTTGTGCATAGTTCTTCTGTCAAACTGCTGCTGTACGTTGAGGCGTATCCCATTCCCCATAGAAGATTTTTAGTGGCGAAACCATAAACTAAAAATCTACGTTGCAGGCAAATCACCTCATTTTTTATTTTTTGCTCATTTTTTATTTTTACCGCGACATTTGCTTGCCCTCAAGAACTGGGGTCGCAGTATCGTTCCTCAGCCAATTTAAATTTCCATGAGGCTTCGTGTCACTCCGAATGCCATAATTCAATAATGCCTGTGTTGAACGACTTCAATTCGTAAACATTTGGAAAGGTAGCGACTGGACAAAGAATTTTCTATTCCATTGAAGTCAATCGAATCAGTAGTTACAGTAACGCACATCGGGGAAAACGCTCTTTATTTTCCTTATATAACATATTTGTAAAGATTTTATGCCCATATTTATGCCGGAACTCGGTAATGCGTAAACGTTAAAGCATAATACGTCACTCGGAAAAGCACTTTCGGCTCTTGTCCTTGTGGCGCGAATGGCTATTTAAGCTTACTGCATTTCCAGTTTACTGTAATTTGATTCTGATTGTGCTGTTTTCTGTTCAGTCACCTAAATGAGGGAGACCCCAGAATGGTTTCATAAAGAACCATCTCAATTCAGGCGTTTCTCGGTGATCATCATCATCATCATCATCATCATCAAACTTTATAGACCATTAAGTACCTTTCGGTGTGAGGTCTTTATGACACAACCCTAGGAAGGTGTACCACCCCCCTCCATGCCCTCCTATCGCCCGCCAAGGAAATGGTTTGTTCGCCCAGAGAAAGTCCCCTAACTTCTAAATCCGATTTAACAGAGTCTATAAACCTTCTCCTTGGTCTACCCCTTGGCCTAATCCCCGGCACCTGTGCACCTAAGATCCTTTTTGGAAGCCTTTTATTACCCATCCTTTGAACGTGCCCGAACTAGCGCAGACGACTAGCCCTTGCCTCCTCTTCCACTGACGAAACCCCAAAGTTTTCCCGAATGCCGTCGTTCCTAATGTGATTATCCCACTGCTCCCCCCGATTAACTTTCGCTATACTGCTAAGAACCCTCATATCAGAAACATCCAGGTCATGCCGAGATATCCGCAGTCTACCCAGCTCTCACTACCATACAAAATTGTCGGTCTGAAAATAGACCTGTGAATAGCTAACTTTGTTTCGCTATTCAATTCCTTTTTGTTAAACACGTGCGACCTCAATTGACTGGCTACCGCGTTGCCTATTTTCCTTCGTTCCCCAAATTCCCTAACTAACTTGCCATCCTCTGAAAAAATGGTTCCTAAGTACTTGAATTCAGAAACCTGCTCTAGCTCCTCCCCATTCAAACTGCAAACAATACCCTTCCGAGATTTGCCGACATGCATAACCTTAGTTTTTCCCACACTTATCTTCATCCCGTACTCCTCACATGCGGCATGCAGGCAGTCCACCCCATCCTGTAAATCCCTGGAATTATCTGCCAACAGAATCAAGTCATCCGCATAGGCCAGTATTTTCATTATTACCTCACCCACCTCAACCTTTCCCTGCAAGTTGGCTTGCTTGATAATTTTGTCCATGAAAATTATGAACAGAAGCGGGGAGAGACAACAACGCTGACGAACGCCCAGTCCCAGACATCGAAAGACTCGCTAATTTCACCATCTATTCTTACCGCGGCCCTGCTCCCTGAGTATATACTCTTAATGACACGCAGTAAACTCCCATTGATACCGTACTCGCTAAGAACCCCGAACAGCTTCTGTCTTGCTACCCGGTCGAATGCCTTCTCCAAGTCGATGAAGCATAGGTATAAGTCCCTAATTTTTTCATAAAGCTTTTCGATAGTCTGCCTGAGACAGAAAATCTGATCCTGACACCCCCTCAGAGGCCTGAAACCACCCTGAACTTCATCCAATACAGCTTCCACCATGTTCCTAACTCGGTCCACAAGTACACTCGCGTACACCTTACCAACCACACTCAAGAGCGATATCCACCTATAGTTACTGCAAACCTTACGGTGCCCTTCTTAAAAATCGGAGCAATAACAACGAAGCTCCAGTCAGCAGGTACGGTAGAAGATTTCATGGCCAAATTAAAAACCCTACAAAGCCATTGGATCCCACCTGATCCGCTGTACTTAATAAATTCTGTCCTGATTTCATCCACCCCTGCGGATTTCCCTGCCTTCAATCTGCTGACCTTGCGGGAAACCTCCTCCAATGTAATTTCCTCGTCCACCTCCGAGCTAGGACCCGCCTTCCTATCAAGTTCTCTTACCTGATTGACCGACGTAAACAGATTCTGAAAGTAACCCCGCCAAGTCTTCAAGACTTCATCCTTATCTGTAATTAACTCGCCATCATTGCCTAAAATGCTACTACAGCCCTCTTTCACACCACCGCGCCTGATGTATTTAATCGCCGACCAAAATTTCTTACCCCTTCCTTGACCTGCCTCTTCCAATTCCTCCCCGAACTTCTTCCACTCCCGGTCCTTCGCCTCCTCTAGTAGAGTATTAACCTTTTTCCTACAGGCCTTATAAGCCCTTTTCTTCTCAGCCGTCTTATCCTGTAGCCAGACTAAATACAGCTTTCTTTTCTCCAATACAGCTTGCTGGATATCTGCGTTCCACCAACCCGCCTTTTTATTTCCACCCCCGCACAGTGGATTTTTTGTAAGGTTTTACGGCGCAAGGCCTCATGACTGTAAAAATTTTTTATTTTAAAAACATTTTCGATTCTGTGCTCACAATTAAATCCCCAACAATAATTATTCCTTTTTTTCTTTATTTATTTTTTAACCTAAACTTGAAAAATCGCTAAAATTAAAAAATAAAATTTAAGTTAAAGTTAAAAAATAAAAATGTCTTAAAAAGTATGCAAGGGACCCATACGCGTAAGAATAGAAAAGACTCGACGAACGTGTTTAAATTGGATTGGAAATTGGGGCCCAAATAATAGTGAGCAAAACTGAAAAATGGGTGCTAACTCGATGCAGAGTATTTTCAGAGCAGGTGAAAATGGAAAGAGTGAAAGTTGGAAAATGGGTGCGAACTCGATGCAGGGCGTATTTTGTTTAGAGAAAAGTTGGAAATGGGTACGAGCTCGATGCGGGGGGTTTTTCGTACAGAGAAATGTTGGAAATGGATGCGAATTAAATGCAGAGTGTTTTAAGAGCAGGTGAAAATCGGAAATGGGTGTGAACTCGATGCAGAGTATTTTTAGAGTATGTAATAGTTAGAAAATCGGTACGAACTTGATGCAGAGTGTTTTTAGGGTAGATAAAAGTTAGAAAATGGCTGCAAAATGTCGTGCGAAAAATAGTTTTTTTTCCTGTTGCAAAACATCGCGCGAGAAATAATTATTTTTCCTTTTACAAAAATTGAGTGAAATGAGTTATTTTTGATTCTTAGAAAAGCGAACTCGAAGTAGAAACTTTCGTCGAGTTGGTACTCATTTCCAACTTTTCTCTAAACAAAACATATGCAAGGGACCCGTACGTATCAGAATAGATTTGGCAAACAGAATAGATGTTACAAAAAGATTCGAACTGTTGTCTTAACTCTTAAGTGCATGAAATTACGTCGACATTAAATTGGATTGGAAATTGCCGAAAGGGCAGTATTGAAAAAACCCGTCCGAAGAAACGGCGCAAAAACCCCTCTAGATCTAAAAAAATAAAAAAATCTAAAAATTGAAAATAAAATTGCGCTAGGGCCGGGCCGGTCTTAGAACCGAACTAGAGCTCTTAGGAGAGGCCCCTGATCCATACTTCCATAAACAAAAATGTTCGCATCTTTTTTCTCTGCAAAACCGCACAAAAAACCTCATAATTAAAGAAAAATAACCAAATGTCGCATGTGGTCGCGTGGCGTGAGTTGGGCCCCACTCAATAGATTTTCATTTATTTAATTTTCGTGATTTTTTAATGTCCACATCTTTCATTCAAAACCTTGATTTCCGTTCCTATTTCGCAGATATATAAGTGAAAAAGTTCCACGAACCTTAAAAAAAACCACGTTTTATACCACGTTTCGACAGTAACTTCGAAAGTTTTCGATCGATTTTGCCCAAGCTCAATTCCGAAAACAATTTTTTGATTATCTTTCAAGAAAAAAAGTTTTAAAAAATCGGATAAGATTTACCCGATTTATGTAAAAAAAACACGTTGGGCCCTGGCTGAGACAAAAGGCTACAAATTTAAAAAAGTTTCTTCCATAAATTCTTCAAACAAATAAACATTCATGAAAATCGGAAAAGATTTGCTCGAGTAATGTACAAACGACCAAAAACCACTTAAACGGTCCTATCTCATTGGACCTTGGGCCGAAAGTGCCTAGATTCAATCCTAAAAAAGATTTTTCGATTGCCTTTCAGAGGAAAAAAGTTTTTTAAAAAATCGGTTGAGTTTAACTCGAGTTCTCGTGGTGACGGACGTTATTTTTATGGCTGATTCGTCATATAAGGACTTAAGGACCATGATCGACCCTACTCCCGGGTCAAAATTGGGCTGGTTTCAAACGTCGTGGCAAACGCATAAGACCTCTTCGTTCTTCGTACGGGTCTAAAGACTTTAATACTGTGTTCAGTGAGGCTCCTTATAAAATCCGGAGGCAAAAATCCAGAAACGACAAAATCCGGAGACTTCAAAATCCGGAGGCGTCAAAATCCGGAGGCATCAAAATCCAAATGTCTGTCCGGATTTTGTAGCCTCCGGATTTTGTAGTCTCCGGATTTTCAGTAACACCAAGTGTAGAATCACACCAATCAAACGCCGCGCCGGCCGTATTCCCACGTAACCATCCTCATCATCATCATCACACTTTATAGACCGTATGTACCTTTCGGTGTGAGGTCTTTACTACTGATCATGGACCACCCTTC
>CM055404.1:64577173-64671075 GCA_029228625.1 Pseudolycoriella hygida | reverse complement strand
TACTCTGACACTTCCCCTGACTTGACTGACTTTTGGCCGATTTTCAATTTTCACCCTTTCTTGACCCATAACTCCCTTATTTCAGAACAATATCTAACCCCGGAACATGTTTTCTCGACGTTTTGCACCATCCCCAACAACATATCAAAAATTATTTTTTAAGTAATTTTCGGGCAGCGGAGCAAATTTTTTTCCATTTTGGCCTCCTTTGATCGACCCTGGACACCGAACCTCTCAACCGATTTCCTGGAACCCAATTCGGCTACCTTCACACTGTCGAAACCTTTCATTTGACTCCTCAATGGCCTCATTCCGGCAACTACCGGCCGAGATATTGATTAATAAGTGCTCCAGCTCTGGACAAAATCGCCAAATGACCTATAGCTCGGTAGTATGAAATTTTTTCACCCAACATTGTTCAGCAAATTTATTGCCCCAAGCCTCCACTATCGATTGGCACCCAAAATTTATCTTTACTTTGTCCAACAACAAAAGTTCCCTAACAACAAAGTGAGGAAACCCCAAAATTTTAACAGTTTTTGCTGCCTTGCTCCTCCGCATGAAGTCGGATCAAAAAACTTTCTTCTACAAAGTTGTAGCCCATCAGAAACTCTAAGACTTTGCTTCCCGACCAAATCTCTAAGACGTCATCTTAACTGACTTTTGGACGATTTTCAATTTCGACCCTTTCCTGACCCATAACTCCCTTATTTCAGAACAATATCTAACCCCGGAACATGTTTTATCGACGTTTTGCACCATACCCAACAACATATCAAAAAGTATTTTTTTTTCTTCGCCAGTGTAAACGCAAATAAACGAAAAAATAACGGGATCGTGACAGACAGACTTATAGACGAATAAATAGACGCATAAATAGACGAATAAATAGACACATAGATAGACACATAGATAGACGCATAGATAGATAAACAGACAGACATTAGACGTTTATAATACACTCATAACTTCCGAGCAAGTGGATACTCAAATCGTCTCGATTTTCGACTATCCGGTGTAGACCATTTTCTCAGAAGTTCCACTGCTGAAGCTATATTTTTTCGAGACGAATGTTTTTCTACGAATTTCTCCAATTTCTCCAATTTCTCCAAGGAATTAAATAAGCCATAGATAGCAAATATTGGAGATGGGTTCTTGGGTTGTTTTCAAATTGGTCGAAAGAATTCGCAGATTGACTCTTAAACAAATTTTAATAAAAAATTTCTTTCCTCGCTTCGCTTGCACATTTCATACATCATCATTTTTCTTGTAATGCAAAGGAAGGTGCTACAAATAATTAGTAGTATTAGACTCAATGTTATCACTTTTCTTATGACTTCTTTAGAAATTACTCAGTTTAGATGATAATATGAAAATTGCCATTTAACTCTGTAAAGTTTGTTAAACGGTGGCACCGGGAATTTACAAACCAAACTTTTATAATTCTGGCGAGAAATTAAAGAAATTTAAAGGCCTGACATCTAATGAAAATGATATATATTAAACAAATTTTGCTCGCGATCCAAAATTTCCTTCGCAATATAAATCATTTTCTTGGCAGCGAGAAAACGTGCGTTTTAGATTTTTCTTTGGATCGTTTATAAAATTCTGCTGCCCCGTGCCAATTCATCCTGGCTACGGGCCTCGGCACACGTAACATGGGACCATTTCGAACAAATAAAACAGCATTTCTTAGTGATAATAACTTTCGTTATATTTGTTATATTTGTTATATAGTTGTTATTTATGATTAAAGATAAAAGAAGAAGAAGATAAATGAAGCAACGGTCGTGATAATGTGAACGATATTACGATGAACGATGTCTGATATTATACACGATTAATAAGTGCATTGGTAAATCTGATTTCGCATTCTCCAAGAGCCATATTAGTTCCCTGGTTTTTGAAATCCATCAATGTTGAAGCTCTAGATGGTCGGTCGAACGGGAAACCCATTGATCTTTTATCCGGATATAGTTGATCTTTCAATCCACAGAACGATGCCGCATCATTGCAAGGGTTGGTCATGTCCGGTGTTTGCTGAACACGATCAAGCTCGTAGTTCGAAATCATTACAAAGACATGGAACAAAGTTCCGGTCTCTGATCCCTTCGGTAGCAACATGTGTTGCGGCCAACCACATCCGCAAAATTGAAATTGAGCTTTTGCAGCCGCATCAGTAGGTTGGCTTCTGCTGCCAATATTGCGAAATGATCTTTCATATGGGATGGTGACATTAGATTCATCCGATCGACGCCTTATAATGTTTCGTCCAGGATTCATGTAAACCGTAAATTTGTCCATTTCAATCATAAGATTACGTTGGTCTTCGAACCTGAGGAATGGCATGCCTTTTTCATCATTTTTCGGACACAAAAATATGCGACAAGTGCCGATCCTTTGAGCTGATGTTTTATTTTCCACATTAATTGTGTACTCAAATGGAGCGTTTTGCAAGTGATTGAACTCAGCGTAGACATTGCCCTCGGGACCAAAGTCCAAACCAGTACTCAAATCTACGTCAGACTTTTGCCAGAATGTTAGTAACATATTTGGTCTTGCGTTTTTCCCTTGCGTTATTTGAACGTTTACCGAAGTTACAACGACGCCATTGTATGCAATCTCTGTGTTAGGTACGTACATCGGTAGAAGTCGTTTATGACGCTGGAATACTGAATCAATGAAACTATGCCATCTCTGAGGAGAAAAATATGAAATTTTTACACTTTTTCAGTTATTGTACCGACCACCCGGACTTACATAGAATATTGGATCTCTCATGGCTGTTGTAACGTCTCCCATGACGCCATATTCCTCCAAATACTTCTGCTCTGGATCATGAACGAACGCAATGATGTTGTGTCCTTCGTTGTGGAGGTTGCCGTATAACAATTTATTCGGCGACAATGCACACGATTCGATGATATTCCCCAAAATATCGATTCCATTCGGTCCTCTCAATGATATTTGTCTTCCATTGGTATCTACAACGTAACCCTGATCAATGGCTTGGTAGATGCGATCCCTCCATCTTTCAATGTCTGCCAACTCAACAACAGTTTCCGTTCGATTGACATCTTGTAACGTCGAATTAGCTGCACGAGCTGGATATCCACGATTGTTTGAGCTTCGTACGATTTTCGGAAAATATGCTTCTGGAACAATGGCCCGGATGTTATTTAATGGTCGCACACGCTCCAGCCGAGCGCACATACGCTCCACATTATAACGATTGATGACTTGATTGTGCATGTAGTAGAAAAGCTCCCCTCTTCTATCTTTGTTCACTAAGGAGTCGAAATGAATTTAGTTTCAGGAATTGCTGTAGAAATTACATTTTTTCAATTACCAACGTTTGCTGGTCCTTCTCCTGGGTATACAAGGTGCCAATGCCAATGGTGCATATTCACTCCGATATCTATAGCAAATCAATATTAGTGACTCGAAATTATTGAGCAATAACAAATGGCTGAAGAAGCCAAAATAGTCGGGTGGTCTTTGTCGACATCCTATATCTTAGGTCCTTTTTCATATGATCACTAATTGGTTTTTGTTGGTCCAACTATTTTGGTTTTTTCTTCATTCCATTGTTGCGGAACGATGTGAACTGAAAATGAATTTGTGCATACCTTCCCTGAAATAAGCCAAACGCTGTTCGATATCCTTTTCACTTGATGTGAATTCCATCGGAATTTTGATAAATTGACGATTTCCTTGTGCTACCAGCGATCCTTCCTCTCTTGCTTGAGGAAACGCAGTAGGGTCGACGAATTGATCTGGGAACATGTTTACAATAGAAGGAAGCGTTATATCCTTCGTATCGGTTCGATTTTGAACAGCCACGGAAAGGGCGTATTGAAACAAGTAGACGTTCACGCGATCCTTAACGTAAGCAGCCATAGATAGCAGCGAAGAAGCATCAGGTTGGTCCATGAAAATTTTCGTAAGTTGACCGGCCATATCTTTGTGTTTTTGGTTAAACAACGAAAATCCGGCGCCTCGGCTTAACGTAGAAGCGAAATCAAGATTCGGAAGAGAAGCTAATGGTTGAAGTGATACTTTGTTGGTTACATTTTCTCCGAATCGAGTGCTGAGCTCGGTCCCAATTGGCTTGTAACGATCGGTAAGAAAATTCTCTGGAACATCGAAGGTAGATTGACCACCATTTCTCGGGGTGAACAAAGGCTCCCTCGGTTTTTGGAACAACAACAACAAGTTATTTTTAGCATCTGCCATTTTTCGTTCAGAAAGAAATTACACTTTTGTACACACAAGAACTATTCTGCAATAAAACTAAACTTTCACTGATTGAATACATGTTATTCATCGCATTTTATACGTTTTGAAAATGCTATCAACTATGGATGAATTTTTAATCTCACTAAACCGCAAAGGATTAACTTTTTCAACGTAATCACAACCTATCTCTGCATGGAGGAAGTGTCGCTTCATTATATCTTCAATGTTGGTTTGTTTTCCGCTTTTTTGTCCAACTCAAATGATTTGTTCTTTTTCAATTAATGCTATCGGCTTAAGGGATTATTGTTTGTTAGTTCTGTGGGAATTCTCTATTTTTACGACGTCGTTGGTCGTTCACTTAACCGCATAAGAAACTGTCGTAAAAATGAACATAAAATTGGTAACAGAAAATACGAAAGTATAATATCTCTCAGTAAATAGAGTGTTTTAATTTGGATACGGTTCAATTTTTCCCCATATTTTCAACATTTCATGAGAGTTCAATTCCCCCCGCACAGCTCCCATAAAATGTTGAAAATATTGAACCGTATCCAGATCAAAACATATACGAGGGAACGTACGCATCAGATTAGATGCTGCAAAAAGACTCGGACTTGTATCTAAGTAAATATTGCCTAAACGGCCCACAAATTACGTTACGCAAAAATTTAATTTTTTTTAAAGGCCCTTAACGCTAAAAGAGTCAACATTGATCCATTTTTGTTCTAACTTTTGTTCTTACGGCCCCTAACTGTTAAGTGGATAAAATTACGTCCACATTAAATTGTGATACGTTAGGTTCACGTACTTGATGTATTGATCATTCCAAAGGAAACGTCTTTTGCCTGGTCCTCTGATATTTTGTGCCGCACAAAGTCCAGTCTCACAATAAATAGTCGAAATTACGATGAGGCTGGATTTTGTGTCGCGCAAAATATCGGACGACCAAGTAAAAGATATTTCCTTCGTATTTAAAATTTGAAGTCGAAAATACGATGAGGCTGGATTTTGTGCCGCACAAAATATGGGATGACTGAATAAAAGATATTCACATTTTTAGGCGAAAATTAATAGGGAGGGCGTGACGCAGTCCCCACACGTTAAAAAAACTACGTCGTAGCAACCTAGACTCATCAAATTCGGTTGAAATTTGGTCGGAAATTCTAAGAAATTTGTCAGCAAGTGTCAGACATTCTCAGAAAGTTATCTGCAAGTGTCAAAAAGTTGTCAGCAAGTCTTACAAAGTTGTCATACAAAGTCTCATAAATTTGTCAACAAGTTTCAGAAAATTGTCAGAAAGTCTCAGAAAGTTGTCAGCAATTGTCAGAAAGTCTCGAAAACTTGTCAGCAAGTGTCAGAAAGTTGTCAGTAAGTGTCAGTTAGTTACAAATTGTCAGAAAGTTGTCAGAAAGCCTCAGAAAGTCGCAAAAAGTTAGTAACAAATGTCGAAAAGTTGCCATCCAGTGTCAGAAAGTTGTCAGAAATGTCAAAAAGTTGTCAGCAAGTGTCAGAAAGTTGGCAGAGAATGTTATCAGCAAGTCTCAGAAAGTCTCTGGCAGTACTCAGCAAGTGTTAAAAATGTGTCAGCAATTGCCAGAAAGTCTCAGATCATTTTTGTCCATGGTAGCATAGGTCGCAGAGCTCGCCTTACAAAACTACTGATATCACAACAAAAGTGTAGCGCAGTAAGTAAGTCCACATTCAAAATTATTAATATTGTCAGAGGTGACGCTTTCGCTGATAGGGCGCAAACATTTGTTTGAATAGGATGTTATAGTAGGGGCGCATTTCGTCTTTAGCGTTCCTGCTACATTTAGACAAAAAGTGATTATGCAAAAATTTTTGTTATTTTCAGGAGTAAAAAGATGAAAATAAGTTTTGGGAAAGGTCAAAGATCAACTCACTTTTTTTGCAAAACAAAAGTTTGAACGTCGATATAAAATCAGGCAAGCGATACAAGAATTTACTTATTCAACCTTATTTTTCATAAATGATTCACAAAAAATATAAAACTCGATATTCCACGAGTCGTTTCGTCCCGCCAAGCATCCATATTTGAACGTTCGTGTCAAAAAACTCAATTGTAATAGTCACAATTTTTCATATATTTCTGGTCGTCTAGTACGACGCCGAGTACGACGCTGACGCAATTAAAAAAATTAGCGTTTCCATTTTACTCCTAAAAATAACAAACATTTTTGCGTAATCACTTTTTATCCAAATGCAACAGGAACGCAAATCGATTTTTTTGACGAAATGCGCCCCTAAAATTTTCTCTACTTTTTAAAAAAAAATTACGTTGTGTTCAAAAAATTGCGTCACAAATGCCAGACCCAACGGCGAAATAATTTTTCTGTACTTTCAGTTTTTACACTGCAGAAATATAACTCATCTTTCTTTTTATGAAGATTGCTTAACATAAATTTATATGTTTACGTGTGAAAACTGAAAGTGATGAAAAATTATTACGCTGGTGGGTTTGGCATTTGTGTTGTAATTTTTTGAACACAACGTAATTTTGTTTTAAAAAAAGTCGTGCAAATTTTGTTAAGAATAAAACTATGACCACAAGCTAACATTCTATTCAAACAAAAGTTTGCGCCTTATCAGCGAAAGCGTAACCTCTACCAGTGCTGGCCTGGCTACCAAAAGGCCCTGCGGGCGAAATCTGAAAAAGCCCATATCTTCGGGCGCTGTTTTCGTAAAAAATGGAATTCAATGAAGTCAAAAACAGGCAGTTTTCGTTTGAGTTTAGGTAAGGTTATCATGCAAGGCGCCGCAGGGGAAAAAGTTGGACTACCTTCACTTGTCCTTTAGGTAAATCGAGGAACGCTTAATTGCAGCAGATGAAATTTTTTGACCTTAGGGATCCTTTATGTAAGAATTTTAATAATTGAGTGATTTCGTATAAAGCACTTAAAGTATTTAGCAGTTTTTAAACAAAATCGAGGTATGTTTTTGAGCGCCGCAGGCGAAAATTTTGAAAATTTGGATTCGTTTTACTTATTTTCAGCCAATATGACAGCCCGGGCCCAATGGATTTACCCTTCTCCGAATCTACAAGAAAAAATTTGTCCGTCCGTTTGTCTATCGACACGATAACTCGAGTCAATCTTGACCGATTTCCGAAAGTATGTTTTCCCCGAAAGGTTGTCCCAAAAGGAGTGTTGTGATCAAAATAAGTGAAATCAGTCAAGAACTTTCGAAGTAAAGATCGAAAATGTAGTCGAAAACGTGAATTTTTGAAGGAAGGTGAACCTTTTGGCTTAAACCTCCGCGATTTACAAGCGGATATTGCCTTTCAATGTTTTGAATGAAAGATATGGACTTCAAAAAACAAAAAAGTTAGTAAAATCAACTCACTGGTACATATAAATTATTTTTGGTGCGATTTAGATGCGGTCGAAGGCTTAAGAGAAAAAGAGTAGGATTGAAGCCTCTACTTAGGGCCCCAAGTCGGCCAAAGTTAAAAAAAAACTTTTTTTGTTATGTTTTAGAGAAAGATGCGGGAAACATTTTCATCCATGGTGCGTTACTAGACTAGGGTTTTCCAATTTGTCATTTTGGCGATTTCCAATGTAATCTAAGACTTCAATTCACTAAAATTGCAAAGCATTCCTCGATACTCTATGGAAGTTTAGCATTTGTTTAAATATGCAGTAAGATTTTGTTACAGTTGTTCTAATACTCACAGGTCTCTTTGCAAATACGTGCGGATCGCCTTAGCTATGTTTTTAAAATATGTAATCTTTGCATACAAAAAATAATCTAAGTGCGGGCTCGCCCGAGCGCCCATAGGGCCAGGCCGGCACTGACCTCTACCGATATCAATAATTTTGTAAGTGGACTTACGGGCTGCGTCACACTTTACCTTCGAAGAAGTTTTTTTGGTGTGATAAATTAACTTAACTAATATAAACAAAATCCTTTTTGTTTCACAAATTTAGCTTACAATCACAATTATGAATGCTTCGTCATATGAAGAAACCGGATCAGGTCTTAACTTTACTTTACTAAGGCGGCAATTTGGACATTCTCTCCCTAGGAAAAACCCTTCACATCGCAAGGGAATGATTTGATATGTAGACCAAGTTGCACCCATACAAAGTTCAAAAAATTTTAGGGGTTCCAGAGCCAAACTGCATAGAAAAATTACCTGTTTTCTGCCCTCGCAGAGAAAGTTGCAACTCGAGTGAATTGCTGCAATTTTTTCTGCTTGTGCCACAAACTTTACTCTCGTTGCAATTTTCTCTGCTTTGGTCACGGACATCGGCCTTGTTAAGCAATTTCTATTTTCTCCCCTTGTCATGAAAATAACTATTCCTTCATATTTAAAATTTGGAGTCGAAAATACGATGAAGCTGGATTTTGTGCCGCACAAAATATCAGGCAAAAGACGTTTTGTTCGGAATAATCAATTCATCAAGTACGTAAACCTAACGTATCACTTAAATTGGTATCGAAACGCATTACTATATGGTACATACCAGCATATTTTGGGCTCTGTGCTAACTTCCGCCACATGAAACACGTGTTCTCTAAAATTCGATTATCTACAACAATATTAAGCGAAAAAAAAATAGTTCTAGAGATATGATCGATAAGCGAAAAAAAAGCTTTCACTGAATTTATTTTCACGATCAGTTAAAATCGTAAATACTTTTAGTGTTTATCCCTACGAATATGAGTCATCCCTCCAGCGCCGTATCCTACGGGGGATTTCTTCCTTCCCTTATGACATTATTGATACTAAGTGATGACACTTAGTAAATGCGGACGCTTAGTATACTTTTTAAATATATTTTATGTATTAACTTAATTTGTTGCGTAAGTTGGTGGAATATGCTCAATTGGAACAAAAATGTTAAATCAAAATTTAAACAAAAACATAAAAATTTCAACAACTCCAGTCAAATGTGTCAAACTTCCGAATTTGATCTTCAGAAAGTGACTTTTTTCTAAACGAAACAAGTTTGACTGAAAGTCAAGGTCTAACGCCAGAAAATCACTCAAAAATGATTGAAACCTTTTTAAAGACTCGGGAAAAGCGAGGCTCTTCTAAAAGGAAATTGAACGAGCGCACAGGTTAAATATATGGGCATTAGATCTCAAGCTAAACTGGATCGAAGACAAGACCCAAAAAACTCTAACGGCCTTCTGGATGTGCAGAAGCGCAATCGGAAATAGCTGGGGCCTATCCTCCAAAGCAACACTGTGGATATATGAGGCGGTAGTGATGCCCGCGATAAGCCATGGCTGCGAAGTCTGGTGGCCAAGGCTAAAAGTAGAGGCGGCGAAGGAGAAACTGAAAGAAGTTCCGCGTCTAGTATGTGTGTGCGCCACTGTTGCCATATAGACGACGGCAGCAGCGGTCCAGAAAGTTCGGCTAGCGTGTTGCGACCTGCAGATATAGGAATGAAGGCGAAAGCTTTCGCTATAGCGGACAGGTTGACGCAAAACGGATTATGAATTCCAGATTTTTGCACCGGGCATGGAAGGATCGAAATACGATTGCTGATCGCATTTTTGACATGATGAGAAAGCTGATGAGCTAGCTAGAACCGGCTCGACGGCTATCACATTCGGACCAGAACCACACATCCCTGTCCCGAACTAACTTTATGCTGGGTGAAGGCGGAACACGCTAAGAGCGCTGGGCAGCGTATGATGGAGGAGTGCACACTACGTACATCCTCCTCACTCCGAATGAGAGATTGACAAAAGGGCTTCTGATGATGAGCCGGGACCGCGTGAACAGGATCGTGGGAGCGGTGACCTGTCATTGTGGATTCAACAAGCACCTGATAAAGATTCTATGTGACACGGAGTGCTCCTGTGGCCTGGAAGAGGAAACGGGTTTTCACCTCATTTGCGAATGCCCCAAGTTCCATCAGCAGCAGCAGCGACATACGACCTCATAGACAAACTGCAATAGAACCGGTCAATTTATCATTACTCATCATCAATATTCACACAATATCACCAAATGCCAAACAAGAAAGACGCAGTACAAGGGGCCCAACAAGGATGGCCTAAGTGCTTATTTTTGTACAAATTGTAATTTGGAGAAAAATGGTTTTCATAACAAATCAATCAAATCCATCAGATGAGATGTACAGCACGCTTGGAGACTATGTCGTCCACCCATTTTGAGATGTTAAATTCATTTAGACATTAATTTGCTCTTTACTTACAATTAAATATTTTCACTATAAATCTGCAATTAACTGCAAATAGCACAAATGCTGACTATTTGCAGTACTTATCTTAAATGCGGTTTAAATGTATTGAAACCAGTAAATAAAACGACCGAATAAAAGAAAAGAGCAAATTTGGTAAAGGGGTTATTTGTATACTTTTCACAACATTTACAAAACCATTTAACAATTTTCGTCAGAATTAATTCTACCTTTCATTGGGAATTATATTCTCTAGAATATAAGATCAAACTATGATTTTAACTTACTTGTACAAAATCTGGGTTCATCGCTTGAATCTCCGCAGTTGTTAATACCATCACAGAACTGGTTCAGTTGAATGCATTTTCCGTTTGTGCACGTATACTCAGACATAGCACACTTTGTACCAGGCAACAATTGACCCGGTTTTGTTCCCATCGATGCTGTTGTTATTATTGTTGTTGTTGTTGGAGATAAAGTATTAGCGTGGTAGAATGTTTCGATGAAAACAAAGCTCAGCAGAACTATCGGTGCTGTTATGGCATTTGGCCATTTCGTAATCGTTATTGCTGAAAATTTAAGGGTGGTATTTGAGTTAAGTTATCTATGAAACAAGCAGCAGGTTATATTTTATTCGAATAAATTGATCGCCCTACGAACACACGTCGAATGAAAAAAGAAATTCCAGTAATCAAGTCGTGAAGATGTTAGAAAAATTGAAGCTGTTAGACCCGTACGAAGAACGAAAATTTCGTTTCAGGGTCTGATTAAGAGAATAATTCAAAAAAAAATTTGTCCGTCCGTCCTTCTGTCAACACGATAATTTGAGCAAAACTCAAATAATTTCCAAAAAATTTTCTATCCCTGAAAGGTATTCGAAAATTCTTTTAAGGGCCTAAGGGCCGTTTACGGCCGTTTAAGTGGTTTTTAGTCTTTTGTACATAACTCGAGTAAATATTTTCCTATTTTCATGAATTCTTATGTTTGAAAGTTCCGGACATGCCTGACAATTTATGGAAGAAACTTTTTTGATTTTAAGCTTTTGGACTCTACAAGGGCCAAATAAATCAAATAAATTTTATCTGATTTTCAAAATTTTTTTCCTGGAAAATAAAAGAAAAATTGATTGCGGAATTGAATTTCTAGACAAAATCGGTTATCGAATCTTCGGAGTTAAGGTCGAAAAAGTGGTCAAAAACGTGGTTTGTTGAAGGTCGCTGAAATTGTTTGACTTATATGTCTGCGAATTTAGCACGAAATTCCTCTTCAAGATTTTGAATGAAGAATATGTAAGGTCCTTAGTGTTAGCCCAACTCACGCTACTACACTACATGACACTACACGATATTTGGTGATTTTTCATGACTCCCCAACAAAATCCAGAAGCAAAAAAATTCGGAATTACAAAAGCAGGAAGCCTTGAAATGCGAAACCACAAGATCTGGAAGCAACAAAATCCAGAAGAAGAAATACTGAACATAATCAGGAAAGTTTTAAACATAAATTGCACCTTTTGAGTCTTCCGGATTTTACGGTTTCTTAGTGAACGATTTGTATATTTAGTCTTGGGAGAGTCTGCCCCCTCACACCCGCGCCTGCGCGGAGACCAGTTACGACCTGCAGGCTGCCATACGTGCATGGGCCTCTGCCCCGAACCCCGCTGGGGGCTCTGACCGTTAGACCTATCAAAGGGGTATTCTCCCTTGACACCGTATTGACACTCGTCCCAGCTTTTTTTTCAGGGCCTGCGGGCATTCTTCCCTATATTTGATAAAAACATTTCATCAGTCTTTCATATCTCCAATTCGTTTTCTGTGCAACGTTGTAGAGAAAAAATGTTATACTTTTTTGTCCATGAAAGTATGGGTCCGCTGAGGGCCTTAGGCTGGTCCCAAAAAATTTTTTTTGCTATGTTATGTAGTAAATTGAGCGGTACTTTTTTGTCTATAACGAAATACGATTTTTTTAAAATAATTGTTCTATCAGTGATACAACTAGCACGGAGGCCTATCCAAACAAACCCTTCCTTGTTGAATTTGGATGAAGTTTGAGGAAGTTTTCTTTATTTTCCCCTTTTTCGACGTTTTTTGGATATATTTTCTCATTAATTCATTTATTTCATTTAATTCATTAATTAATTCATTTATTTATTTATTACGTCAACCGCCAATAAGCGAAGAAATTCCAAACTGGGCAACGAAGGACGAAGGGACGATAAAAGATCTCCCCCTGGCACAAAAAACGTTTCGTGAAGCAAGTAATTGAACATTCTCATCATTGCTGGCCGTAGTCAGTCGTATGGTGCGCTATGACAAAGAAACCGTTATTTTTGAGCTCATTAAATTTTCAGTTTAAAAAGGTAGTGGTTGGGTCTGGGGTGGGGTAGCGGCGGTCGATCCCTATAACGTTTGTATGAAACAATATCAAAAAATCCTTCGGAGGTGACGAGCTCAGGGTTCCTAACTCAGTATGAGTATTCTGAGTAAGTTTTCACCTAGTCAATGCAAATTTCAGTTACTCAAAATTGTCGATTTCACTTGCTTTTACCACATACTCAGAGCGATAAAACCTGCTCGTACCTCACAAAAGGGGGTCACTCCTTTCACCACTCATTTATTCACCTTAACCCCCTTCCATGTCGTCGCCTCACTTAGAATGTTACAGTTTTTCGTTACGAAAATCTTTCGTACTCAGGAACATCGTTATATCTCAACAAGGAAGCATTTTTTTCCTGTCAAATGTGTGACCAAACCCCCATCGCCTCCCCAAATACCCCCCTTATTTGGGAGATAAAGGAAACTTTCAACTTGAAAAGTACTTTTTTGTTCATACATAACGACTTTAAATTAAAAAGCGTTACGTACTTTATGGACGATTCCTAAGTTAAACAGCTGTAAAAATTAGTAAACTTCACGCATTTAAGTATAATTTTTCACGGCACGCTTGAACCACTTTTAATTGAAAGGTCGTTGCATACGTATTGTTTTTCTGATCTGAATAAGTGACCAGTAAAATCAAAGAGGGGAACGGGTTGGCTCAGTGGTAGTGTACTGACCTTCCACCAAGAAAATCCTGGTTTGATCCTGGTGAGGATAAATTCTGTGTGGTCCACTCACCAGCCCGTACTCGCGGCTAAACTATGCAATTTTTCTTCAGACTATTACCAATATCTTTTATTCCAAGAGAAATATACATATATATATATATATATATATATATATATATATATATATATATATGATTTGAAGATCTTTACTTTCAAGGTAAAATACGTGAATTAACTCGGCATGAAACTGAAAATTCGTCATTTCGTGTGGTTAGCTGATTATTGACCGTGGCTTCGTATCGAATCAATAAACTTTACTCAAAAACATGACTTTAAATTCTGATTCCTTCTATGTCTCTCTGACATGGGTGTCATGCCAATTTTCGTTAATATTAAACAAAATTATTGAATTAAAAAAATATGCTTTTGTCGAGATGCTATGCGTAACGAAAATACTGAAGTCAACACCATTCTATCCAAACATTTCTGTTGACAAAGGTTTTTTCGAACTCAATTTGAATTTATCTTATCAACGTTAAACAGATGACGAGCTTGTGGGTGGTTAAACAGATGACGGTCCAGAGAGTGCTGTAAATGGCTATTGATTTTTCATTAGAATTGAACGTAAACCCAACCCACCGCAACTGAACGTTAAAAAAAGAGCATTTATGGAGGTGTTTTGAGCGAATTTATTTAAGTGGTGTCGTTGTCGGTTGTCGTTAAGATTTCGACTGCAATAGCATGAGCAGCTCTTTTAATCCATTTTCTTATGTCTCTAATCTGCACTTAAATTCGCATCTAAAAAGAAACTACCACGTCTGATGAAACGTAAATTTTGCAAATCGAACAACTTCTTGTAAACCATTTCCAATTAGATTTGTAAATTTTATGTTCGTAACTCTATATATATTACTTGGTTAAAGCTTACTAATGGCTATCTGGATGGGACGCTCAATTAGTGTTTGCAGTTTCTGCTATTTAAATTGAATACCATGAATACCATTATAGTTTGTAAAGTTTAGTTATTTTGTAATTGTCGAGTTTTCCAATTTGAGTTCATTTAATGAACTACGTAAATGTAATCTGGTACGATTTTCATTTATAAGTATTTTGTTGTTCACATAAAATTGTGCTTGAACAGTTCACGTAAATTGTTTAATATTCTGAATCACAGTAGATTGTTGGGGTTGTGTGGGAGAAACATTGAAAGATCGGTTATAATAATACAGTCATCAAAAGAGAAACTGAAATGCTTGATTTTTAATTTTTATCCACTTTGTCCTACATTCAATTATTTCCACATACAAAAACTACAGCCTAGAAATTAGCTTGCAGTCATTGTCATGTGAACGCATAGAAACGTCATAGATCGTCATAAGGGTTGTTAAGTTGCAACATATTAGGGGCTGTCCATAGATTACATACGGACTTTTGATTTTTCGGCAAAAATATTTGTGTCATATTTTTGAATACATCGATCAAAAAATATTACAAAATTTCTGAATGCGATGCGAATAATTCAAGTTACCAAGGTTAATGACACAAACAAATAATTACGAAAGGATTGACGACACATATAAGAGAAAAGGGGCGCTCTCTATTTTTTTGTATACGTACGATTTCATGTTAAGTACGAATTCTCCCCCTAAAACCCGTACGTCAGTTGTGAACACTGAACAGCTACCTATTTGAAATTTTTGACTATTATTCGCATCAGGGGCCGGTCAGCCGCCTAAAGGTAGTGATTGCAAATCGGTTTTTACCGAAGCGAAAAAACGGTTAACCGGCCACTTTTTGAGCAAAATGTTACTCGGTTACCCGACCATTGAAAACCGGTTAACCGAAACCAAAACTCTAACTAATTTCACATGTTTTCTATCCACAGCTATAAAAAAGCCCAAACTGTCAGGAAAAAAATAGCGGAAAAGTCTCAAGATTTACCATTTTAGTATACTTTGGCTGTTTTTGTGTAATTTTTTCACTCGTAAAAACAAGTCTGTGACTCCCAATTGTCATGTCAATCATAAAGGCCGTATCTCATAGTTTCTTTAAACGCATTGAACTGAGAAAATGGTTAAAGAAATCACACGGCGCTTATAGTAAAACGATGAAGTGACTTTGAACGCACCCATTTCAACTAAGAAAAAATTTTGTCATTGTTTTTTCACATTAAATTTTCGAGAAGTCTAGTGTTTGCATGATTACATACGCTGAGTCTCTATTTCTTTACTAAATATTTTATATTTCGCCAAAACGTAGACAAAACAAATTAATTTTTCCGTTATTTCATTTCAAAACATAACCAAAAACCCATACGTATCAGAATAGATGTGGCAAAGAGACACGAACAAATATAAATATACAAATAAGCAAACAATCCAACGTTTTCTGTTCTTTTATACCTGTAAGAATTTCAAAGATCCATAGAAATTAGACCATTCAAATCTAGAAAAGCTTATATCCAAGGACTAAGTCATTTTCCCCTAAAACCTTGAAACACGTGTTCTATAAAATTTTATTCTCTACAACTTTGTCTTTGGAAGCAACTTTCTATCTCTCATAGTTCTGGAGATTCGGGTCATCCTTCCCAATTATGGAAGTGGCCATATGGCAGAATTGGGCCATATTTTCCCAAAACCCTGAAACACGTGTTCGCTTAAATATAATTCTCTACAACTTCGCCTTTGGACCTAACTTTGCCTTTGGCAGTAAATCTCCATATTGCATAGTTAAGGAAATATAGACGAAAAACTGTCTTCGTATATGGCCAAGAATCTCAATTTCGTCCATTCCATTGGTGCCAGTGCCCAGACACCTGTACCGATTCCCACAAAAATTTTTTCCCAGTTTTGTGACATCAAATGCTTTCATTTGACACCAAAATGAGGAATTTCCGTGCTATACTTGCTGAGATTTGCGAAAAAGCTTCACCGACCCTCGAAAAACCATGTTTTTGGTGGTCACTTCCTCGACCATATCTCCGGAACCACTTGATCGATTTTGCTCATCTTCGAACTTGAATCATGGGAGGCATGTACCTTTCAGGGAAAAAAAGTTTAGACTGATCGGTTGAGCCGTTTGGAAAACAAGTGGAGACGGACAGACGGACATTTTTTTTATTGCTGATTCGTCATCTCTAGACGATAATAGATGCATCCCCCCCCCCTCCCACCTTGATCTACCCCATGTTACAATAAAATTGTTTGTAGTAAACGTATAGGACCTTTCTACTTCGTACGGGTCCAAACACCAACAAATTTTTATGAGGTCAGGTAACAATGTTAAGCCTGTTGCAGAGAGCGATTTCAGACGAGTTTAACGAAACCTGTCTTGGGGACCGCTGTCAAAGTGAGAGGCTGTTATCAATGAGAAATTCAAACCAGTCCGTGCTCTCTCACTTCATTCACTTCATTTACATGTGACAACGGTCCCCGAGCCAAGTTAAATAAACGAAGCGCGAAATTCCTTCCTTATAGTAGGAAACTCGCGAGGCGTGAAATTACTACCTCTATTTAGTGAAAAAAGGAATCTCGCGCCAATGCAGCGCGGAGTTCCTAGCAGCCAATACGTCTAGTATCCTTCAAAATAGCAATGGCTTCATTACTGTGATAAGTAATGTCGTTCATGAACCACGTTTTCAGTTGTGATTTCAATGAGTGCGTCAAACGCATCAACCCAATACTGAAAGCTGCGGACGTACATGGGCCACCTTGTTGTGTTCCCCTTTTCGACATGATGACGGCTTCATCAAATAAGAGACTCATAGGGCAACGGTATGCTGTAGCATGGGGAACAATAATGGCGCTGTAGTTTTGATTTTGTTATGCAAAAATTTCCTCAATATTTCATTAAAAGCGTTACCGTAGTCAAATTTAACTATCGCCGTTTAGTGTTGGTGGTGAGCTGAACCGAAAGCTCGAACGGCGTGTGCAATGCCTTCAATCCTCCACGTACCCAAAACCTAAGCCTAATATCTCCTTCTCCCTTTGCTTCTGCGATCAGCGAGAATCCATACAAAATTGTAAGGATTCCCGAAAGAATAATGTTCACTCATTTATTGAGGATGTAAGCTTGGTAGATGCATGAGAATGAGATCAGGTGCTGTAGATACCGCGGTTTTAAGCCATCAATTCCACCTGACGAACTTATAGCGAAATGTTTAATGACAGGTCAAAATTTTCATCAGGATGTTTCAGTTTTAATATCTCGACGATTTGTGGAGTATGGTCTGCGATGGACTGAGTGTCCTCACGGCGCCACTGATGTTACCTTCACCAACTTTCCTCTGAGCGACTTTAATAATGAGTTTATCTGAATTGCACAAGGGTTTTTTGGACATTTAAAATGATAACAAGATGACGGGCTCGTTGAAAAGAATAGCTATGTCATTCATTTCAGGAACAACACGGTAACAAATGACTGACTTTACAGACGAATTAAGTTGTTAACGTGAACCTGAACAACTGAACAATATGCAGAATATTTGGACCCGTACGAAGTACAAAGGTCCTATACGTTTACTACAAACAATTTTATTGTAACATGGGGTAGATCGAGGTGGGAGTGGAGGGGATGCATCTATTATCGTCTAAATATGACGAATCAGCAATAAAAAAAATGTCCGCCTGTCCGTCTGTCCGTCTGTCCGTCTGTCTGTCCGTCCGTCTCCACTTTTTTTTCCAAACGGCTCAACCGATCAGCGTAAACTTTTTTTTCCCTGCCTCCCATGATTCAAGTTCGAAGATGAGCAAAATCGATGAAGGGGTTCTGGAGATATGGTCGATAAAGTGACCAAAAACATGGTTTTTCGAAGGTCGGTGAAGCTTTTTCGCAAATATCTCAGCAAGTATAGCACGGACATTCCTCATTTTGGTGTCAAATGAAAGCATTTGATGTCACAAAACTGGGAAAAAAATTTTGTGGGAATCGGTACAGGGGTCTGGGCATTGGGACCAATGGAATGGACGAAATTGAGATTCTTGGCCATGTACGAAAACAGTTTTCGTTCGTCTATATTTCCTTAACTATGCAATATGGAGATTTGCTGTCAAAGGCAAAGTTGTAGAGAATTAAATTTAAGCGAACATGTGTTTCAGGGTTTTGGGGAAATATGGCCCAATCCTGGTATATGGCCACTTACATAATTGGGCAGAATGACCCAGATCTCCAGATCTATAAGAGTTAGAAAGTTGGTACAAAAGGCGAAGTTATAGAAAATTAAATTTAAGCGAACACGTGTTTCAGGGTTTTCGGGAGATATGGTCCAATCCTGGTATATGGCCACTTCCATAATTGGGCAGAATGACCCAGATCTCCAGAACTATGAGAGTTAGAAAGTTGGTTCCAAAGGCGAAGTTATAGAGAATTAAATTTAAGCGAACACGTGTTTCAGGGTTTTGGGGAAATATGGCCCAATCCTGGTGTACGGCCACTTCCATAATTGGGCAAGATGACCCAGATCTCCAGAACTGTGAGAGTTAGAAAGTTGGTTCCAAAAGCAAAGTTGTTGAGAATTACATTTAAGCGAACACGTGTTTCAGGGTTTTGAGGAAATATGGCCCAATCCTGGTATATGGCCACTTCCATAATTGGGCAGAATGACCCAGATCCCCAGATCTATGAGATTTAGAAAGTTGGTTCCAAAGGCGAAGTTATAGAGAATTAAATTTAAGCGAACACATATTTCAGGGTTTTGGCGAAATACGGCCCAATCCTGGTACATGGGCACTTCCATTTTTGGACAGAATGACTCGAATCTCAAGAACTATGAGAGGTAGAAAGTTGCTTCCAAAGGCAAAGCTGTAGAGAATAAAATTGTAGATAACACGTGTTTCAGGTGTTAAGGGAAAAATGGCTTAGTCCTTGGATATAAGTTTTTCTAGATTTGAATGGTCTGAGACGTACTTCGGTAGGGCCTTTGACATTACCTTGGGTAATTTCTATATCTTTGAAATTCTTACAGTTATAAAAAACAGAAAACGTTGGATTGTTTGCTTATTTGTACCTATATTTAGGTACGTTCGAGTCACTTTGCCACATCTATTCTGTTTGTCACATCTATTCTGATACGTACGGGTCTTTGGTTATGTTTCAATATATGTTTACTTTTCCAAGTGATGAAAGTACAATTCCTCATATTTTTATGTGTTTCTCTACTATTCAAGTTAACAATGTACGTAATTAATTTTCATTTTCTATGGTTTTTGTAACAAAAAAATTGTCCAGCTGCCGATCAACCGTTTTTCGGTGGTTGAAAATTGACGGCTCTCGACTCTGTTACGTAAAGACAATTTTTTTCGGATTTCTTTTTTTTAATTTTTTTATGAAATCTTTCCATTACGTTCACTCACTCAAACCATTTGCCGAACCTTTCGCGCAATGATCGCTTCAAAAATCATTTACATACTACGACTTTGCAATCTAGAGCGATTGGCGAGAAATTGCACTTCTTAATACCATTATGGAAATGGCAGTTAAAACTACATTGGACCATTCCGAATGGAACTCGCAAGGAAAAAGTAAAAGACACACTCTATTATCCCAAGCGGAATAAATTTCCAGATGATGACGTCTGTTTTCGCCACGGCGTACAACTCTAGTCACCACCCATTATGTAGCCCGAGTTACGCTCATTCTTTGGACCCATATACCGAACCATTCAAATAATTTCTCCATTTGTACACTGCTTTCTTTTAGTCATATCTTTCAATCGGCACCATTGACCATCAGCCACATTTACTTCTCAGTTACAATTGTATGAAACAAGAAATTCTGAGGAGCGTATCATGCGAAAGTGTAATTAGTACCATAGTACATATCTACACTTCTTACGGGAATCATCAATTTTCTTTTACAACTTTCACGAATAGCTTTTGTTCAAATCCTATGATCGTCATTGAGGTTGTGCAAACAATAACTATGTCTCGTGTTGTCTATTTGCATATCATTGAATGTTTACAAACCACACAAGCACAACCGAAAAAAAAAATATTTAAAAGGCCACTTGGGAAAATTTAACCCGTAGAAGTAGTTCCAGTGAAACGAGACAGTGACTGTTTGAATAAAACCCAATACTAACAAAGGCTTAACTAATATTTTCGCAGCACCAGTTCAACTAATCCGAATAATTGAAATCTTACACCATTACGTAGAACAATAATTTACACAGAAAAACCTTTTCTGACCCAATTTTCGCAACGGGCATCCTTTTTGTTCGCATCTATAACATTCTATGTGGGAATCTAAATCCCGAAATTTATTCGCCTCTTGGAAAAAAAAAGAAAACGAAAAGAAAGCAGTGAGTTACACGGTAAGCCTGTATTATGGCACTTCTACTTTTACAGTTGTTTGTAACCTTTTTTCCTTATTCGTTTCATTCATATCTGCACACACGTTCGGAAGGAATTCAAAAATTTTGTGAAATTTCCTTTAAATCGATGCGAAACAGAGAGTACAACAAAATATGGAATTATTCATGAGACAAATATTTCTTCAAATTAATGTAATGTTGTCCTCAATGCCAACAAATATAATACTTCTGGAGATGAAAATGGAAATGAACACTAATACCCTTCTAGAACTTCATTTCACGAAAATGTTACTTTCAGATACAGATTTTTCACAATGACCATGGTATAAGTGTACATCTTTGGGGTATAAATATGTAAAAGAACAGTGCTTACTGATACCTACAAAAACAAGTATGTAATTTGTATGGTTTAAAAAAGCTCATAAATGTTTTTCGAACTCCTGTGAAATAAAATTTTCAAGAAAAACTTTAGTTTTCTTTTATATAAGGAACGAGTTTATTTATTATTTTAAATTGTAGATACTAAAGTTTCCATTATGGAATTTGTATTTAGTGAAAAAAGTCTGTTCACAAGTAAAAACAAATGCAAGGGACGCATACGTATCAGAATAGATGTGACATACAGAGTTGATGTTATAAAGTGTATGAAATTACGTCCACATTAAATTGTATTGGAAATTGTCGAGAGGTAAAAACCCGTTCGAAGCAACGGTGCAAACAAAACCCTTCCGAAAGCACCAAAGCCCCCCCTCAAATAAACAAAAATGTTCACCTCAATTGTTTCTACAAAGTAGCAAAAAACCATCTTTTGGGTAAGGCCGACCTAAGTAGCGACCTAGGGCCCTCAGGAGAAGCCTCGGACAAATACTTCCCTAGACAAAAATATTTCTCTCGATTTCCTCTACAATATAGCAAAACATCATTTTTTTTGTCTAGGACCGACCTATGGCACTCTATTTTCTCTACAATATAGCAAAACATCATTTTTTTTGTCTAGGGCCGACCTAGGGCTTTAATTTTCTTTGGAACACAGCAAAAACAAATTTTTTACACATATACTTCCGTAGGCAAAATTGTTCTCGCAATTTGCGATGCAATATAGCAAACACAATTTCTTTTGGTTAAGGCCGACCTTAGGACCGACCTAAGGCTCACTGGAGCCCTAAGCATAGCCACCGCGCTTAAATGTGTTTTTGAATATAATTCGGTACTCGGTTACCTCTCAAAGAGAAAAAGAATCAACAAAATCGATTAGGATTTATCCAATTTATGTAAACAAACACGTTGGGCCCTCTTAGTTTCAGGGTCCTGGCTGAGTTCAAGGGCTTCCTATCATAGCTACATAGCTTTCAGTTCGTCAAAGAGAGCAGACGTGCCTCGCATTGCTCTGAATCAAATTATTGTTATCGAATCTAAAAGAATAAATTATAAAATAAACAATCAGTCAATTTGAAGTTATAAACAACATTGTTAATTAATATATGGGACGTTTGAACAGTTACCGGCTAGAATAAAGTGGTTAAAATAAAACAAATATTGAAATAATTGATGTCTGCATGGGACAGTTATAAAAGTAGCTGCAATGGCGGAATCGCAAATCCAATTCCAAACTCCTTAAAATATAATTATTTGGATATGAGCAGACGATGGCGTAATTTTGCTATTCAAGTAGTATTTATTTTGATAAAAATTTAAACATTGAGAGTGGAAGTGATAGTGGAAAATTTAGCTGCAAATAAAATCAAAAGACAAAGTACCGTTACAGCATAGTTCATCAATACTAGACGTGGGTTGTGAGTATATGTTTGACCATTGTACCAATTTAGGTCTGATTCGAATAGACAAAGCTTTAAAAGTTTATAATTTATACTCTGCAAGTGTCTTCGCTAAAATACTAGTGTCTTTTATTTAAAAAAAAAAAAGCTCAGACTTGGGATTTCAACCATAAGGAGTCACCTTATAGCGCGAACGTTGACAGTGTGCACTTTACGATTTATTGGACAAAAGTGTGGCTACCACATTACAAGACAATAATAGTGGAAACATGCTAACTTGAACTCCCTGTGGTTGGTGACAGAGTTGGAGGTCCTTCTGGCTCTTCGGAAATTAAAACACATAGTTCAAGTTTATTAAACAAATAGTATTAGCCCCGATATGTCAACAAACAAGTGTTTTGATTGCAAAAAGCTCTTCACAAAGAGACTGAAAGGTGTTACTTGCTCTATATGCAGCAACAAGTATCATCTTACATGTGGAAGCATTGATAATAATTTATTTTTGGCAATCGAGAACGGAGACTCAGACTGGAGATGCTCAACATGCAAGACACGCTCAGTACGACGTTCAATAGTGCTTAGTGGTCATTCCAGTCCGTCATCTCTCAAACAAGGAAAGAATAAATATGGAAACATACAATCGAATGCTAATATTGAAGAACCCACTCCTGTCGACGTGACTTTAAAAGACTCGTCAACTCCAGAAGCTACAGGAGAAGCAGAAAGAATATTGCACCTCCATTAAGTCAATATGTGATCAATTATCTACATTTGAAACACTCAATGAAACCGTAAAGAAGCAGGAAAAGCGGCTGAATAAAATTGAAAACAATAACAAATTAATGAGCTCACATATCCAGGCGCTAAGTGAGCGTTTAAATCAAGTTGAGGGCAAAACAACATCCCCCTCAATACAAATTAATGGTGTACCACTGCGGCAAAATGAAAACCTATCAGCAGTTATGGACAAAATTAGTAAGGTGATTAACCTTGACCCAAAATCCAGCGAGGTTAACTCAATCAAACGAATAAAGACTCGCGAGCAACATGTGCCAACGAAAATGAAATCTACAGCGACAGATCCTACCTCCAAGGCGTCAGAAACAACGGTTACAGGAAAACGACCCCCGACCATTCTGGCTACATTCTCATCACGAGACTCTATGAATATATTTCTCACTGCGTGTAGGAAAAAGAAAAACATTTACACTGATGAAATAGGATTTTCGGGCAACAGTAGTGAAAATGATGATGAAGATAAGAGAAAAATTTTTATTTTCGAAAATCTAGTCCCTAACTTAAGAAAATTATTCATGAAAGCTAAAATTTTACAGAAATCGAATAAATATAAATACTTATGGACGAAGAATGGCAAAATACTACTTAGAAAAGGAGACAACACTAAAATTATCCGAATATTTCAAAATACAGACTTCACAAAACTGGAGGTAGAAGAGGTCGAACATGGTGATACTGCGGGCGAGAGTGCCGATGAATAGTGGTGAGTCGATTGAGCTTCCTTTCTCACAATAATAAGTAACGATGACATTTTTAAGCAAATTAGTATCCCCTCTTACCATGAATAGATCTTTCGATGACACTGTGCTATTAAATAATTACTCTTTAAAAAACTTATCCTCATTTCGCGGCATTAATATTATGCAATTAAATGCCAGAAGCATCAGTAGTTATAAAAAGTTTAATAAATTCAAATACTTCCTTAAGAGCATCAAATTCAATATCGATATTATAATTGTTGGAGAAACAAAGCTAACATATAACATCGCTGGTCTACGAGATTTGCCCGACTTCATTCATTATCCATCCTGTCACGATACTCCTGCTGGTGGATTGAGCTTTTATTTAAGATCCCACGTCAAGCATAGGTTTATTGAAAAAATTGACTCCGTTTTCTTCTCCATCTCTATTGAAATATTTATTGGCGACAACGCAAAACCTTTGCGCATAGTAGGGTATTATAGACCCCCCCTTAGTGTTAATGAAACGCCTTTTCTTAGGCACCTCCAGGGCATTCTTGAACAACAATCTACAAGGCGATGTGCTATCTTTGGAGATATGAACATTAACCTGCTCGAAAAACGCTCGCTAACCTTGTGCTCCTCACCGCAACATAAATACGCAAACTTACTGTCATCCTACCACTACGCGATCGCGAATGAATCTATAACGAGACCAATTAGTGGGACTCTACTTGATCACGTTCTTTGTAATCTAGACAACGACGTTAAGATAAATTGTAGTACAGTAGGAGTTGACGAGGCTCTTAGTGATCACTCCGCGGTAATTACGCACATTGATGCCAAAATAGTCAATAAGCCACAGTCCTCCCTTAAGTTCTATACTGACTACGAAATGATGAAAGAAGTTCTAGGCAATAAGTTGGCTGACTTCCCCATCTTACAATATAATGATCCAAATGCCTTTCTTAGTGATTTCATGGCAATTTTCAAGAGAAGTTTTGATGAAAGTACCACTTCAAAAATGATACACACTGCTCGCAAATCTGAATTGTTTCCATATATGAATGACCATCTTCGTAGTGTGCTATGTAAAAGGAAGAATTTATATACAAAGTCTAAGACGCCAAAGTACAGGCATGATATCACTATTAAATGCAAATTAAAGTCTTTAGACGCAGAAATTGAAGACCTTCACCTATTCTACAGTAACATGTATTATGAGAAAGTGTTTAGTGATACGAGCAGTGTAAAAAGAACATGGAGGAACATTAATGAAATCTTAGGCAGGAAAAAGGCAAAAACAGACCCAGTTGAAAATTAGTTATAGGCGGGGTCTCCATAACAGATGACTTACAAAAGGCAACAGCGTTCAATTCTTTCTTCTCTGAAATTGGCCATAAAATAGCTGAGAATTTCACAAATCAACGAGACATTAATAAGCTCTCTACTGTGAAAAACAATCCCAATAGTATTTTCCTTGAAGCGACCAGTGAAATCGAAATAATTAGCTTGCTACGTAGCCTAGACGTTAATAAAAGCACCGGTTTTGACGGGGTATCAGCCTTAAGCCTTAAGATTTGTGCGAACCAAATAGCGCCAATTATAACGAGCATTGTAAACCTCGCAATTTTCACTGGTGTTTATCCTGACGACCTTAAAATTGCTCGTGTGTCTCCCATACATAAATCAGAATCGAAAACTGATCCATCAAACTATCGACCGATTTCAGTCCTACCGGTACTAAATAAAATTTTTGAGTTAGTTCTGCATAAGCGACTAACAACATTCCTTGAGACAAGTGACTTTTTCTATAAAAAGCAATATGGCTTTAGAAAAAAATCAGGAACACATACAGCAACATTAGAGCTTATAAACAAAATGTTGTTAGATATTGACAGGGGGAAAGTTGTCAGTGCGGTATTTCTGGACCTCATGAAGGCCTTCGACTGTGTCGATCACAGAATTCTTCTACAGAAACTAGAAGTAGCAGGTGTTCGAGGCATAGCTCTTAGCTTATTTAGAAGTTACCTCAGTAATCGTAAACAATGTGTTAATGTTGGTGACAGCCAGAGCCCCCTAGCTGCAATGAACATAGGTGTACCCCAGGGTAGCGTACTCGGACCACTACTATTTCTAATATACATCAACGATATTTCTCGACTACCTCTAAAAGGAGAAATCCTACTGTTTGCAGACGACACGGGAGACTTCTGTTCCAACCTCACCTTTGATCAAAACGTTTTAGACATCAACAATGATTTAGCCTTGCTTAGTAGCTTCTTCCAAATTAATAAATTGTCCCTTAACGTGAATAAAACGAAAGTAATGCACTTTCGCAAGAATGTTACAAAGCAGTCCGTGACTCAAACTGTCATGCTGAACGGTCAAGAATTAGAAGTGGTCTCCACCTACAAGTACTTAGGCCTTACAATAGATGAACACCTAAAGTGGGTCGACTGGGTTGCTGTCATTTTCGCGTTGCATGACCACTCTCAAGTGATATATTGCGTATATTGTTTTTTGTTTGTTTTTGTCAGCATAGTTTATGATTTTGTGTAAAAAGAAATTGTAAGCCGATTGATAAATAAATGTTTCATAATAATAATAATAACTCTCACTTAGTATATCTCACAGGTGTCTGGGGACGGGCAAGTAAAAAGAGTATCGACCAGCTACAGACCTTGCAGAAGAGATGCTTGAAAAATGCATGTAAGTTACCGCAACGCCATTCCACTATTGACCTGTTTAAAGTTCAGTGTCCAGGCGTCTTAAATGTTAATAGTCTCTATAAATTGAGCATTTGCAATTTTATGCACAATTCCATTAGAAAGCAGTCACATAGTACTGTCACGTTTAAAGAGACCTCGCACAGATATCAAAACAGAAATCGCAAATTATTCTATCATGCTGCTACACGCACGAAGCTAGGGGAAGGAGCACTTACAATTGCTGGAAGTGTTCTGTACAACACACTTCCGTTGAGGATCACACTATGCAATGCGTACTTGTTCAAGAAGGAGCTTAAGGAGTGGCTTTCGGAGCGCCAGTACCCAGGCTAAATCTTATGCATCTCCTCTCAGTTGTTCTGAAGAAAAATTGATTCATGGTATACATTGACTCCAAGAGGGGATTATTTTTTTTTTTCTTTTTCTTTCTGCTTTTTTTATATTTTGCTATAAGTGAGTACTTGGAAGCGTCATCAATCTCACATAAAATCGGCTACACTCGCCATTAGTTTCTGCCTGTTTGCATAACCATTACCTTCAGTTTTGTAATCATAAATAAACAAGTATTTCTCCAAGTGAATTGCCATTCTTCCCTATAAAATATCTATATGATCTTTGTTTTGTTTTTGCGTTAATATTTAATATCGCGAAAGTAAAAATTTTTTTTTTCTCTTTTCCCACAACATAAAAACAATAAAATTTATAAATAAAATTATATGTTAAGTTAAGCTAAATTAAATTAAATTGAGCTAAAATTAATGTTTCTTTAAAGTGCCCAGCACACTGAAACTTAAATTACCATTTAAATATGAAATTGTAACAATTAAATAAATAAAATCCACATTTATCCAAAAAAAGCTTTCTACCATGAAATGTTGACCGCTCGATTAAATTTTTTTGTGAAAATCGGAAGAGATTTACTTGAGTTATGTACAAAAAACATGTAGGGTCCTAGCAGAGACTCGTTTTTAGTGCCCTAGCTAAGTCCAAGGGCTCAAAATCGTTACTTCCATAAATTATAGGTTATGCCCAGATCTTTCAAACAAAAGATAGTTTATGAAAATCGAAAAAGATTTAGCCGAGTTACAGTCCCATAAATGTGAAAACCGACAAGTTTCTATTTTATCATACGAATTTACCATACAAATAAAAAACTTGTCGGTTTTCACTTTTCCGTTCCTGTACGTACGAAAAACATGTAAAGCCCTAGCAGAAACTCGTTTTTAGTGCCCTACCTAGGTCCAAAGGCTCGCTTTCTTGTTTGAAAGTTCTGAATGATCATTAAATGAAAAGTTGTCATCAGACGTACACCAATGTCATTAATAGAGTAAACGCGAGGTATTATCTTGTCATTCATTTTGTAGTCTCGTCTGTCAAAGTTGGAGAACATTTACGGGACAAAGTTATCACTTTACATTTATCTGCATTTAACTCGAAGTCATTGTCTGAACACCACTTTAAAAATTTGTTTATTGATGCCTGCATCGAAAGTGTATCTTCAATGGTCGAAATATTGTTGTGGACGATCTTTTTATCATCTGCAAAGTTGATATTTCTAGTGTCACCGGAAGTATAATCAGAGTCATTGAAGAACCAGAAACATAATCGCAGCACATATAGAACATTGACCGATTCCAGAGTGAACATTAATTACGTCAGACATACTTGAATTTATCTTTACTATCTGCTTCCTCAGCATGGATAAGGAACGAAACCATAAGAGCAAAGAATTGCTTAAAGATATTTTTGTCGTCTAATAACTTTTTTTTAATTTTTTTTCATTTCATGTCTTATTTCAGGATAGAATTTACATGATATCATGGTTGTGCTCGCTAATTTCAAAAAATATTAGCGTCGCTAGAGTGATTTATAATTATAAAAGTGAAAAGTTTGTCTGTTTGTCTGTCTGTCTGTTTGTAAATTGTCGGTCACAAATTTCCAGCGTGAACCAACATAGGTCCGACCTGCTTGAAGAGTTCCGAGGAACTAAAGCAAAAAGTCGTTTTGCATTGCCTTTTATAAGCCGAAAGCCAAAGAAAAGGCAATGCAAGAAGGCAAAGAAGATTCCCATGTGAATCTATCTACGTCCGACCTGCTTGAAGAGTTCCGAGGAACTAAAGCAAAAAGTCGTTTTGCATTGCCTTATAATTCAAAAAAAGGCAATGCAAAAGAAGGTTCCCATGTGAACCAACATACATCCGACCTGCTTGACGAGTCCTAAGAGACTGAATTAAAATGAGATTTTGCATTTCCAAAAGTAGCACGGTGATAACGTTTGTACGGGGAAACGGTAGTACGGGGGAAATGTTAGTACGGGGGAAATGTTGGTACGGGGAAATGGTAGAACAGTTAAATGGTAGTACGGGTAAAACAGTAGTGAGGAGGAAATTGTAGGACGGGAGAAACGGTTGTACGGGGAAACAGTAGCACGATGATAACGTTTGTACTGTGAAATGGCAGTACGGGGGAAATGTTAGTACGGGGAAATGGTAGAACGGTGAAAAGGTAGTACGGGGAAAACAATAGTGAGGAGGAAATTGTAGGACGGGAGAGATGGTTGTACGGATAAAAAGTAGCACGATGATAACGTTTGTACGGGGAAACGGTAGTACGGAGAAAATTGCACACCCTTGCATACATTTTAGTATTAATGTCGCAAATCTCCGACCTAGCGGACAAGAATGCTTAATGTCCGCGTAGCCCCTAGGGGCGGGGGTATTTACTAGTTCGCTAATATAAAAAAAATTAGTGCGCTGGTAACGGCCGCTAATAGCGGTCGATAACCCTCGCTAATTACATTATCTTTTAAATTTTTCAATTGAAATCCCAAACAGACAAACTATGTAGAAATAGCTATCTACAAGCTTCTGGAAATATCATTTAAGCTTTAACTAAAAAAATTTCGAGTTCTGCAGCAACGTTGTAGTTGTACGTTGCGATTATAACTTTGGGAAAATCATATGTGCATATTTTTTCAACAATATAATGTGGATTGTACTTCATTTTTGTAGTCATTATCATCGAAATAATTGGGACGTTCATTGTTTACACTGTTCTGACTTTTATGCTTCCCCCTCCAATGATTGATTGTCACTACAAACGTTTTTCTAGATAATTTTTAGTAATACGTTGATATTTCTGAAATTGTAACGCAACGATAACAAGGCTGTAACGTTACGAATAGTAACAAAAATTGAAAACTAAAATAAATAAAGTAATATTTTGAACTTTCTTGATAAAATTATAACGCTACCCAATTAATTCTGAATTTACGCAAGAAATGTAATCTACATTTGTTACGCCTATGTTAACTTATATACACTATCATGTTAGCAAAAAACTACCGATTAGCGAAGTTTTCGCTAGTTGGATTTTAGCGAGCGCTAGTCGCTATTAGCGACGTTAATGACTAGCGACGCTAGTACAACCATGGCAATTTGCCATTATTACAATTCGAAGGTGTCACTTCGTCATTGCTGTTGTTGAAAGATTCGTGAACTAGAAGAGATAGTTAGATTCTATCCTTCTGCTTGGAAAAAGCCATGTTGAGTCGGGGAACAATGTGGGAAGCACGAGTCCCGGAAGGGAAAAAATGTTTTGATGAAAAGGCACTCAAGAAAAGTTTTTTGTTTTGGAAAGAGGGACTCATTAGCAGTTCGAAACAGACTGGGATGGGTTCCAACCAGATCCTTCCCAATTTCTCGTATAGGTACATAGGGAAAGTTCTGATTGGAACCCATCCTGGTCTGTTTCGAACTGCTAATGAGTCCCTCTATCCAAAACAAGAAACTTTTCTTGAGTGCCTTTTCATCAAAACTTTATTCCCCTTCAGGGACACCGTGGAAGATGTTGAATTTCAATTGTTCAAGTATATAAATTTCAAACACCACGGTAATTTGTTACATCGAACTTTTTGCTAGATTTGAACACTGCAGCTACATAACTTGTCTTCCACGAAGTGCGATAGTAACGATCCAATAAATATTACATTACATACATTACATACATACATTATAAATACTAAATATGGACAGGACACGCATCAAGAGGGTGGTGGGTGCGATCACCGGGCACTGCGGACTAAGCAAGCACCTGGCAAAAATGGGAATCTCTAATGACCCCAGTTGCACCTGTGGCCTAAGTGAGGAGACGGGCGTTCACGTCATATGCTGGCCTAAGTGAGGAGACGGGCGTTCACGTCATATGCGAATGCCCGAAATTCTCCTCACTAAGGTTCAGGACACTAGGAAGTCATGTAGTCCAACCCGAAAATGTCTCCAAAATGGGACCTGCCGCTCTAGACAGGTTCCTGGTAGGGACTGGAAGATTTTCGAGATTTACATGATGAACGGGTTACGAAACAAAGGATCATCAGATCTGTGTTTCAAGGACCAGTAATGGACCGGCCCAAACTGATAAATCTAAAAAAAAGCGATCCAATAATGACTTTGTATAGATCATTGATAAGGTTTCTGCAAGAATATCCGCGCATTCACAAAGAAATCTAAGTGACACTTTATCAGGACTGATCCTTTGCTCAAATCCACGATTTGAATACAATGTCTTGTGTGATTGTGCTGTTGGAAAATTGTAGGTCGTTTCTCAAGTTTAAGAATGAGAGAAAGTTGGTGTCGTCAATTTCGTCATCTGAGTGGAGAAATATTTAGAGAATGTCATTGGATGCATTTTCATTAAGGTATTTTTCCAGGTAAGTTGTTTTTCTTATATTTCGAGCTGATATAGTTCCAAAATTTACGTGGTCTTGTCTTAGAATTGGAAGCAAGGTCACGCAAGAAGGCATTGTAAAGTTCGTCACGATATTTCTCGAATGCGTTCTTAGCAGCTAAAAATGAAGAATTGTCCACAATTCCGGAGTTGCTATCAGATCGGTTAAGGAAACGTTTATACGCTCGATTTCTCCTATTTTTAAGATAAATCAATTTACCATCAAACCAAACCGGATGATTTGTCATACGGAGTGAGGCCTTTGGTATCAGTTCGTCAAAGATTTCATAAATTTTTGCGTACAAGCTACAAACCATATCATCTACGGTCATTCCATTGAATAAGACTTTGAAATCAATTTTAGCAGGTTCTTGACTAAATGAAATGTAAGATGCTTTGTTAAAATAATAAATCACCTCAGAAGATGACGATCCAATGTAGATAGATGGTTCACATTCAATCATACAATGAGTCTGGACCTGAGCGACATCCTGTAATGATTCTAGTATCAGTGGCATGTCTGCTGGACTAATGACAAATAGCTCAGGCATGTTGGTATAGAAGAGGTCAAGAACATTTTGTGAACTATTTTTTAGATCGCATATTTGAAACAGGTCATTCTCCAAAAGCGATGACTTCATTTTGCAATTGCAATTCATTCTTAATAGATTCAGAGTCTCCTATCAGAGGAAGGTAGTCAAATCCGCCTTCGTTGACAGACCATTTAACAGTTGACATATTAAAATCTTCAATAGCAAGGAAAATATCACCATGTTTGATCATTGAATATGCTGCTAAGATCGCTTTCAGATGTGCTAAATAAGCATCATGTGTTGAGCCATATTGTACATGGTTGTACTAGCGTCGCTACTAGCGACGCTGGAATTGGGAATTGCCCGCTAATAGCGACTAGCGCTCCCTAAAATCCAACTAGCGAAAAACTTCGCTAATCGCTAGTTCTTCGCTAACATGATAGTGTATTTCGGTTAACATACGCGTGACAATCAATCATTGGAGCGGGAAGCATAAAAGTCAGAACAGTGTAAACAATGAACAACAAACAATTATTTCGATGAAAATTACTGCAAAAATGAAGTGCAGTCTAGATGATATTGAGGAAATCTGCAGATATGATTTTTCCAATGCTGGAATCGCAACGTACAACTACAACGTCGCTGGAAAATTCGAAGTTTTTTAGTTAAAACTTAAATGCTATTTCCAGAAGCCTAAAAATGGCTATTACTAATTATAAAAGTCAAAAGTTTGTCTGTCTGTCTGTTTGTTTGTCTGTAAATTGTCGGTCACAAATTTCCAGCGTGAACCAACATACGTCCGACCTGCTTGAAGAGTTCCGAGGAACTAAAGCAAAGTGTCGTTTTGCATTGCCTTCTATGAGTCAAAAAAAGGCAATGCAAAAGAAGATTCCCATGCGAATCTATCTACGTCCGACCTGCTTGAAGAGTTCCGAGGAACTGAAGCAAAGTGTCGTTTTGCATTGCCTTTTATAAACCGAAAGCCAAAGAAATAGTAGATTCTTTTGCATTGCCTTCTATGATTCAAAAAAAGGCAATGCAAAAGAAGATTCCCATGCGAATCTACCTTCGTCCAACCTGCTTGAAGTGTTCCGAGGAACTAAAGCAAAGTGTCGTTTTGCATTGCCTTTTATAAGCCGAAAGCCAAAGAAAAGGCAATGCAATAGTAGATTCTTTTGCATTGCCTTCTATGAGTCAAAAAAAGGCAATGCAAAAGAAGATTCCCATGCGAATCTAAGGACTGTACGGTTAATTATCCGAACAGTAAATTATTCGGAAATGAACAACAAAATTGGGTTTTTGACATGAACAAAATATGTATTCAACATTTTCAATATAATTCGCTCACATCTGCTATTCAGCATTCAATGATTTACTCTCCTCGGAAGAATTTTCTGATTTTGGGTTTTATGTGACACATGAGGTTTTGCACACCGTCTTCAGTAATTTTTTTGGTTGCTGCATTCCAGAGTCGTTTAAATGTTTGAACGTTTTGTGCAGCCTTACCAGATTTACGCAAGATTGACTTGATTCTAGCCCAATAACGTTCGATTGGTCGCAGTTTAGGGCAATTTGGTGGATTCATTTCTTTTTGGCAGAAATCCACCTTATTATTGTCTAACCAATTTAAAGTCCCGCCACTGTAGTGAGCCGTCGCAAGATCAGGCCAAAAGAAAGACGACTTCTTGTGATACTTTAGGAACGGCTTCAATCTGGGAGAACATCGTCTTTCGTTTTTGTGTAATATTGAGGGCCTGGAAGTGTTTGAAAATCAAATTTGACGTATGTCTCATCGTCCATCACAATACATCCAAATTTTTTCTTCAACAAGTGCTCATATAATTTTCGAGCACGCTTTTTGGCTCGTAAAAGTTGACCGGGTGGTATTTTAGCAATTTTTTTTTTTATAACACTTCAGTCCGTGACGTTTTTTGATATCCTGAACAGTTGACTTTGTCGTTTTGCTTTTTCTCGCGATATCACGCACTGACATCGATCTGTGTTTGGTGATGATTGTTCTCACAGCTTTGTCAACATTTTTATCATAAGAACCACTTTTTCGTCCGCGTCCAGGCAAATCTTTGAAAGAATTATTATCAGCAAATCGTTTGATAGTGTCGTAGACAGTTGTACGTGGTAATTTCAACCGTTTTGCAAGAAATCGAATTGAAATTCCGTTTTCATTATGCCAATTGTGCAAAACTTTTTTGCGCACTTCTTCACATAATGGCTTCATTATTACAACTGAGAACAATTAACGCAATTTTCGATAAACAGTTATAAATGGAACAATTGAAGTGACGTCACGACATGTCATAGAAAGCAAATATGTGTTCACGAATTTGATAATGCTATCGTCGAAAGTGTTCGGATAATTAACCGTACAGTCCTTATCTACGTCCGACCTGCTTGAAGAGTTCCGAGGAACTGAAGCAAAGTGTCGTTTTGCATTGCCTTCTATGAGTCAAAAAAAAGGCAATGCAAAAGAAGATTCAGTTTTGCATTGCCTTTTTTAACAGAAAAAAGCAATGCAAGCCTAACTTCGAATGGTAAGAGAAATCAACAAGGGGACCTAGATATAGAGAACGAGAGACCTTCCGTTGTCAGAGGGTCGGGACCGCAATGAAGCAGTCCCCTTCAAAAATAAAGCGCTCTTATTATTCGAGCACTCTCCCTTATAAGAACAGTATCGCCATCCGCACCTAGCATTATTTTTCAACGACGCTTAGCGCTGGACATCACCAACCGGCGATACTTTCAAGCAAATTGAACAGAGGTGTTCATACATTTGAAACTGAGTATTTTCTGTGAAGTATAACATTTATACAAAATACAATGCTTTTACAAATTTAGAAAAATTCATATTTCGTTATTTTCATATGAGAAATTTGTTCAAGTAATTTCAGGGAGAATATATATGTTTATGTGTGTGTATAAATGTGGAATGGAATAAACGAAATAGTAGATTACAGTGGGGGATGCGGAAATAAGTCATTACATGAGGGAATAATTTTGTGAAATGAGCCTAACTCAAGAGGGTGTTTTTAAGCAAAAAGCTTTGAAAACTGTTTTTTGATGAGTGTAGAGTTTGTATCCCGAGCCGAAGGCGAGGTATACAACTACAAGAGTCAAAAAACAGTTTTTAAAGCGAGTTGCTTAAAAATACACGAACGATTTTGCGAATGTCACAAAATTATCCAGAATGGATGACTTATTAAGCACCCCTCACTGTATGCTGTTTTACTCGGTGTTCCAACCGAAAACGCGTCATTACATGCAGATATACATGTAATGAGAAGTTTCCGGTGGGGGCTACATGTAATGAATGGCATGTTATGAATAATTTCCGTGGGGTGCACATATACATGTAATGACAAGTTTTCGGTGGGACAACGAGTAAAAACTATTTTATGCACGTGGCTTCATTCACTAATATTCACAATGTATTTAGGAGGGGCATGTTTACACACGCAAATTTTATGTTTGTTTATTAAGTGGCGTACTCAAATATTTTTTTTAATTTGTATGAAATGAAGTTATGTGGCGTATTCAAATATTTTCTTTGTAAGAAATTATTTGTATAGAACGAAATGATGCATTGATTTTCTTTGTACATTTTTTTGGTTTATGTTAAATCTTTGGTTTCTTCGGCAAAGCCTTAGAGTTTTGATAGCAGAAGTCACCAGTATTGATGAAAATGTCGGGCAGTTGGACATTGGGTCAATTTTTATGCTTGTAAAATTTTTTTCGAATGTATAGGAGTTGGGCGATAGGTTTCTTTGGCAAAGTCTTAAAGTTTTGTGGGCAGAAGTCACGAGTGGGGCAGCTTGGGGGAAGAAGCAGTACGGGGGTAACCGGTTGTATGGGGAAATGGTAGTACGGGGAAAACAGCAGTGAGAAGAAAATTGTAGTACGGTGGAAACGGTTGTACGGGAAACAAAAGCACGGGAGAAACGGTTGTACGGGGAAATAGTAGTACGGTGATAACGTTTGTACGGGGAAATGGTAGTACGGGAGAAATGATTGTACGGGGGAAATGGTAGAACGGTGAAATGGTAGTACGCGGAAAACAGTAGTAAAGTAAAGTAGTAGTAGTAGTAAACAGTAGGAGGAAATTGTAGGACGGAAGAAACGGTTGTAAGGGTAAATAGTAGCACGGTGAAAACGTTTGTACAGGGGTTGGTAGTAAGAGAAAATTGTAATACGGGGAAAAGTGTTGTATGGTGGAAACGGTAGTACGGGTGAAACGGTAGCACGGGGAAAACGGTTGTACAGGCGTAATGATAGTATATAGCAAACGGTAGTTCGGCAAAACGGTTTTACGGGAAAATTGTAGTACGGAGGAAAACCAGATTTGCGTAAGCTTATGGTAACTACTAAAATACTACTAAATACATTTCTTATTCATCTACATCTAACTTTACACACCCTTGCATACATTTTAGTATTAAAGTCTCAAGTCTCCGACACAGTGGACAAGAATGCTTAATGTCAACGTAGCCCTTAGGGGCGGGGGTATTTACTAGTTTCTACATAGGTTGACTATTCGCAAGTGCTCTTCGACAAAAATATTTTGCGTTGGGATTTCAATTGAAAAATTTAAAAGATAATTTTTTTAGATTAGCGAATCACTCTAGCGACGCTTATATTTTTTGAAAGTAGCGTTAGCATCGCTAAAAAAATCGTTAGCCCTGATACTGTACAATGATATTGTAAATATAGAACCCACAAATAAATGTTGGAGTTAGAAGAACGACGTTGAATTTTTGTGCAAATGGCTTCAAGTCTCTTGCTTTCGGAAACATCAACAAATTCACTATCGTATTTTGAGTCAATGGCAATAAGAACACCACCTCTTTTACTCGCATCAATGTCAATATCTTCGCGGTCTTTACGGTATACAATAAAGCGAGGATCAAAGAATTCACAACCAAATCCGGATTTCTTTAGCCATGTTTTCGTTAAAATAATTAAGTCGTAGTCATATGTCGCTGTCGATAAGGGAACATCATATTTTTTCTTGACCATTCCTATAATGTTGTTGTAATAAAGTGAAATATAGGGCTGGGTTTAATTCAATCGAATTTGCGATTACGTCATTTTGTTTGATAAATAATCTGTAGACGAAGAATTCGCTCACTATCCATGGTTTGCCCGAAATTTGGTCGAGATATAATATCAGATATGTTTGAATCAGTTTCTATCTTGAAATTGATATGCCGCAAAGTTGAGATATCTTGCCCATTCATATATCCGCCACTCGATGTAAAGCACATTCGTACGTGTAACTATGGTGATTGATATGACTTTCATTACAAAATTCTTTTATTGCAACTATCACTCGCCTTGAGATTGATTTTTGATGCATCAGACAGACGGACGTTCAAAGTGTCTATAATTTGCCTTTTTTTATAGAAAAAAGACCCAAAAATTCATCTACTCTACTTTCCCCTAATGTTGCTAGGATACATGGCGCATTGTCTATTTGAATTGCAACTAAAACCTTCTGTAACGATCCTAATTTCCTTAAAAATTTCTTCTTTTTTATGTCCCTGTGAACTAAAGCTGTATACTATATTTTAATGCGGAAAACTAACTCCGAGAAATACAATTGAAATTGAGTTGTTTGCATTCTCTTGCAGTAGAGAACTTTACAGAAACATCTGTTTTGAACGTAACAAAATCCTCCGTTTAATAAAACCTTCAAAGAATAAATAAAATAAAAATGAATAATTCTGTTTACTTTTTGGTGAGAGCTTATACATTTTTGTAATAAAAAAAACAGTGCCACTAAGGTGACGCAATTTCAAAATTTATTTAAATGCCACGGAAATGCAAATAAATTTGAAATGATTTATTGATAAAAATAAGAACATACCGGAAAACCGATTACAGATCTAGGTTTCAGAAGATGTGCTGTAACGACTATAAAAGGATCTGTGCAGGTGCTAACAATTTGCAGTTATCTGTTAGCATTTTAACAAATAAAGTGGACATTCATTTCTTAAAAAATGCAAGCAAAATCTACGTTCCTTTTTGTATTGATTTCTTCCATGAAGGTACTAGCTCATAGTTGTGTCATAAAAATTTTTACTACATTAACTTTTTAATACTTTTACAGTTGGCGTCAGGCACTCCAATTTTAGATGGTCTTTTAAAAGGAGTTTTAGGTGGGGGAGGACTTCCAATTGGTGGTGGAGCTTTAGGAGGCGGGGGAGGAATACCAATTGTTGGTGGAGGTAAAGGAGGCAACGGAGGTAGCAATGTGAATGTAGATGGACTTCTGCACGGATTAAATGACATTCTGGCGGAGCCCCTGTGCTCTGTTGGATTGGGATGCGACAACTGTGATGGCCTTTTGGAAGGCCTACAGCCTCCATTGGGAAAAACAATCAACTCCCTTGGGTTAGGCGTCGACTGTGATGATGACAATGGTAAAGGGAACCAAAAAGGGAAAGGTAAGGGCCACGTCGGTGGAGGAGGTAGAGGAGGCAATCAAGTGAATGAAGACGGACTTCTGCACGGATTAAATGGCATTCTGGCGAAGCCACTGTGCTCTGTTGGATTGGGATGCAACGACTGTAAAGGCCTTTTGGAAGGTTTACAGCCTCCATTAGGAAAACCTTTAAATTCACTGGGTTTGGGAATTGACTGTGATGATTCTGGGCACAAAGGTAAAACAAAGCCAGGTAAAGGCAATGACAGCGATGGTTGTGGCTGTGATGGAAATCAAGTTCCTATTGGAGGAGGTAAACATGGACATCGAGGTGGTCATGGTGGTCACGGAGGTTACCATGATGACTGCGACAACTTTGATTGTGATGTATGCTCATAATTTATTGAAACGAAATGTGAAACCTTTAAATTGTAGAATGCTTAACAGATATGCAAATATAATAAATGTTTTTTGTAAATTAAAGTTTTTCATTTGAGAAAATCTGATAAAAACTTCACTTGCGAACTAGGAAACGATTCGTCTATCAATTTCTAAGAATTATTTTTACTTCAACAACAGGGAGAAATAATCAAGAAATAAAACACTTTCTAATTGCATCTGAATTCAGCTCATTCAAACTATCACCAACGTAGTAAAATCGATGATAAAAAGGTCATTTCATGAAACAAATGTCTTTTGGTGAAAAAAGATTTACCACTTTCTGAAATTAGGAGAATAAGCCACTACATCCGCTACATTGCCTACACTCACACCGCACATAACACCCACTTTGCCCGCAACACTAGCATAGCCTACACGACACATGCTGCGTACACGAACCATAGCCAAAACCTCACCACATCGATCGCCATCTCATCCAGATATTGTTCGGTCACGTACGTCCCAATATGAGAAACACTACGACACAAAATTAAATAAATCATCTTTGAAGTCACCATTGGCTATGGTGCCGACAAACCAGAGAATAAGATGGGAAAATTATTCTCACAAAAGGAAAAAATAAATCCATTATGTATAGAATCGACAGCTCTCAATTGGAAACCATGCAACCATATATAATTGGACGAGACAACCCAGAAAAGTGTAACATGAAAACGAAAAACCGAAATTCTTCATCGAAAATTATCCTGCCTCGTTTAATTGAAGCACAAAAATTTATTTCAAAAGTCGAGAAATGAAGCAAGTCTTTGTTCGCCAACTTACAAAAATACTGATATCAGAGGAGGTGATGCATTAAGTTCGATACGCAAAATTGCTCTCTACCAATTACACAAGTCGTGATTCGATACGCAATTTATTTTTTAACGAAACTACGAGTTGTATTCACAAAACTGCGGCACAAATGCCAGAAACACCAGCGTAATGATTTTTCAACACTTTCAGTTTTCACACGCAAAAATTTAAATTTACGCCAAACAATCTTTGTAGAAAGAAAGACAAGTCATTGTATGTTACAGCCGAACACTGTTATGAGTAATATTACAGGTGTGCGATGTTTACGGTAACGAGCCTCGGCGAGTTACCGTAACGTACACTTGTAATATTACTCATAAGGGGTCATACACAAATTACGTACGCACTTTGGGAGGGGGGGGAGGGGGTTTCAAAATTCGTACGGAAGCGTACGGTGGGGGGGGGGGGGTGTCGAGCACGATTGTACGTACGCAGAAAAAAAAATTAATTTTGATTAGTTTTATCGAATTCGAATTCGCAAATCGTTCCGAAAGTGCGACCGAAACGTATCGCCGCTCTTAGGGCCAACAAACTGTTGGCAATCATAGCTCGAGACGACGTATAGGAAGCCGACTGGTTGAATATAGATGACGTGGAACATTCCAAGGAGTCGATTTCAGAAATTAAAAAGAAACAAAATGAAATGAAAAAAGTGCCTGTCATTTTTAAAGAGAAACATATGACACAGGCATGGACGAACGAATTAAAGGGATTTTTCAAAATATATTCTTTTAATGACGGGGGGAGGATATGGAAAATCGTAATGACCCGACAGGGGGGGTCTCAAAAATTAGTACGGAAGCGTACGATGGGGGGGGGGGAGGGGGTCAAAAACATAAAAAAACTGCGTACGTAATTTGTGCATGACCCCTAAACAGTGTTCGTCTGTACTATGTTTTAACGTGTGCCTACTCGGTAGGTTGAAGGCTACATAAGAATTCCATAATCATGGGCGCGCGGTAGCGATTCCTTCGTGACGCAAGTCGCCACACGAGTAAAAAATTCAGAAAAATTTTATTCGTAGATTTCGGAACCATATATACAGCTAAATTTTGACTTTTTACCATTGCGTCTTACCGCCCTGAGACCTAGTTCATTGGATTTCTTGTAAAATTTTGATTGAAATCGACTTTCGATCATCAAAATCAGTCCAGTGGTCCCGGATATATGACCCTTTGAAAATTGCAATTTCCGGTACAAAATTTTCCTTCCATAAAAGCCAAAGTAAATGAAAATATCTATACCTATAGGATAGTTAGTTAGTTAGTTCCGACCATTTGTATGAAAAACCGTGAAAAACCACTTTTTTGGCTCGTGGTCGAAAACGTCTCGATAACTTTTCTTGAAATTTTGCAGGGACCGGCCTCGTTTGGGCGCCAGCGCTCATGGCAGCTCCCATACAAATCCCATATAAAAGCATATTTTGTATGAGTTTGTGTGTGTATTCAAGGTATGGGTCAAACATGAGCAAAATTTTTAGAATGTGACCTGAGGCGGTGGAAATGAAATCGTGACGGCGTGGCGCCAAAAATATTTTATGAATGAGGGTTGTAGAGGAAGTGACTGTGATCATTTTCGTAGATGTAAGTGGTGGCCGCCACCGCCAGCTATGGCAGCCGCGCGAGATGCCGTGGTGCCAAAAAAATTTTAAGAATGAAGGTTCCAAAACTACTGATATCACAACAAAATCCCTTTTTAAAAGGGAAACGTGACGCAAGTTTCTTTATTTCTTCTTCCAAAACGACTGATATCAATCGGGGTGACGCTTACAGCTTTGAAACGCAAAAATATTTTTGGAATGTTTTCATTTTTGATTAAAGAAATGCGTCACAAATGCCGGACCCTTCAATTTTATAGTTTTTCTGTTCTTTCAGCTTTCACAGCGCAAAAATTTAACTTTATGGGATGTATGGCGTATTTTTATACAGGAAATCAAATTTTTGAGTATGAAAGCTGAAAGCGTAGAAAAACTATAACACTGGGGGTCCGGCATTTGTGACGCATTTTTTAAGCAGAAATGGAAACATTCCTAAAATGTTTTTGCGTTTCAAAGCCTCAAGCGTCACCCCAATTGATCTCAGTCGTTTTGGAAGAAGAAACAAAGAGACTTGCGTCACATTTCCCTTTTAAAAAGGGTTTTTGTTGTGATATGCATTAGCTGAGAAAGCCTTTGTAGTTACATCTAAAATCAAACTGTTCGACTCCTTTCGATCTTAAATATTTTTTGGTTTACATAAGTAAATTCTCAAAGTTCTTCTAATAGTCATCCTTTTAGTTAAACGCAAAAAAAAAGTAAAATCTATCAGTAGCAAATCTCTTCTTGAGCTTTTTGAACCCGTTACGAAGTACAAAGGTCCTATACGTTTTATTTTATTGTAACATTGTGTAGATCGAGGTGGGAAGGGGAGGGGGGCGGGATGCATCTATTATCGTCTAGATATGACGAATCAGTAATAAAAAAAATGTCCGTCAGTCTGTCCGTCCGTCTCCACTTTTTTTTTCAAACGGCTCAACCGATCAGCCTAAACTTTTTTTTCCCTGAAAGGTACATGCCTCCAATGATTCAAGTTCGAAGATGAGCAAAATCGGTTAAGTGGTTCCGGAGATATGGTCGAGGAAGTGACCAAAAATATGGTTTTTCAAGGTCGGTGAAGCTTTTTTGCAAATATTCCAGCAAGTATAGCACGGAAATTCCTCATTTTGGTGTCAAATGAAAGCATTTGTTGTCACAAAACTGGGCAAAAAATTTTGTGGGAATCGGTACAGGGGTCTGGGCACTGGGACCAATGGAATGGACGAAATTGAGATTCTTGGCCATTTTCGAAAACAGTTTTTCGTTTATATTTCCTTAACTGCAATATGGAGATTTACTGTCAAAGGCAAAGTTGTAGAGAATAACAAACACGTGTTTCAGGGTTTTTGGGAAATATGGCCCAATTCTGGTATATGGCCACTTCCATAAGGACAAAGTTGTAGACAATAAAATTTTAGATAACACGTGTTTCTGGGCCTACGACCTAGTCCTTGGATATAAGCTTTTCTAGATTTGAATGGTCTGAGACGTACTTCGGTAGGGCCTTTGACATTACCTTGGGTAATTTCTATGGATCTTTGAAATTCTTATAGTTATAAAAGAACAGAAAACGTTGGATTGTTTGCTTATTTGTATATTTAGGTACGTTCGAGTCGCTTTGCCACATCTATTCTGTTTGTCACATCTATTCTGATACGTACGGGTCTTTGGTTATGTTTTCAGCATGTCTTGTATATAGACTGACCCTGTTTCATCACGTAAGGTTTTTCTCTCAAGTCTCAAGATACCTTTTTCCATTGAAAAAAGTGTACAATTCAGTTGAAACATCAATTTTTTTTATTTTCACTCTAAATAACATTGTAACAAACAAACAACGAATCGAAGTTGCTGCGTGCCAATTCATTGATGTTTCGATGAAATTACTTTTATTGTCAGTTAAATTTTTGTTTCGTATCGAAATTTGATTCGAGTTTTTTACCTGTCGCATCGCACACCGTTTATATCAACTAGCCGAATGGGTACGCTTTAAAATACTTTTGTATGTTAATGTATGAATTCATAACTTTATTGTTAGATGGCGCAATCGATTATATTTTTTCGATTCGATATTAAGTTTATTCAAATAAATTTTCTTCTTGTTTCGTCATTTAAACTGATCGAACGTTTTCTTTGTAACTGGTGAAATCCAAATATTTCAAATTGCAGAGTTAAAACGAGAAGTACAGACATAATATTTTATACTACAAGAACTATAAAAGGTATTTTATGTTCGAGAAATGGTGAATGGTTCGAGACGCAGTCGAGAACCTACTTCTTATTTCAAGAACATAAGATATTCGTACATACTTGCAGTGTAAATAGTTTTATACGAGGGGTGGATAAACAAAGAATTTTCGATCGGAGCGAAAACTAAAAAAACTATTTTGAAAACAAAAAATAACTAAATAAAACTAAAAAACTATAAAAAAATAGACAAAAACAGAAAAAAACTGAAAAAACTAAGAAAACTTCCACGAATGTCCCCATATTTCGTAATATTTTTTTTGCGGTAATTAAAATGCTTTCTCCTTCTTTGTTTAAATATGCCAGTTTTTTTAAGTTATATTTTTGTATGGAAATGTAACTGAAATAACTCCCATTCCTGGACCAAAATGCTCATAAAAGTGTTTAGAATCAAGTTAACACCCTCCACCCCGACGGTAGATACCCATCCGGTGATAAGGTGCAGCGTGCTCAAAATCAGAAACGTTGAAGCCAATGTATATGGTTTAAGGATCGAAGTGGGTCGACCCACAGCTGACCCACATTTTTAGCGGGTCGACCCACAGCTGACCCACATTTTTAGCGGGTCGACTCACACCTAACCCACAGTTGAAGAATTCACAGAAATCGCTTTTCTGTGCGTTCAAAACCACAGTTGAAGAAGTCACAGAAATCGTTTTTTTGTGCATTCTAACTGTGGGTCAGGTGTCGGTTGATCTGCTGAAACTGTTGGTAGTGGGTTGACCAACTCCGATCCTTATTGTGGCTACAAAACCAGACTCTTTGTATCAAAAGGATGTCGCCAAGGAGGCATTCTTTCGCCACTTTCGTCTGGTGATAGGTTCTTTTATTTGGAACCTGAACGATAAAGTCATTACTTTGTTAGGCTACACGGATGATCTGACCATTCTGGCCAGAGGAAAGTTTGAGAGTACGCTAGGGGACCGAATTAGGGACTCAGTGATGATTGTTGAAGATTGGTGTCGGAAGAACGACCTTACACTTTCACATATCTGAGACGGGCGGCATAGTTACTTGAAACATCAGATGTGTTTGTGAGAAACATGTATCGAAAAATCTGAAAATTTTTTTTTATGATAGACAGAACAAATATGTGGAATGTTTGTCGCAAAAATGGCACCATATTAATTACAAACATTGAACGTTTGCCCCAAACATAATTAGAAAAAAGTTATGACTGAACCCGGTACTGAGTCAATCATGTGACTTCGTTCAGTATACTTTTTTAACACTACACTTCTGTAACTTTTAAGAACAGAAAATCACTGAAAAACCAATAAACAAATAAATTCAAAAATATTTCGGAATTTGGTTCAGCAGTTTTTCCGAATATACGCCGTTTTTTTAGAGTGGGCCTCTTTGAAAAAAAAAAACTAAAAAAAAATCGACGACTGAACATTTCACCTATGCGAAATCTCCCAGCTAAGGAAATATTCGTACACAAAATAACTAAGCGACACAAAAAAAAATCACGAACTTGTTGCAAACAATCATCAAAATCACATGCCATCGAATATATAAGCAACACTAAATTGAACAAAAGTCAACTGTTACACGAACCACAAGAAACTGTTTTTGACGTAACGAACGACTATGACCATAGCCAAATTCATTTCAGATTGGTTTCTTTTCTTCGGCTTGTGTTTTTCTGGTAAATAATAGAGCCTAGATCAACGTTTGGGAAGATCATTTTTCGAAAAAATTGGATTTAGGTGGGTGGCGGACCGCGGACGACTATTGTTCTTATATTCTAAAGCGTTGGTTAGAAAAAGACCAACTATATCTGCCTCTTTAGAATATAAGAACAAAATTCGTCCGCCACCCACCTAAATCCACTTATAAATTCGTGTTTGTCTTTGAATTGTGCATTAGAAACACATTCAATTTTTTCCAGCTATCTGTCAATACTCATATCATACAAATATTCATAAATAGATAAAAACTTTTAACTTTGATCACATTTCTTGCATTCTTCCTGATATGAAAAAATTGAAAAACATCGCGTTCTATTTTGACAGAATACACGTTGCCATTGAAACGATTGTCTGTCGTGCCTGTCAAATCACAAAAGAGAAAATCTGATTTATCCCTCTAGACGGATTAGTACTGACAATAAAGTAACGTTTATCGCCTCAAAATATTGCGTTTAATGCGAGTTTTACCATCTCCTATGCAATAAAATCCATTATGTCGGTGTTCAAAATATGCAGCTCAATATGGAGATAGTTTCTAGGTCTGAATGTGAATTCTTAGAGAAAGAAGTCGACATAGCAGCTTTACAAGAGACCCATATTGCACAAGACGGTCCAACGGCAGTTGTGAGAGGTTACACTATGATCGGAGCACTTCACCACGAAAAATTTGGCATTGCAACTTATGTCGAGGATGACTTACTGCCCGTGACAAATGTGTTACCAGTCATCAATCCTTTCAGCGTAGGAATCAAAATAAATGACATGACGATAGTAAACGTCTTTAAACCGCCACCAGCAAATTTCGAACATAATGTCCTACTAATGTCACCCACTACCTTTTGTCGAGCTACGAAGATATCGACTAAGATGTGCCATCTTGTAAACTGGATGACTCGAGAAGACTACTCAATCTTACATAGTGCTAGCGATCCAGGAACATTTTTCTCTTGAAGATGTTTTGTATCGAAGAACGTAGGCGGACAAAACATACAAGCAAGTCGTCGAATTCTGAAAGGTTTTCCCAACACTCAGCACCAACCAATAATAATCAGCGTTTGACCTCGAGCTGATAAGATCAATAAATGGAACTTCAACAGAGCCGACTGGGAAAAATTCAGCCAGGTCGTTGAAAATTCAGCTCAGCGAATATCGGATTGATAAAAACTGCAGCCAAGAAATCCATTCCACGCGGACACTGAGATGCTAATGCACCTGCATGGTTAGAAGTAAAGAACTATTGACCAATTCAGAGCATTAGGAAATGTTGATATCGGTTCGCGGAAAACAGTTGCTAAAAAAGCTGGACGAAAATCGAAGAAAGTCTTAGGAAACAAAATTGTGTGAAGCAGGTCAAACCATTCCTATGCTTACTTGAAAGTTTAAAAGTCGAAGTTTGAAAGAAGTGAAAAAAGATACTTTGAGATTTTTATAAAGCCATTGTACTAAATTTTCTATAGTCATGGTTGAATAAATAAAACCTCAGCGAAAACTTGTTTCGATTTCATACCGTCATATCTCGGGTCACAACGAATCAATTTTTGGTCAGAGTGGCTTCAAACATCTTTGGAGTATTCTAAACATTTTCTAGGAAGAATGTCATGATTTTCCAACCTACAGGAAAATTTTCCTCTAATGTCGAAAATTTCATTATAGAGTGAAAAATGGCTACGAGACAAAATTCGATACTCAAAACTATCGTTGATTTTGTTCAGCAAGTGACCCACCCTGATCCATTAGTGAAAACGGGCCTGCTGGAAACTGCGTCTGATTCGAATGTTTTCAATATCCATATAACGATTGAACATTAGGGTTGATATGACTGGTATTCGGTTATATATTTTATCTGTCTAGAACGATAATCTCGCATTTTTCTCCCTAGGGCAAAATTGTTTTTCTCGATATATCTTTTCTCGGCAGATAAAATAGCATATGCACCGCTGTCCAGGATGGTTTATTTTGACGATTTGGATTATTTCCCACGCCTTCGGCTCGGGAAATGACCTCCAAATCGTCAAAATAGAGCATCCTGGACAGCGGTACATAATCTACTAATATTATACAGGGTTGTATTAGCGTCTCTAGCAGCGAAAATAATTTATAATTTCCTCTCTAATAGCGACTAGCGTTTCGCTAACAGCTAAATTAGCGAGGCTATATTTCGCTATTCGCTAACCGCTAAAATGTTATGTATTTTTTGTCGATTCAGGGACAAATTTTCCCTGTCTCTAATGTTTTTCTCTCGGCTTCTTACTCATTAATCAAACAATATATAGTTAAATTCAATTTTTCTCAGACGTACATAAAATAGTGTAGAAAATATTCCAGATTGATGCCGTTGGCACAGCAAATTGGACTTTTAAAAAACTCGGCTCTCTCGAGAGTATGGGCTTATCACGTAGCGAGAAAATGTGACATCTATTCCATCTAATGCAAAGAAAACTATAACGAAGTTGTCATCTATACAAGTATAGGCAACAAGACTGAAAAATGTACTAAATGCCTAACGAATTTGTACTGGATGTACTAGTTTTTGGATTAAGTTTGCCATCCACATTGATGTATGCGTGATACGCAGGGGCGTGACAGTCTTTTGTTTTGATCTTTGCAAGTAATACTCAACGTGAAGTTAGTTGCAATCGCAACCGAAATCAGCTGTTTTTTGAACTTTTCAATGAAGTCAGCTAAATTTTGGTAAATTTATGAACGAACTCAGCTGATTTTTTTGCAATGAAGTTAGCTTCGGTAGCAATTGCGACTAACTTCACGTCGAGTATTACTTGCAACGAGCATAACAAAAGACTGTCACACCCGTGGTGATACGTAACTCTGTACGTCGTCATAAGCCTATATTCACTAATAACAAATCAGTGAGTCCACAATTTCATTCACTCGGGATTTTTTTAGTGATATTTTACTAACATTTTAGCGAGGATAAGCGGTCGCTAATATTGATCGCTATTAGCGCGCTGATCTGTCTCCGGTTAACGAATTGCGTTAGCGACGCTTACTTTTTTCATTTCTAGCGTTAGCGTTAGCGTCGCTAAAAAGATCGGTTAGCGAATACAACCCTGATATTACATTGTACTATGTCATAGTAAATTACATCTGTACAATGAATAACAGGCCGGTGCAAAGGAAGATGAAGTAGTTTTATTAACTACCATAACTTCCCACATAAATAGAAAACACTAAAAATTTATCACTTTTCCAACTGCCCAGCATTTTTCAATAATGCCGACCTGTTCTATTCTAAAACTGTGAGACTTTACCAAAGAAACCATTACTCTTGCTTCCATAACTTCCAACATAACTCTAGAAAGCACTTGAGCCCTAGCTAGGTTCGAGGGCCCAAATTCAAAGAACTTTTCTTCCATAGAGCATTCATTGATCTTTCTAATAAAAAAATTCACGAAAATTGCATGAGATTTACTCGAGTTAAAATCGCAACGAAATAATTACGAACAACTGAACATATTCAGCAAAATGTTGTCCCACAATACAAGAAATGTTTCATACAAAACTTCAACAGATGGCAGCTGTAACTATTTACGTTACACTTCGCTAGTCCAAAAATACCTCTAACCGAGACAAATAGATACGTCAGCACTTTGTTCATCACGTCCATCAGCATATCAAGGTGCATGACTTGACTGAAGATTGGCACTAGATGCCGAAATGTTGATCTCTTCTAATTATCTCCATAACGCAACTGTTCTAGATGTGTTAATGTCTAAGCGTCATGTCAATGACAAAATAATTCAAATAAGAGCTTACACCTTCATAGTAAAAGTAATACGTAATGAGTTGTATCCTGAGATTGATTCCAAGTTTGCGGGCTTTAATCCGTAGAGATTTGAAAAGTGTCGAATGACTTTTCATAGTTGGGTTTACTCAACAACACGTTCTCTGAATTAATTACGAGTTTGTGTGCTCCCTCACATAGCCGGAAATTGTTATCCGTAACGACCGCCCATGATGTAACCGATTTGCTATCATTAGACAGAACGGTAAATCGATATGTGTGCAACAGTTCAAATCGAACTAAGCCCTCACATTACACAGTTACAATATGTTGGCATCTGCCACTACAAGATCGCATAGGCTTTCATGAACGTAATAAACTCTTGAGTTAACTTTGGAGACAATACACTCAGGGTTAGAGCAAGAAATGTTTCATACAAAAACTTCAACAGGTGGCAGCTGTTACCATTTCCGTTACACTTCGCTAGTCCAAAAATACCTCTAACCGAGACAAATAGATACGTCAGCACTTTGTCCATCACGTCCATCAGTATATCAATGTGCATGACTTGACTGAAGATTGGCACTAGATGCCGAAATGTTGATCTCTTCTAATTATCTCCATAACGCAACTGTTCTAGATGTGTTAATGTCTGAGCGTCATGTCAATATGTTAATGACAAAATAATTCAAATAAGAGCTTACACGTTCATAGTAAAAGTAATACGTAATGATTGGTATCCTATGATTGTCCCACACGTTAAGAGTAGCTTTGTATTAATGTGTTTTTATCCGGTTGTCTCACTTTAACGCGTGCGCGTTAAGTATTAACTCTGAATAGATATTATACATGCTCACCTTTATGAAACGTGTGGAATCAACGTTCTTTGAAGATTCGAAAAAGTTCGTAAACATTTTGATGCGAGTTCAAGGAAAACAAATTTTGAAAATCGTTTTGCGGATGCAGCACCTAAGGACCATTATAGGTGTTCCACCCCGATTCCCCCCCCCCCTCCCCCTCCCTCAAATAGACTGGTTACAAACGTCGTGTTAAACGCATAAACGTCTAAAAATACTTCGATTTAGTTGTAAGTGAAAAGCCCAAATATTTGCGACTACGGCGTTATACTAAATCAACAAGTTATTGAAATTCTTACTACTTATAGCCCTACAATCAAAAACTTTCGTCTGCGGCAATTAAGTCGTTCTGTATGCAACTTGATAGCGTAGTGGTTAACACGTCTCCTTGCTACTATGAGATTAAGTTGCCAGGTCCGAAACACAACCGCAGACGGATTTGTTCCGATTGTTAGATTTGTAAACGAAGCAAGTTGATTGAATCGGTTCAAGTCACTTGATGTAAGTTGAGTGTAGCGCCATCGTACGGCTTACCGGTGTTGGGAGGTGCCGGTATTCTACTCCTACTAGTCTCCCTCCTAGCACATCCATAGATGGCACTGGGTTTATCGCACAGCTTACCACTGGCACAGTAAAAACTTTCCGGTATTGAAAGGATCTCACAAAGTAAAACCACAAACAGTGAAACTAGTAAATAATGATCTGGCCTAGCCCTTCATAGCTTGTTAAGGCAAGATTATTATTATCATATAATTAAGCCGTTCTACGATTTCCTTAGAGGACAAATGAAGGCAGCCTAAAATTTTCGCCTGCGGTGCTTTGCATGAAAACCTTACTTGCACTACTTTAACACAATTCAAAAAAAATCCACCTGTGACGCTAAACTCAAAGAAAAGCTTTAGACACTCACAGAATTTTTCTCTCACCAGGCCCCAAATTCCTCTGTATAGCCCTGGCTATATATACTACATGTTAGTTTTGAGATGAAACTTGATTGAATTTCATTGTTTTTGGTTTTTTTGTGCTAAAATATCCCCCCGAAGATATGGAATTTTCCACATTTCGCCTATTGATAGCCAGGCCGACACTGGTAGTTAATCTTTCGGTATGCTTTCAATAGTTGCAAAGCATAACTTAAATGATAAAATATTATTTTTTGTTTCTATTTGCTTGAATGCAGACGTAAACACATATTTTGGGATATAATCGAAACGCAGAAAAAATATTATAAAGTCTGTAAAGTCATTGAATCAACACAAACAGGCAGGTCTACGACATTTATTGCACCAAATTCATAAAATCATCTGTTCAAACATGAACGTTTTAAAATTAAAATTTTTCTATCATAATTATTAAGGTATGGCTTAGGTCTACAAATTTTGCTTATTATAATAAACAACATTTTCTGTATAAAATTTAATTCTATTAGATGGAAAATTCTATCTGTATCGATGTTGAGAAGACCTCTTAGTAGGTAATACCCTCATGCGTGCGCCTACGCAATTCCTATTGAGGAAATGTATTTCAACCTTCTGCTGTAATGCCATCAATTCACTCCCTTCAATGTTTAACCATTATTCGAAACATAATTCGTGACATCCTTAAATTAATGAACTTCATTACTTCCATTGCTGTAACTGAAAACTCCTTTACACAAGAGCCTTATTTCATTCTCATTAAACATTCACCCAACTAATAAATATTCAACAAAGTGTGAAATTTCCAACCATCATCATCATCTAACTAATATCACTTCCACATAGCATTTTGAGTGCCATACCATTCGATTATTGATAAGTAATTATGATATCCCCAGTTTACTCGTAGTTGAAATGAATTTTTGTGACGCTCGAGACGCTAGAAATAACGACCATTTGACGGCACGATGTGTGATATTTGAGTTAGGGGTGGAAATTACTTTTCTCACACAATATCTCTAACGAATGAAATTAGTTGGTTTCATTTCACACGGAATCGTTTATTTCTAGACACAAAAGTTAATCAAATATTTACCGTATAAGTTGATTTATGTAGTGTTTTTCGTTGTAGATGTAGAGGTTTATTTATAGCTTTGGATTTTCTTTTTTCTTTGCTAAATCAAAATTATTATTTTTTTTTCGAGCTGAAATATTACAGCTTATGAAATAGCGTTTTTCAATCTATGGACCGAAAATTCATCTTTGTGTTGAAGTAATTTGTTCAAAGTGAAAGGTGGTGGGTTTTGAAAAAAATTCACCTTATGGTAAAAATGACTTCAATCGGGTAAATTTCTTCGAAACTCAGAAAGAAGTGTCTCCATACAAAAAACAATGTTTGTGATATTTTGTGATACTAATAAATTTTAAGTCTATCAATTCACGCAACTAAATATTTTGTACATTCTGGGAATTTATTAGCTTTAATTAAGATGAATTGAGTCGGGCTGGGTGGAACAGCACAACTCATCCTACGCCAGTACAAAGCAAAAGATATGGCAGCCGCTATCTTTAGCCTCCGATTAATTTTTTTGAATTCGGTATTTGAATTGAGGTAAGCTGAATTTTGTTGAACCCAACCCAACTAAATTCCAAGAATTACGAAATATTTAGTAGTGTGAATTGAGTTGGGGCAATGTCGTATACAAGATATTTGCGAATATTCTATACAAACGTCTTCTTATATACATGGAATCTACTGTTGGTGAATATCAAGGTGGTTTTCGTGTAGGTCGTTCAACAACGGACCAGCTGTTTAGCATTAGACAGATCTTGGAGAAGTGTAAGGAGTACAACGTGGAAATACACCAATTGTTCGTAGACTTCAAGGCAGCATACGACAGTGTCAACAGGAGGAAGTTATGGAGAGTGATGGAGGAATTAGGGGTTCCCAAAAAACTAATCTCGCTAACAAAGTTGACAATGGAGAAGCTAACAGCCGAGTAAGAATCCGAAGCAAATTGTCAGACGCTTTCGACATTGAGGAAGGACTACGTCAAGGTGATCCGGTCGCGACGCTGCTTTTTAATTCGACCCTTGAAGCAGCAGTGAGAATCATGGACATCGACACCAGCAGCACCATTTTCACCAAATCCAGTCAATTGCTGGGCTTCGCTGATGACTTGGACTTGAAAAGTTCACGGCTTTGGACAGAAAAGGTACCGACCTCGGGTTAATGACACAAAAACCGAATACATGATTATCCCTAGGCATGGGCGATATTATTTTGATATATCGAATATCGATAATTATCAATTATCGATAATCGATAATTTTTTATATTGTTATCAAATCAAAAAAATATCGATATAATCGACAACGCATATCAATATCAATATCGATATTTCGATAATTAAGTTTTGTCTCGCAGCAGCAACGCTAAGAGATTTCTTGAAAGTTGTCAAAAGAACGTGAATCTTCCGTGTTTGAAAATGCCATCTTCATGCCCAACCAGATGGTGGTCGGAAATCGACCAATTCAAGTTTGTGGTTGCCAACGAAATGGCACTGTACAAATTCATGACAACATATCCCGATATAGACCAGGCGAATTTAATAACTCATGATGACATCAGCCGGATCAACGCTATACTTTTGGTTATGGAACCGATGGAAAAATACGTCACAAGCTTGGGTAGTGAAACGGTCACTACAGCTTCGATTGTTGTACCACTAAAACGCAAGCTGGACACCATTTTCAAAAAGTTTAAGTTCCGTGAACGGGATCACATGCTTCGAAATAAGAAAATTTTTCAGAGAATGTCCAAAATTCTTTGAACAACTGTATCTTGAAGAAAAGTCTCTCTTGGAACTTGCGGCTTACTTGGATCCGAGGTTTAAGAATGGCCGAAGATTGGATCTAGAAGTCATTTTAAGACGAGAAATTGATAAATTACGATTGTTGAATCAGCCTGAGAATTCCGACAACGATGGCTTGAAAGTAGCACTGACAAAAAAGAAGTCAGCTCTTGAAGAGCGTTGCAACGCATGAACTTGATTTGTACTACAGTCAACTGAAAATTCCAATCACAGAGGATTCATTAACGTAGTGGAAAAATCGAGCTACTCTGTTCCCGTATTTGTCCCGTCTCGCTAAAAAGTATTTGTGCGTGCCAGCAACAAGCGTATTGTCTAAAAGAGTGTTTAGTAGAGGTGGTAAGGTTATTACGAAAGAAACATCCTATCCCGAATCACGGACCATCATGCTGAAGAATTGGTTTTCTTTCACATGAACAAAGAAATTGTTCCCCTAAATGTGTAAATTACTATTACGAATACTAAGATACAATAAAAGTTGATTTTATAAGGAAAATTGTTTATTATCACTTGAAAAATTAATTTCGACTCCTACGGCAAGCATAGACGAGGTAGGTTTCTCACATTTTAATGTCAGAAATGTTCCAAGTGTACAAATATACAAAATATTTGGTTGGGAATTGTAATGTAATTTCGACATACATTTGAGGTTGGTGAGTTCGATTTGTCACTATACGGAAAAGTTGAAAAACGTCACCATACTCAATTGGCCGTCAAAATTACAATTTCCAACTAAATATTTCTTATGGGGTATCGTTGGAAAGGTATTTCACGTGGCTTTCAGGAAAAAATAAGTTCATTAGATTTCGGATGACTGTGTGAGATGTGGATTTGACAAGGTCCCCGAAATTATGAAAAAAGGTGAAAAAATGTAGTTTTTTTGGCTGTGCGGTACTGAAAAGTATTCCGAAATGAATATCTATAAACGCATAAAAGTTTGTCTACTCGAACTACATCCGAAACCTAGTGTTGATTTTCAAGTTGTAGAAATCGACCCACCCTAGTGTATACTACATAGCTCCTTAATGAAAATATCGATTTATTATTTTGATAACTATCGATAATTATCAAATTATCAATAATTTCTTTCGATTGATATTACCGCTAATTTTTAACGTCTCCCATGCCTAATTATCTCCCCATCGAATCGACAACATGACCAAAGCGTAACAATTGACACACACACATTTAAGGTGGTAGACAAGTTTGTATATCTTGGATCTCTGCTTAATTCTGACAACGTAATCATGGACGAAATCAAAAGACGGATAACTCTTGGCAACCGGAGTTATTACAGCCTAATAAAAATTTTAAAGTCCAAATCAGTAAGCAGAAACTCTAAATGCGCACTGTACAAATCTGTGATAAGACCAATAGTTACGTATGGGTCGGAGTCGTGGTGCATGACTCAGAAAGACGAACAATCGCTGCTCACGTTCGAAAGAAAGGTACTGCGGACAATATTCGGACCAGTATATGACAAAAATATGAACAGCTTATGAGCTTATGCAGCTTTATGGAGAGCCGGACATAGAACAACAAAAATTAACACACTACGATGGCTTGGTCATGTGCAGCGTATGGACGACAATCGTATCCCGAAGAAACTTTTTAGCACCAAACCGGAAGGCAAAAGAAGTGCAGGCAGACCAAAATCCAGATGGTGCGATGCAGCTTTTGCCAACCTGAGAACTACGGGAGTAACCAGCTGGAAGACGTTAGTTGAGTATAGGTCCGGTTGGAGAAGCATGATGGAGAAGGTTAAGACCCTTAATGGGTTGTAGGGCCGGTTAAGTAAGTAAGTAAGTAATGTCGTATGCAACCAATCTCAACCCAACTCAACTCAACCCAACTCAACTCAACTCAACCCAACTCAACTCAACTCAACCCAATCCAACTCAACCTAATCCAACCCAACTCAACGCAAATCAACTCAACCCAATCCATTTCAACCCAATCCAACTTAATCCAACCCAACCGAACTCAAACCATACAATTTGGCCACACCAAATACGATCTTGAGTTGTGCTATCGTGACACACATATCAGTGCGGCCGTTCAGGAAAAAAGGAGGTGGAAGGACGAACAGACTTCGTCATCTTTAGACAGTGACACATGTATTACCCTAACTCCCGTTTACACCATGTTACAATAAAGTGTCTTTTTGTTAACTGATAAGACCTTGTACACCGTATTGTCCTAGAAAAACAAAATTGAATGATTGAAATCATAGCACCTTTTCACATCATATGAGCACCTTCGTCTCCCGATCTCAGTGGGGGTTTTGAGGCAAATATTTTTTTTTTCAAATCTGCAAATCGGCAAATCCCGGAAAGACGTAGATTGTAGTTTAAATGGGGAGCAGTTGGAATAGGTTTCTGAGTTTAAATATTTAGGAGCCATTTTTTCGGAGTACGGAATGGCAAGTTAGTTAGGGAATATGGGGAAAAAGAAAATGGGAAACGCGGTGGACTTAACTGACTGGCATGTGTTCAACAAGAAGGAATTTAGTAGCGGCACAAAGTTGCCTATTCTCAGATCAATCTTCAAGCCAACAATAAACGGTTCCACTTCCTAATCCCCCTAACAAACATTGACTCGTTACCCAAGTGCTCAACTAACTTTGCTATAAAGGAAAAGTGATTTTTTATGAGAAAAATTAAATTGTGCTTACTTTCACAAACTACAAGTGACGTGTGAGAATCGCTTATTCATCATAACAACAACTTTGAAGTCGTTTTTCCTGTTATATAATGTATATTACTTGCAAAAACTCCCATCTGTTATATGAAATTAAAGTGAAATTTTTGTTTCAAAACTCACATCCTTTATGCTTCTATCTTTAAGAAAAGTTTTTTTTTCACCCTTTCTAAAAAAGGCGGTTTGCCGAAAATTTCGAAACTAATCAGCTTTTCCCAGAAGTAAAAGTTTAATAAAAATAAAAAACGGAAATTGTTCTTCGCAACTTAATCTCTTGAAACACGAAACAGTCAACATGAGTCTGTAGCAACATCGTAGATCGAGTTTCTTATGTTTCTTTACAACTAACTTATCGATGTATAAACTATTTACTACGAAAAATAGCCATTTGAAATCACTGACTCGATAATAAAATGATATAAGGAAAAGTTGACTGAAAATTACTCACGCTTTTCCTTGCGAGAAACTTTCCATGCATAAATTGTTGATCTGAATTTTATTTAGGACAAATTTCAGATATTCCAAAAGGATTTTTTATTAAAATACATAAAGTTTATAATGCAAAGATGAGAATTGCGAAATAATAAATTTAAGATGTTTGCTGCGCTTGCCCGGGTGTTTTTTTTTTAAAGAATTTGGAATGTTTTTGACATTTTCAATGTTGGTCAGACTATACCAAGCCAGACATGAGAGCCGATTGAAAATTGCTAGCTGCGGCTGGCCGAAAAAATATGGTGGCTAAAAATTCGGCTTGAAACGGCGGTTGGGGTTTTCGCTCACATAAGAAAAATTCGAAAAAAACCCAACAAATTTCCAACACAAAATAGCAACTTTCCTAGAAAAATCAACTTTCGATAAAAAAGATAGGACATTTGCGAAGTTAATATAGAAAATTGAGTTGAAATTTTTTGCCAGATCTCATTGACTTTCGTGAAACTCCAGGATTTTTTCACTTTTTTTTGTTCTACAAAATAAACTATAGTTCTTGCTTTGTTAGAAGCTACTGCGTAGATTCAAAACGCCATCATTAGTTAAAACGCCTTGGCGTACCCTATTTTGTTTTATGTTGACAGACGTAACAATGTTTTTTTTTATTTTTTGAACTTTTTTTTCGACCCACCCTATTATATACACCAAGCAAAAGAGTAGAATCGATCATTGGATCAATGAGATATTTGTTTGGTGAGAATCGATTATGTCTATGGTAAAATTAGGAAATGTCAGAATATTATTTCATGTCCTTCACTGATGTTATGCTTGCGACTATCTAACTTCAGTTGTTGTTGGTGGTCTCGTCAATGGCATGGATGTACGTGGAGTTCGACCCTTACCCTAGCTCCTCGACTGTATGGATATATCCGTTTCCCTTTTTCCGGTTCTGTTGTACTGACCATGCTTGATACACATATCTGTAAAACCGACCCTTACCCAAACCCTCCGTGCTTGTAAGATGTTTCTCTTATTTTCCAAATCTTTAGTATTGACCCTTACCCTTATTTACCTCACTTATCTGTAGGACCGATCCTTGCCCTTACTCTCCGACTCTAAGAACAACATTTATATTTCGACTCTGTAAGACTAATTCCCACTTTTCCTCTGCCTCTGTGAAACCTACCTTAACCCATGCTACACACAAACCTCTCATTATTCACACTGCGACGGGACTCCTTCATCATATCAATGAGATGCCAATTATCAATGCACAGAACTTGCCTAACATTGAGCGTGTGTGTGTGTGATCACTGATCAATAGCAACATTGTATGTGATCATTGCGAAGATTGTTTCAAAGAACTGAGGATAATATAAATGTGATTTCAAATAATTTTTTATTGTTATTCCAATTTTTTTTTAAGTTTTATTGTTTTTTGTGTTCCAGGCGGCTTGCGACAATTTTTGAAAAATTCGTCTGTGGCGGCTCGGCTAGGGCCGACGGCTCCTGCGAATCGGCGCGGCGGCGCTCTGGTCTGCACCAAGCGTAAGAAAAAATTACTTTATTTCGATTTTACTGCTATACGCAAGAATATAGCCCTGGAAGATGACGAAAGAAGCACAATACACTCCTTTAATGTATATTAATAACCCTTATCACCACTTTCAAATTTCGTCTACTTTCAGATTTTTCTCCCACATTGAAATTTTCATATTCAACAAAATTTATCCATTCATGGAATGTTATCTGATCATTGACATGAAAACAATTCGCTTTAATAAAGTTAACAGTTATATTATCGTAGCCAACAGTTCGAGATATCTAATTCTTTGTAATTCACTCGTTCTTTAGCTTAACTTTTTAATTTGCGGGCATCAATAAGTCCGTCGGTAATGTGAAGCTCGTTAGTAAGTAAATAAGCATTTGCACTTTTGAGGGGGAGTGATAATAAAGGTCACACGGAAGCGACTTTCGGCATAGTTCCTAAACTTTTGCTTCGCAAAAATTAGAAAATTATTTCAAAATCATAATTTCGATTATAACGTGTTCTTCTCATTGCGAAAGTGAAAAATAATTCAGATGTCACCGTCAGAAACTTGAGCACTTCGAATGTGGTTCTATAAATAAACATTTTCTAAAAATCATTTTAATGCATCTGTGTTGGACAAACATCGCATTCTTCTTGTGAATCAAAAAAACTGGTGTAAGAGCAACAGAGAAATTAGAAACTGTGTGTCATATTTGGTACCCGCTCGCTTCAATTTCATCTATAGCAGCGTGGTCTATTGACGCAAGGAGACTGTACTTTCTCTTCTCTTATCCATTCTAAATATCACGTTGAGCGAATTGTGATGGAATACCAGCAGAACAACACCAACATTAAATACTGCGATACATAGTGCGATAAATTAGCGTTCAACGTATGATTCAGAACGTTTTTAATTACGATTTGTGTCTGTTCCATTGAGAACTTTGGATATGGTAAAACTTCCTATACACATCCGATCATTACTTTTTAGGGCCCATAACGCTTGCGCCAAACGATAGAAATTAGGTACAAAGTAGCTTCTCCAACCAGTTTCACAAGGACGATTTCTACCTCATCAGTTGTGGTGGGTGGCGGAGACAACATTTCCTCACAAAATTATCTCAATCTCCCAATCAAAGCTAATGCACAAATTTTATTAAGACCCAAAAAAACTCACAATAAAATGCGGCATAGTGCAGAGCCTAAATATATTGTCATTCAATAATTCTCAATGGGTGATGATAACATTTATTTCGTCACTCCAACAACGAAAAGCGTAATTTTCACTTTCCAAATGGGAGCCAAAATGAAATAATGCAAATCTCAATTAACCAAGAGAACCGAAAAATGTTTTGCTTCTCTAAGGCTAGATTTGCTCTTAAAAAAATATCACTCCGTTTTGAGAGACTTTTTTTAAGTGCAAACCAGGGCTAAAGAGGGCCCAAAATTGTTTTGGTTCTCAAAAGAGAGCCGAAAGTAACTGATGTACACAACAAGAGAAGTGTAATGTGTTTCAGTTTTCGCCACGGGCAGCATTTATCGCACAATGTTGAATTTTTATACTTTCATCCCTTGTGATCCAAATAACTAATGAAAGGATTTTAGAAAGATCCACATTTTCGGCCGCAAACATGAAACACAAGGACAAGTACTTTCGAGGACCGAAATATCTTTGCCGTATGACGTGTTACGTTTTATATGGTTCATATTAGAGCCGAAAGTAAAAATGTCAATTTTGAGGAGAGAAAGTTTAATTTCATTGGTATTTAAGAGTAATGAGATGTTAGTACAATCAGAACAATGTATAATGGAAAGACTTTCGTGTTTTGTTCTTGTCTTACAATGTTGCATTACGGTCGACATGCGTTGTTGCATCTAAGATATTGATTCAATCCAAGTGCATGAGAGCCAACTAGAATGCTAATACTGTTGCGTGTATGTAATTAGTTTGAATTTCTTAAGAAATTTAAAAAAAAAAACAGTATAACGCTAAATCGTTTTATTTAAATACTTTAGAGTGTTATACTTCGGAGAGTTTGATAATTTTAGCACTTTTCATTATAGCAGTTACCCTCCCACAGAACATATCGTTTTATTAATTAATCTTTGAAATTATATGGCAATGGTATAAAGACAGGCTGAGGTTATGTTTGCCTTTGGTTCCTTACAGTGCCGTAGCTACTAGGGCGCTAAGGTGTTTTAAGCTCACCTTCAAAACTCTGCAGTTCATCCTGGATCGACGCTCGACTTTTACAGAAATCTTGAGAAAACTCATTTCCTATCTCAATCCTAAGTAATAAGCTTCTCACTTCCTTGTAGCAACGTCTTTAAAGGTTGCAAGCAGATAAGAGTTTGATGCAGAAGACTGATCTAGATCTTTCGACTGCTGCACGAATTCATAACGAAGATCTTAGCCAAAGCTTTCAATTAGTGAAACTCTTTATTCTCAGCGATCAGCTCATCTCAAAGTGAGGACCCAAAGTAGAGAGGTCTCGAACCCATTAATTGATTTATTATTTGAATTTTTTTTCGAACAATTACAAAAATAACAACAAGAGACCTAGCGCCTAGGCCACCTTATTGGACCCATTGTGCTCTATGGTTGGTTTGTGGTTGGCGATGTTGTGATTGTTGCTTTTAATGATACCTTAAGTGTATGTATTGTGATTTCCCAAGAGCTTCGTTACTGCGGTGTCGCTTTTAACTATTTGATTTCTTTGATAAAAGATATCACTTCGGTGTGATATAAAAGTCTCCTAGATGTTTAGTTCTAAGTCTGGGTAAAGAAAGGTAATGGAAGCTGCTATTTCTGGTACGTTTCTGTTCTGTTAACAGCCTCAGGGACTTCCTATTCAAGATATTTGCATTTGCAACCCTCCTGAAGGATTACGTAGCGTTAGTTGGGTCCACCTTATTTACCCTACAGCCTCAAAAGTCAAAAGTCAATAGTCAAAGAAGGACTACCAATCAAAAAGAGTTTGTTGAACCCCGACAAAGGATTGATTTTGGGCTTACATTCCATTCCATAACATTCCATAAACATAACAAGGCGTTCAAATTATTTACAAAATGAATTTCACCAAATCTTTTTTGGTAATTTTTTAAGTTTGAAATTTTTTAAGGCATGAAAGGTATGCCAAAGCCTTAAAGAGCCTTTTGTGCTTATAATTCGCCGAGATATAAACGAAAACGTTTCTTGACCGATTTTCCCCAAATCACTTTTATTAAAAAAAGATTTGAAAAATGGGGAAAGATTTACTCGATTCATAGAGAAAAAACACGTGCGACCATTGTAGAGACTTCGAGAAGACGTAGAGATTTCAAAGACCCAGACTCAAAAAATTTTCTTTCATAAAATGTTGGGTATTCATATATCTCCCGATTTTAAAACGATTTATGAAACATTTACTCGAATTATGTACAAAAGACCTAATACTTAAGAGGCAAAAATGTCCAGATTCAATCCCATAACTTTCAGTGGAAAAAAAATATTAAATCGGTCAAGACGGACGGACATCGTTTTTTTTGCAGAATTGTCTTATTTAGATCCCAAAACGAAAAACTAACTAACTCCCGGATCGAAATTGCCCTGGTTACAAACGTAGTGGTAAGTCCAATAGGCCCCTCCTCGTATGGGTCTTCAAATTGTAATTGTAATTTACAGTCGACTATTTTTTATTTCGGATAGTCGGAACCTCGATCCTCGACATGAGAACGCAAATTCACAAATGCAACCACGAATTGATTACTTTCAGCATAATTTTCTGAGCGACTGTAAACATGAAAGCGAAAAGAAAAAAAAATATTTACTCGAACTGTCTGATTTCTCGTTATCTACCTAACCACAAATAGATAAGACAATATAAATTGTATTGCTCTTGACTCGATGTAGTTTCTTGTTGTCGTTCCTTCCAAAACAACAATTTCATTTCTTATAAATTGCATTGACTTCGAAGAAATTCATTTCAATGTCAAACGAATTGTACGACGTTATTATTGTTGGAGGTGGAATCAGCGGTAAAGTTTATTGTGCGAATTTCGTTTGGTTAAATTACAATAAAATGTTTTATTGAATAAAAGGTCTTGCTGCTGCGAAATGGTTGAAAGAAAATGGTTTAACCAATGTGCTGGTTTTGGAAGCCCGAGATAGAGTTGGTGGTCGTACGCACACAAAGCGGGACCCGAAAGTTGGTTGGGTTGATCTGGGTGGATCCTATGTTGGTCCAACACAAGATCATTTACTTCGAATAGCTAAAGAACTGGGAGTGGAAACTTTCTTGGTTAACGAAATCGAAGATCTCGTTTACTTTAAAAAAGTGAGTATGAAGACGCCCACCGCAACAATGCCTGGTACTATACATTTTCTCAATCAGGGAACACGTTATACTTTTCCATATAATGGACTCCCAAAATTGGCAAACGGTGGTCAAGAAGACCTCCTCAAGCTTCTACATCGCCTAGACGAATTGGGAGAAGATATTTCTGTGCGTGAACCATGGACATCTCCCAGTGCAACGGAACTTGATTCTATTACATTTAAAGAATTTCTAGACAAAGAATTTCCTGGCGAAGGCGTTCGCGACTACGGCCTCTTAGTTCATAACGCATTTTTGGCAGCTGCTTCGCATGAGTGTTCTCTATTGTTTGTTGTTTGGTACATTAAACAGGCTTTCGGAACTCGGCGCATATTTTCTGCAACAAATGGTGGCCAGGAACGTAAATTTCATGGCGGTTCACAGTTGATTAGTGAAGGCCTTTCTGACAAAATTGGTCGTGAAAACATTCTTCTCTCAAAAGTTGTCAATAAAATCGAGCAAAATTGTGATTTCGCTACGGTATCGACAATCGACAATCAAATTTATAAAACAAAGCACGTGATTATTGCTATGTCGCCATGTCTAATACCTAGAATTTATTTTAAGCCGGAGCTAGAACCTCTGAAAAATCAACTCTACCAGCGCATGCCAATGGGTTCGGTTATTAAAACTATCGTCTATTACGAAAGTTGCTGGTGGAGAGGTCTTAATATGTGTGGTAACTAATGTCGTACTTTACCAAATATTTTCGAAAATAATCGACCGTCTTAAAGGTACACTTTTGGTAGATGGAAGTGATGGGGATATGGAAGCAAGTCCTGTGGAATATACTTTCGACGATACCAAACCCGATGGATCGAAGCCAGCGATAATGGGATTTATATTAGCTAATCGAGCACGAAAGTTAAGAAATTTAACACCCGAAGAAAGGCGAGATTTGATCTGTAAAAGTTACGCTAAAGGATTTGGTTCAGACGAAGCTTTACGGTAGGTCATACGGCAAAAAGAACTTTGAATGAAATATAAATATAAACTACACTCCTCAGACCGGTCCACTACGAAGAATTCGATTGGCAGGCAGAGAAATTTTCGTCAGGTTGTTACACAGGTATTTGTTCTCCCGGCGTTATGACGGTCTATTGGCCATATTTAAGAAGTCCGCATGGAAGAATTTTTTTCGCTGGCACTGAAACCGCAACCGTTTGGAGTGGATACATGAATGGCGCTGTCGAAGCTGGGGAACGGGCGGCTCGAGAGGTACTTGCAGAAAGGGGCTTGATAAGCAAAAATCAAATTTGGAGAGATGAGCCAGAATCGAAGGATTTCCCTCATAAACCATTTGACGATATGGTTCTGTGAATTGCTCCCGAGGAAGTGAATGTGAAAGAAATTTAATTGATTTAAAATACAATTACATAATTTGAAAATTGCCTATTTAATTCTGCACCAGCTGATGCACTCATACAAAGAAAAGCAAACAAATTCGTAATTGCAACTCAAAAACATATGCAAGTGACCCTTACACATCAGAATAGATGTGGCAAACAGAGTTGATGTTACGAAAAGACTCGAACGTATTTAAGTAAATATTGCCTTAACTCTTAAGTGTTTGAAATTACGTCCACATTAAAATGTATTGGAAACTGCCGAAATGGCAATATTGAAAAACCCGTCCGAAGCAACACTGTAAAAAAACCATTCTAAAACCTCAAAACTGGCCCCTAAATAGACAAAAATGTTCACCTCAATTTTCTCTACAACAGCAAAAAACCATTTTGTGTGTTACTGCCGATCTTCGTACTGACCTAGGGACATTACGAGAGGCCTCTGACACATACTTCTATAATTCTAGGATTAGCAGAAGTGGATAAGGCAGTGACACCACCCTAGCACCTAGGCCTCCAATGGGCCTGTTGTGCATCCACGGTTATTTAGTACCTTTTCCTGTCATTTAGGTACTTTAGAATATACTTAGGATGTGTACTCCAAATATAGCTATATTTTATAGTATAATTTCCTTGGAATGTTCTGGGTATAAGCTGGGCATAAGTAAAGGAAATGTTTGGAAATGCTTGGACTGAGCCGGGTTAAGCTGCGGGGGTTGGTAGGTGTGCTTACAGGACACACCAACTTGAACTACCACCTTAATAAGATAGGGGTTGTGAATACTCCAACGTGTAGGGGGTGCGGTCTTGAACCAGTGACCGCCAGACATTTCACATGCGCTTGCCCTGCGCTTAAAGCTCTCAGGACGAGGTATTTAGGAGACTTTTACCTCACTCCTGAAGAACAAATGAAACTGAGTGTGCCTAATGTTCTATCTTTTATTATAGGTAGCAAGTGGCTCATCGAACCCGAGAGGGAAAATTCACAATGAGGCGTAGCACAATGGGCCCAACAAGGACGGCCTGAGTGTTTTTCATTTTATATAATTTAGCCAAGCGTATGGATTTAATTACCTTGGTTACCTCATAAATAAACCGAACCAAAACCAAAGGAAATGTTCAGCGGTTTTACGCAACTTGGTGTATTCCTAATACCCATAATGTGGAGGTGGTTGTTAAGAGTGTTGTGACGCGTTAGTATATCTGCAACCCTCTTAAGTTGTTTCTTATCCAGGGAGGGAAAATATTTGGAGTTGAATAGGTTGATTGCGATGCAATTTTTTGCTTGCCTGGCCTTGCTGGTCGTTTCCCATTCCCATATACAAATAAATTCAGTGTGGAGGGCGAGTGCCAGTCTCGCTAGTTCGTCACTCTCTTCAATGCCACTGTGCCCTGGCACCCAGACTAGCGTAGTTTATAGGATATGTTAAGATAAATAAGATAAAGCGAGTACTCCCGAAGTCAGTCCTACTGAAAATATATTTTGCTCTAAGGCATATCTTACCGGTCCGACCATAGTACCGACCTAGGGCCCTAAGGAGAGGCTTCGGAAACATACTTACTAGACAAAAATGTTTCCCTCAATTTGCTTTGCAACATAGAAAAAAAATGTTATTGGTTAGGGCCGGCCTTAGGACCGACCTGAGGCCAACTTGGGGCCCTAAGCAGAGGTTTTTGAATATAATTCGGTGCCCGAATCTACAAAATCGGTTAAGTAAGATTTATGTAAAAACATATGAAACATATATATGAAAACATATTCCTTAACTCTTAAGTGTTTGTGTTTGAAATTACGTCCGCATTAAGTTGTATTAGAAATTTCCGATAAGGCAATATTGAAAAACCCGTCCGAAGAAACAGTGTAAAAGAACTCTCTCGAAAGCACAAAATTGATCTCCAAATAGACAAACATGTTCACTGATAAAAAACGTACGTGCTGGAAGTTAACTTAAGTGCCTGAAGTACAAAATCGACCACGGTAAGTTTTTTTCGGAACTTACTTCGGGCATGTATACTAACGTCCGGCATGTATGTTAACGATACCGTCACCATGATGCGTTATAATAGTACATTACGTACGTGCTTCCAAATTTTTATTTTGACGAGTGGGAAGGTTACGGCCCGACCCGAGGGCTGTATTCCCACTCGTCAAAATAAAAATTTGGAAGCAGTTACGTACGGTTTTTTACGTGTTGAAGCAATGTAAATGCGCATTGCTGAAACACGTAAAAATATTTTACTTTCATTGCGTTCAAGAGTACTCAGTAAATATTGCAAAATTGGATTCTGTGTACTATAGCACACTCAGAATTCAAAAGGAAAAAAATTACAACGATTTTTTTCCCACTTTTTTGTTTTGAACCCATCCAAGTTCTAGCCGCAACCTCTGATGCTTAACTTCAACGCATGACACTCTGCCACGTTACCAATCTTGCTATCGGGCATATACCTTTTGTATGAACTATTTCTGAAGCGTTGTTACTACACATTTCCATTGTATATACATGCCACATGTATACAAACGTCCCATATGTTAGCAGTAGCTATACATGCGGGACGTATGGTGAAATTGAAAATTTTAAACATGTACACTAACATATGAGCCGGAAACTATGCATACTGTGTGGCTAACTTATATGCCCGAAGTATAATAAAATTTTCCTTTTTTCAGTGTTCGCCTCAATTTTCTCTACAACATAGCTAAAAACAATTTTTTTGTTAAGATCCGACTTTAGGACCGACCTAGGGCCATAAGAAAATGCCTCTGACAGATACTTCCATAGACAAAAATGTTTCCCTCAATCTGCTCTGCAATATGTCAAAAAGCACTTATGACCCTAGCATAGAATTGTTTTTAGTGCCCTAGCTAAGTCCAAGGACTTAAATCCAAAAAAGGTTCTTCCATAAATTGTCGGCCATGTCCAGATCTTCAAAACTAAAAAAAATTATGAAAATCAGAAAAGATTTACTCGAGTTATGTACAAAAAACACGTAGAATCGTTTTTAGTGCCCTAGCTAAGTCCAAGGACTCAAATCCAAAAAAGTTTCTTCCATAAATTGTCGGCCATGCCCAGATCTTACAAACAAAAAAATCTATGAACATCGGAAAATATTTACTCGAGTTATAAATAAAAAACCAAAAACCACTTAAACGGCCCTAGCACTGCGGCCTATGGGCCGACAGTGCCCAGATTCAATTTTCTCTACAACATAGCGAAAAAAATGTTTTTGTTAAAGGCCGACTTTACGACCGACATAGGGTCATAAGGGGTCATTCTTTGTGAAATGAGCCAAACTAATATGACGCGTTGGACGAACTTAATGAAATTATGACGGGTGGTAGGACTAATTGATATAAGAAAATTGAGGAAGACACTTTTCCGGGGAGAGTCTTAGTTTAGCTGGCACGACTAGTTAAAAATGCACTAAAATCGGGTACAGTCATTTCTTTAAGATTAGACGTTAGATGAGTCTTTGAGGTAAAAACTAGATCGATTCGAAAAAGACAATTTTCTGGCCTCCGCAGGCCTTCCTATTGAAAAATTCGAGTTTTCGACATGAGTACCCTCCTTGATTTTTACTTTCATCATAAAAAAAAAACTTTACTTCATTTCTCACATATCCTGGAAAAATTACGTTGGAGAGTTTTCTCCTTATCGAGAAAAAAATTAAAAATTGGTGAAAATGTTCATTTTTGATTTTTTCTGAATCGGGGGGGGGGGGGTGTCTTCAAATTCGTACGTACTTTCAAGGGGGGTGTTTGGAAATGTACGGAATTCCAATATTTCAGTGCAAAAGTCAGCTTTTCAGCTTTTCCACTTAATAAACACTTCAAAACGCATAATTTTTTCGACCAATTTGTTTGCTCACTTAATCTTAAACTGAATAATCAATTTAAATGACAGAAAATATTTTCTACGAGTCAGAAATGTTTCAAAACTGAGTTGATATATTTGCAAATATTTGTAAACGTGAAAAGCCAACAAAGACGGAGGCCATTTTTATTTGCAATCATCAACTCAAAAGTTTTTGTATCAATTTCTGACTTTTAGAAAATGTTTTCTGTCATTAAAATTGATTATTCAGTTAAAGACTAAGTGAGCAAACAAATTTGTCGAAAAAATTATTCGTTTTGAAGTGTTTATAAAGTGGAAAAGCTGAAAAATTGAAGAATGGAGAATGTTAAAGTTTTCCGAATAAATCAGAAATTTGTCCTCTGAATATTTTTTGCGTTGATAGGTGTAAGTCTGAAATAGTTTTGCGTAAAATTAGCCAATTATTTTGCAAATTTTTTTTTATTTAAAGTTATTGGAAACCATTCGCAATAATTTCCTCATTAATGAAAATGTACAAAATTTGCAACTTTACCATACAAATATATTCAAATCTATCATATAGTCACTCCTAGTGCCATCTGTTGATATATGCAATTTTATAATGTCGGACATCACGACCTCCCTGCGAGTAACACTGTAATGTGTAGATTTTAAATTCTTCACTCTGGCTAAAATGACATAATTGTGTCTCGTTCGCTCACACAGCACATCAAACTGTTTCATGTAAAAGCCATCAAAAAGTCACAGAGCTTGTATGACAATTTGTCATCGGTGGTTTGTCATAATGATTTGTCATTGGTGAATAAAGCAATGACATATAAGCTCGAATTAACTTTCTTGACTATACTCTATCGCTGCTTTCATATACCCATTACAATGGTTTATTAATGATGTTTATACCGTCCTATTATCTTGTTCGGTAATGACAGCATACCTTTCGTTATTCATTAAACATTTTTAGTTTTCAATTCAGTCACCTCACAAAATTTTGTTTAAGTCAAGAACTTGTCAAATTTGTCTTGTCGACGTCTCTCATACCAAACGCCTATATAAATCGACTTAATTTCTATTTAAAAATGTTAATACATTCGAAAAATTCAGAAGTCTGCGGTATGCATGCAAATATTTGAAGTTATTTAAGATCGGAAAATAATTTTAACGAGCACGAAACACAAAGGACAAGTTAAAATTACGAAAATTTCATTATCTGTACGTCAAACGTATGTTGTTGTTAGCATTGTAGACAAGACATTCTGGTAAAATATTTATCTGGCTTACACACAATGTTATTCACTTTAGATAAACAGTAAACATATTTTGTCAAAACATTCTTTCGCTATTGGACGAAATTTTTCGTTGTGGGAACTATTTTCATATTTAGTAAAAACACTTGGGATTTTTCTTTCCATATGTTTACCGAAAATGTTTAGTTTGCTTATCGAAACACTGTAACAGAATGGGTAGACGAAGAAAAAAATGGTACGCTATACCATCAGTACAACTGGAAATAGCGAATTGTATGGGATCGAAACGAAGATTTATGGAAAGTCAGTCGAGCTTAGTGCGATCATTTCAATGGCGAATTGAATTTTCTCATTTATGAAAATAATATTTAAGAGATCAGCAAGTCTAGAGCAGATGAAGATAGTCGGTGACTTCGGGTGTGCATGTTGGGAAAAGCAGGGAGGTGCGGCAAATGATTGCTGCTATTGCTTGTCAAAAATTCAAAACAAAATATAAAAAAACATATGAAGGGACCCGTACGTATCAGAATAGATGCGTCGAACAGAGTTGATGTTACGAAAAGACTCTAACGTATCTAAGTAAATATTGCCTTACGACCACATTAAATTGTGTTGGAAATTGCCGATAGGGCAATATTGAAAAATCCGTCCGAAGAAACGGTGAAAAAAAACCTTTCCGAAACCTTAGGACCGACATGAGGCCCACCTGAGCCCTAAGCACAAGCAAAAGTTTCTTTTATAAATTGTCGGCCATGCCTTTCAAATAATTTTTTTTTCGAAAATCGGAAAAGATTTACTTGAGTTATGTACAAAAAGCTCGTAGGGCCCTAGCAGAGACTCGTTTGTAGTGCCCTAGCTAAGTCCAAGGAATCAAATCCAAAAAAGTTTCTTCCGACACATCTATCAACATACGTCGAAGACGGTAGCTATCATTGTCTCCATCGACGTACCGGTCACTATTAGCGTACAAAACGAACTGTTTTTAAATACTTTTCAAGGACTGAATGTGAACTGCGGGATGAGGTGTCCAAATTGTACTGGCAAATTCTAGATGCGAACGACCTATGGCGGAGTAAAGCATTGTGGATGTGTTAACGTTAAAACGTCCATAACACTGACGCTTGACAAATTAAAGCATAGACTTAGCTTTATTGATCGAAATTTCCCAGTGTTCATTAAAGGAATAGCTATCGTCATACGTAAGACCGATATCCTTCGTACTATAAACACGTTTGATTGTCTTGCCCTTTATGTGGTAATCCGCTAAAGGAGTACGCTTTCGAGAGATGGTGGTCACTTTACATTTGTCAGTATTTAGTTCTAAATCATTGTCAAAGCACCATTTAATGAAATTGTTAATTGAATCTTGCATAGAATGTGTGTCTTCGATGGTCGAAATGCTGTTATGAACGATTTTCTTATCTCTTGTAGAACCAGAAGTGGAATCGGAGTCGTTGAATAACACCAGAAACATTAGTGGACCTAATATTGAGCTTTGACCGATTCCTAAAAGACATCAATCAAATCGGATTTGGTGGAGTTTATCTTAACCCTCTGCTTCCTTCCTTGAAAGAATGAACGGAACCATAGGAGCAATGAGTTGCAGATTCGGTACTTGTCAGAAGATAGCTTTGTAGTAGATCGTATAACATTGAAGGCCTTATGAATATCGGCGAGAAATAGATCAGTTTGCCCGTTTTTATCGAAGGATTCATGTACCATGATCGATAATTCCATCAGATTAGATTTAACACTTCTGCTAGGAAAGAACCCGTGTTGCGATATTGATGAATGCGGGAAGATATTAACTTTAGTTAGCCAGCAATTATAATTTCGAACACCTTCGCAAAGATTGGGGAAAGACAAACACCCCTGCCAGATATAAAGACTGGAATTTCGTGACCTGTTTTCCAGAACGTGGAATAGTAGCATTCTAAAAGAGATCTCGAGTATATTGTTGAAAGTGGCTTCTGCGCATTCACGTAGAAACAGCGGAGCCATATTATCCGGACTAATCCCTTTGCTTAGGTCCATATTCATCAGTGTTTTCATTACGATATCCTTTGTTATCATGGGAGCGCGGTAGCGATGCGCCCGTGACGCAGGTCCCCATACGAACAAAAAATTCAGAAAATTTTTTTTCGTAGACTTCGGAACCACAATTGATATCAGTTGTTTTGGAAGAAGGGACGAGGACTTGCGTACATTTCCCTTTTAAAAAGGGTTTTTGTTGTGATGATAATTTTATAGAAAAACCAGTATAATCACGTGAGTTGATAAAAAAAGCAGCTTTTAATCGTCAACAGCGTCATAAGAATGTTTTTTATATATACAGAACCAAAATATTTGGCGAACAAATTAGCCTTTTCAGCGTCGTTAGTTGCATTTTTATCGCCGTAGGTCATCTTTCCCGGAAGGCTACTTTTCTTATATATTGAATTAATGTAATTCCAAAACTTTCTCGGTTATTTTTGATAGTTGGATGCCAGAAAACGCAAGAAAGCGTTCGTTGTAACGTTCGTCATGGTATTTTTCAAATTCAATGGCTATAAACGAAGACACGTCTTTGTTCATATTGTTTTTAGAGGATTTATTCAGGAATCTCATTAATATCAGTTTAGCATCAAGTCACGGTGGATGACTCGTCGAGTGAAGTGTAGCTTTGGGAATGAGATTGACAAAAATGCATAGCATTTGTCGTACAAGGCTTTGAGCATATCATCTAAATTCTTTCCATCGAATAAAACATCGTAATCTACTTGATCAATTTAATAACGGATTTAGCTGTATAGGGGTTTCTTAAAGCAACAAATTTGTTTGAAGGATGTCGATGTAGAATAGACAGCTGGTTCGCATTCAATCAAGCAATGAGTTGGGACATGTGACCTGTCCTGAGATGAATCTGGTATCAGTGACAGATCAGCTCGATTGATAGCAAATAATTCTGGCATGTTAATATAAGTGAGGTCGAGAACGTTTTGTGATGAGATTTGTAGATCAGATATTTGGAAAAGAGAGGATGTCATATTTCTTGCAATGCGAATGCCTTCATCGATTGGGAATCACCGATCAATGGCAGATAGCCAAAACCATCTTCGTTGAATGACCATTTGACTGAAGACATGTTGAGATCGTCAATCGCAAGGAAAATATCGCCATGGTTGATCATAGAGTATGCAGTTGTAATTGCTTGCAAATCCTCGTTGGATCCATACTGTATATATAACCCATAGACATAAATCTTTGAATATCTAAGATGAATATTATTGCAGATAGATTCTTGTAATTATATATAATATATAAACTATATAAAATGCCTGTAAAGCGGTGTCAATGAAAATAGCGAATGTTTAAAATAAAATTATTAAAAAGCAATAATTAAGTTTTGTATTCTTCTGCAGAAACCGTTCAAGCCACCGTGTTTTCTGTCAAGTTTATTCATAATCTAATTTGAGATGCGAAATACCACCTTTTGCACGGTTATTGCAGAAGTTCGTTCGTTTAATGTATAAAGTTCAAATATTATGCCTTGCTTTGACGAAGTCCCTCTAAAGGCCTGATTTCTAATTTGTGTACGTTTTTCTTGAAATAGTGGCGTATTTATGAATAGATATTGAATTTCCTTGCTTCATTTGGTAAACATTAAACAGTTTTTCATCAAGACTTTACTGACGTCCAGCCGCCGCTTTAGGCCGGATTAAGCCGTCATTTTAGCCGCCGCCTACTTCTTTTTTCGCTAGCCGCCGCCGACATTTTTCAATCGGCTCTCTAGTCTGTACAGACTTCGAATGGAGGAAAGCAAGGATAAGAAGGGGTCGTATAGAGCCCTCTTTCTTCGGGTCAAATAGACAAAGAATTGGTTGGTCCCATAGAGTCATAAAGTAACGACAGGGTTTGGTTTATAGGTGTCAGGTAATGGTACCATGATCCCTTCATTAAAATGTGTTGTCTGAATCAATTTCTCAAAATTCTAAGATGAGACAAACAGTAAATTTAGTCTGCATTAGTCACTAAATTTCCTGAAAATTGATTAAAGAATTTAGCTTTAAGATGTGGACGAAACCAGGTTGGCAAATAATATATATTTGCAATTCACCGACAAAAACCCGCTTTTTCGTGCGTCATTTCGGTGTCGCATGAAGTCATTTTGCCGCACTAGTGCAATGAAGGTTTTTTACGCACTAGTGCGATGAAGGTTTTCCTACGCACTACTACTATTGCGATGACGGTTTTATTACGCACTACTACTAGTGCGATGACGGTTTTTTACGAACTAGTGCAATGAAGGTTTTTTTACGCACTACTTGAATTAAATGTTTATATTAAAAGAAAATCTCGTTTTTGTCGGTGAATTGTAAAACACGTTGTTTGATACACGTTACGTATGCTGGTACTTTAAGGCACACGATGTGTTGACGAACTCGCCTTCGGCTCGTATCGGCAATCTCACATGTAGTGCGTTGAACTACCTTCATACGTACCCATATCACCATGGACAAAAATATTCCCCTCAATTTTCGCTAGAGCATATCGTACAGGACGTTATAATTGACGATATATTTATTAAAAACCACAAACTATCGGGGAGGTCGAGTAGCCTGAGTTAGGCCCTTTACATGGACCCTGCAGCCCGAACCACTTAATGAATTTTCACCATTTTTTTTTTTTGCTAGTTTCCGGTGGTCCATAACTTTTATTTAAAGCCTTAGAAAGCAATTTCTGTGTTTCTTTCGCAGAGCTATATGCTAAAACGTATCACCGACCCCCGGAAAACCATGTTTTTGACCACTTTTACGGTTATAACTTCGAAAGTACTTCATCGATTTTGCTCATCTTTAAACTTGAACTCACTTTTTCGATTAAATTTCAGGGGAAGAAAAGACTTTGAAAATCGGACATGTTTCACTTGGTCAAAGCCATATAAAAGTGACGAAAATTCGTCATTTTTTTGGCAGACTTTAATTAAAATGGCTTTGTCATTGCGACGCGTGGGCATAACAGATCTAGCCAAGGAAAAACATATCGAGTGAAGTGAAAATGGTCTAAACGGGTAAGTGCTAAATTCCGTCCTCGGCAGAAAAAACTCCCAGAGTCGTTTTCAGCGCTGTATTAGGTCGAAATTGGCCAAAGAAAATACTAAATCGTCTGCATATTATGTAGAATTAATTAATCCTTAAACAAACAGCCCGAAAATGTAAAGCAGTAATTTCCCACTTACGTAAGTTTAAGGAAATTCATTAAAGCTAACTATTGTTTTACTATCAAGTAACTCTCTAAACTTGTAGATCTAACATCTGTAAACTTTGCTTAATTCATTCGGGAAGGCAATTTATTAAAACCCGAGTTATTCATTTATTCACGCAGAAATTGAAACATAAACACATATAGCATCTTACACATGGGAAAACAATAATTTCCAGCTTCCAACCGTAGAGAATTAATTTTGATAGCTCGCCGTATTTGGCATCACATTTTCAATGTAATGTAGAACAGCATATGTTCACAGCATTAAATCGAATGGTAGGATTTTCATGTTACATGTTAAAATAAGCGTAAGTATTGGGCGAAAGTAAAACGAAATGTGAAATGTGACTTCAACCTTAGCAGTTGTGTGTGAATATAGGAATATAATTCATAGACTGAAATAGAACAAAGGAATGGCTACATAAATCTTCCTTATTCTACAAATCTTTTAGATGAGACTCATAACCTTACGTTACGTGCGTTTTGTTATATTACACACAATAAATTAAGGTTCTTCGAAAAGTCATTGTTTTCGAAAGGGAATCACACTATACAAATATAAGATGCTCTAATAAAATTGATACTTTTTCCGTTTCAAAAACCATTAAATGTTAAACATTAAGACACTGTGCAACAGTCTTCCAAGATGTACTTATTTGAACACGTATGAGACACAGAACACTTTGCAAGTGACGTATCATATTTAGGATAAGTGTTGGCAAGGATGACGCCATACATGTCAGGAAATCATGGGAGTTTGCTGCTTGGGCAAGAACAGGTTTCTGAGTTTTAACATTTGGGAATCATTTTTTCTGAGAGCTAGGCGGTTTGGGAAAGGAGAAAACGGGCAATGTGGTGGTCAGGTCATACCGTAGATCAATTCTTTGCTAATAACTGAGTTTTACGTCGATTAAAAAAAACTTATGAATTCAATAGAATTCGGAGTTGCGACTTTAGCGAAATACATGACGTGAAGTTATATTTCCAATGAAAATGAAGACAAATCAATTCCACATTTTTTAAATATAACAGTCAATTAATGTTCTGTTCATAGAATATCTGAATTGCTCGTGTTTCTTAATTAACAACTGTTTTCCAACTAATTTGATTATTTTTAACAACATTTCATGATACTGACTGATGGTATACATTATCGATTTTTTCTGGAGAAAAGTTTGAAATTCATTTTAAACCCTAGTTATAAAGACTGCTATCGATAATGGTTCAATGCTGATGACGTGTTGTTTGATTTCGTTTTTAAAGCAAAACGAATTTCTTGTAGTTATACATAAATCGTTTGATAAAACTCACCCAACATTTTACGAATACGTGGGCGGACATAAAAATGATGTTTTTTCCCCGGTAATCGAGTCAAAATTTCCCGGGAACTAAAAATCAGCTTGCTATTTCCCTAATTTTTGTTGCTGTGATTTCCCTATTTTATCTGGTATTTACCAAATAAGCAAATTCAAATAAATTAAAAAAAAACTTTGCTCGTTCCAAATTATTTTGCCCTTTGATCTTTTGAGCAGAAGCGTCAGTTAGACCTGTCATTGAAACCAGGCCCGTAGCCAGAATAAATTACCAGGAAGAGCTGAGCCCTAAACCTCAATGCAAATCAGAAATATGGACGAAGTTATAATTTTGAGCCGCACATGAAATTTTTAATCATCTATTGTCACAAGTAGAAGACCTACAGATTTATAAATTTTTAGTTTTATGATAAACCATTAAACCATTCATGGAGTTTGAATTTTCCATTTTCATCCATAAAATCCCGTCAGCCTATTTCGATGATTTTTTGACTCCCCTCCCCCTTGTCCTCTTGTGTGTCACTTTCGCGATCCCCCTCCCCCCTGTGGACGTCATGTCAGAGATTTGAAATTTTCAGTTTTAAAAAAACTCTAAAATAAGCAGTTTTCGTTTCACAAAAAGTTGATTTTTGCTTCGCCCATCAAAAAAGCTCTTTTATTGGCGACTTTTCTGCAAAATCGTTATGTTGCGATGCATTTTATATCATTATTATCTATTGTATCGACGAAATGTTTTTTGCGAAATGTGTAGCGACACTAGAGTAAATTGTAGATACGTCCGCCCTGCTGCGCCCCTCTGGCTGCGGGCCTGATTGAAATGTAGGTTGAGGACTCTGCCATCGGATCAAAGCCTCTCTCTCCACAATTTTAGTATCGAGGCCGAGGAGTCGCTTTAGTCCATTTAATACCATTTAGTCCATTTAATCCACAAATCTCAGAAGTGAGTCACCCCTCGATCTCTTCTTCATTTCGTTCGTGATTACCCTACCCATTCCCTCGACGATGTGTTCTACAAGTTGCTGTTAAGCTCAAGTGTAAACGTTGCCAATATCTTTATATACAATGAAGAAATTTATAATTTGCTGATTCTACACATTCACACGTTTCATTACTTTCAGCTGTTTTGTCATTTTTACAACAATAGCAACATCTAATAATGAAAAATAGAAAAAGAGTTAAAATAAAAATTTCTTCATTGTAGTTGGGAAGTTTCTAACAGCTTTTTATATGATATTTACTTCCGAACGACGAAGATACCGACGTCCCTATGACGAATATCTACTTCCCAAAGGCATATACTTCTCAACGTTCCCTATATGGTATTAATAACTACTTCCCTATATTGATACAAAAAAGAAAATCTACTTCGTAGCCGACTACCCAACGACAACTATTTTCCAGCGATGCTGTCTTTCCTATTATTCAATTGCCCAGTTCCCATCGAAATCTACTTCCCTATCGTACCAATATCAACTTTCAAACGATGCCGATACATACTTCCCCACTATTTCCCTATGATCGGCTTGGGCGCTTTCCCTGCGAACCTAAATTATGTCATGTATGTACTTTGTCATGGTATGGTATGTGGAGTTAGTATCGAATCCGGATTTCAACATGCTTAGAAACTAGATCAAACCGGAACTGAACCTTGTGATGAGATTGCAAGCTGCGTTTCCGGCGAGATGTCTTTCATGCAGAAACTTTCGCTGCATCTCTAGGAGTGGGAGAGCTTTGCCGTGAGAAGGGAGAGCAGAGAATGTCGTTATCATTTGCTCGGATAGTGAATCGATGAACCGGTGTAAAACTTCTTTATAAAATTTTTGACAGAAGTAGTTCTAGCTGTCTCGTTCTCTCTTTACAAATTTTAGATGTCTCTCTCTACGTATTAGCAACAGACGACCACTTAACAGGAAAAAATTTTTTACTTTTGTGTCTAATGTCATGAAAAGAGTCACTGGTAATCAGCCTCATCGTGTGTGTTGGTTTTCTATAAACGTCAATTGTAATTTTGCCCTCGACGATTTCGCACATTGTATTGAGAAACGCAATTTTTCCATCCTTTTGTATTTCGATTGTGAATCTAATTGCTCCGTCCTTGAACGTATCCAACTTTTTTTCGAACACATTTTTGACTTCGTCGAACTTCCTTCTGTTCTGAATGACGAAAATGTCATCCATATATCTTCTATAAAACCTAGGAAAGAGTGGATGTTTTTCTATGCTCATTTCAAAATGACTCATAAATAATTCAGCGATGAAACTCGACAGGGCATTACCACATATTACGAGGGGCACCCTAAAAGTTTCGGGAATCGGCTATAAAACGATTTTATTGCTTCTCAAAATAATCACCATTACAATCTATACACTTTTTCATCCTTAAAAACCAGTTTTCGAAACATCGAGTCCATTCGGAAGTTGGGATTTGGGCCACTTCTTGTTCATATGCCTCGACAGCAGCTTCCGCAGATAAAAATCGCTTCCCACGCAACTTATTCTTGACACTCGGAAACAAATAAAAGTCGCACGGTGCCAAGTCGGGACTGTAGGGTGGATGCAGCATCAAATTGATTTTTTCCTTCTCCAAGAACGTCGTGGTCAGAGCACTTGTGTGGGAGCTTGCATTATCATGGTGGAGGACGATCTTGCGATTTCGACTCTTTCCACGTAGTTCTTCAAATACTTTTGGCAAACAAATCGTAGTATACCACTCTGAATTGATTGTTTTACGATCCTCAAGTGGTACAGTAGCCACATGACCACATTTCCTGAAGAAAGTAGCGACCATTTCCTTGGCGACGCTTCGAGCGCGAATTACCTTTGTTGGCAAATCTTCATTTTGAAACACCCAACGGTGGATTGCTGTTTTGTTTGGGGATCATAGCTGTAAATCCAACTTTCGTCACCTGTTACGATGCTATATACTGAATCAGAAGCCCCATTGTCGAATTTTTTGAGAGAATCTCGGCACCATTTCACACGAGCCTCCTTTTGGTCGTCTGTCAATTTGTGAGGGATCCACCGAGAACAAAGCTTCCGTGTGCGTAAATGTTCGTGTAAAATTGTTTGTGTTTGACTTTTCTCGATCCCAAGGGATGCAGCTATCTCAGCATAGGTCACATGTCGATCGGCTTCAATCATGTTCCGGACATGGTCAATGTTTCCATCGGTGATGGCTGTGGAAGGTCGACCTTCACGAAAGTCGTCACTGAGGTAAGTGCGTCCCGATTCAAACTCAGAGAACCACCGATAAACAGTGGTCTTGGATGGGGCCTCATCTCCAAATGCTTCTTGCAAACGATCAATACACAACTTGGGAGTCAAGCCAGACTTAAAGTCGTAGAAAATCATGGCTCTAAAATTTTCACGTGATAAATCCATTTTTTCTCTGCAATGACTTTTTGGAATTGTTGTATCTTTTGACTGCTACGATCGATTTTCATTTTGATCATCATTTTTAAATCAGGAAAGACCAATTTAATTTTTGTGTAAATTGGTGAAAAGTTTACACGAGCCGATATAGCCGATTCCCGAAACTTTTAGGGTGCCCCTCGTAATATGTAGCAGTCGAAATTTTTCTTTGTTTTTGCTCGCAGGAAAGTCCGTGTCTCACTGAACCCTAATAATTTTACAAAACGGTTTTTTGCTTTCTTCTGACGTGCACTTTGTGTTCTGTATTTTCTTTATGTAATGTGGTTTCGCAAATATAGTAAATCCTTTTCGTTTGATGAGTCCAACGAATTAAACTGAAAATAGTTTGCCTTGAAATTTGTTGTCTCAAAGTAGTTTCAACCTTTGACAAAAAATATTTTTTTAAAAATTTTCATTTATTTGACGCGCGCCGAAGCGAGCCGATGTAAGCCGCCACCGACACCTTGAACAATTTTATGCGCCGCCGCCAGAAAAAATTGACTGACACAGGGGACTAAGTGGGACCGACCACAGTGAGCGTTCTATACTCATGCTCTAACGGGTTGCTCACAGAAATTATCTCAATTATAAAAAGGAAAAAAAAAGCCAAAGGACTATCGGTATCGAACTAACTCCATAGTATGCATTTATACTTCGAAAGGATCTCTGAATCTTATCGGTATTTCAGCAACACTGATACAATGTTTTCCAAAAGAGTTTTAGCAGACGTCTGACTTTAATCTCTTATAATTACTCCATTGCTTCTATGCAATCCTTACAATTCTCTATGCCAAAGACATACAGGAAGTAAATCAGACTGTGACAGACTGTGCGACATTTCGTTTTAACTGTTTCCACAGAAAAACCGGTTTTACATGAGAAAAATACAATATACTTATATACAATATACAAATAAATCAAAAAGGTGCAAAAGCTTATGATTCCCTTCCTGTAATAATAAACTAAAATCTTCAAAAAAACTCTTCTATTCTACTTTGTGTAAAACTCGGAGATCGTTCTATGTTGACAAAAGCAATTAAAATAAATTTTGTCATTTTTGTTGGAGGAGTAATTTACAAAAAGAAAAGTGTAAATAACAAATTTTATTGTGCCTAAGAGACGGCTACACAAGGCATCTCTTTTTCAAACTTACATTTCTACGAATCGCAAAGTTAAAGTACCGCCTAATGATTGATTTTCGACTACGTTGAGAATAAAAAAAAGTTTCTGTCAGGATAAAGTGAGCCAAATAGTTTTTGAGCATGGAATAAAAATCCTTTGAAATGGTGTTAGGAGTACATAATATGGGACTCAGCGAGTAGTGCTTTGTTTTTGCTGAATACTGAAATTTTTACCTTGTAAGTGGCTTCGTTTCATCAACGGACATAAACAATTCGCCTCGAAGACAAAAATTGTGCCCCTTTGCGTTTAAAAATAGTGCGACGAGCGTGCGTACGCCATACTCTAATGTCCCCGCCCCAGTGTAAGCTTCTGTACTCCTTCACCCATAGTGCGCGCGTACTACTTGAATGTCCCCTTAAGTCTCCGTCTTTTTTACAGTATAGTTCGCGCGCTGAGTCTCATATTAAGTACTCCTAACATCCTTCTAAGGGATCTTTATTCCATGCTCAAAAACTATTTCGCTCACTTTATCCTATCGGAAACTTTTCAAACAATTTCACACAGAAAAACTATTGTACAGAGCTTTTCATTTCGAAAGTGAGAGAATCTCATTTGAGACGAATAGCCGTTTCTGAATGGATGAAGTTATTCGAACCTATGGGCAAATAATCATTTCGTAGAAAAAGTTAGTATAAAGAAATGACTGTCACAAGAATGTTCTGAAAAAAGTCGTAAGCTTTATTGTAAATGTAGGTTATGTATACATATAAATTCTTTACACACCATTTTCGGTCATTCTTTTTATGGAATTTCCTAAACCATTTTCTGTTCTTTATTTCGAATCTTCATTTTTCTCATCAATCCATAAAAAAAAGTTTACTTTCCTTCACAAAAGAACCGAAAAACTTTTCTGCAAAATAATAACCGCACCATATATTCTTTACATTATTGTAGAGCATTATGTTGATACGTTCACAGTTCAAGAAAATATTTAATGGCAAAATAAGAGACATGCATGATAAATATAACAATAAAACATTGTCAAATCTGACGAAAAAGCTACGCAGAACATAGATTGTAGGCTGTATTCAGAATAGTAACACCATGTTGTCTTCAATTGTATTATCTCAGTTCTCGTATAGTTTTCAAAGAATAACAACAGTGTGACGTGACCTAAATTTTAATAAATTATGTGCCGAATGGTAGCAACTATTACAGAAAATATTTGAAGGTGGCGTTTCAGAACTTTTGTTTGCTTTATGTAGAGCTTATTATAAATTTTACTAAATACAAACTTAAATTTGAAAGCATGTCTGTTACAATTTGCATTTGTTTCGTTACATTCATTTTATAGGCATGAAGAATTTACTCTTTGGAAAGTCCTGTTAGTGAAGCGAAAATAACTCAATAATTTGTATACGTAAAGGTAAACATAACAAAAGACCTGTACGTATCACAATGGATGTTGGAAAAAGATTCGAACTTATCTAAATAAAAATAACAAACAATTAAATGTTTTATGTTCTTTTAGAACTAGAAGAATTTAAAACATACACAGAAAATACCCAGGGTAATTTTAAAGGCCCTACCGAAGTACGTCTTATGACATCTGAGACCATTGATTTCGTTGACGGAAAAGTCATCACAAATGGAACCAACGTAGTTTCTCCAAAAAATCCTGAAACTACTTTCTCTAAAATGTAATTGTTAAAATTACAGTTTATGAAGGCAGTGGGGGATGGGGTTGTATGTGGAGAAGGGGGTTTTGTTTGGTGGAGGTGGTAGAGGTCGACGCCGAAAACATATATATGAAGTTGTTGGGTGGCGCTCGCATCGCGTTTGGGAGTGGGAGCGGTTTAAAGTCGTCATTATGAACATTTACCATATGGTAAAAATGTCACATTTGAAGTATGGCGGCGACGTGAAGGTATGAGTGGTGAGTGATAACCCACTTTTGTGAGGTAAGAGCACATTTTACCGTTTTAATTATGTGGGAAAAGCAAGAAGTTTGTAAGCACTGGCTAAGTGACAACTTATTCAGGATTAACCACGTGTATCCAATCTTTCCTTGAAAAGGGCCTTTCATAATACTGAGTTAGGGACCCATCGGCAACGATCCAATGCGTGGATTAGAAAGACGAAGTCGAGGGCAATATTGAAAAACCCGTCCGAAGAAACGGTGTAAAAGTCTCCAAATATTCGAGAAACCCCCAAAATAAAAATAATTCAAAATAATTTTAAAAAAATTTGAAAACTTTTTTTTCAGACATATGTTCAAAAAATGTTATTTGTACTGCGGCCGGTCTTAGAACCGACCTAGAGCACTTAGAAGAGGCCTCTGACCCATACTTTCATAGACAAAAAGTTTGCCATTGACACCGATCTTCTACCTCTTATAGTTTCCAAAATAAATTGCCTAGACTGATCCACCCTAATCATATGCGGCCATATTGGCAGACATCACCACAACTAAACCAACAACTTTGTCTCTGACACCGACCTTCTATCACTCATTGTTCTCAAAATGTTTGAATTTTTCGAAAATATATTGTCTAGATCGATCAACCCTAACGTTAGCGGCCATATTGGGGGGCATCATGACAAGCGCCTCACCGAAACCAACAACTTTATCTTTAACACCGATCTTCTATCTCTTATCATTCTCACGATGTTTGAATTTTTCGAAAATTTATTGTCCAGAACGATCCACTCTAAGATTAGCGGCCATATTGGGAGCCATCATGACATGCGCCCCACCGAAACCAACAACTTTCCCTTAGACACCGTTCTTCTATCTCTTATAGTTTTCAAAATATTTGAATTTTTCCAAAATAAATTGCTTAGGTCGACCCACCTTAACAATAACGGCCGTATTGGCAGGCATCGCGACATGCATTATACCGAAACCAACAACTTTGCCTTTGACACCGATCTTCTATCTCTAATAGTTTTCAAAATATTTGAATTTTTCTAAAATATTTCGTCCAGATCGATCCACCCTAATTAGCGGCTATCTTAGGCTCGGCCCGGCTCCAAATTTTTTCTTGGATGCTCTTATGGCTTTGATTACCTATCGAATAGAAAAAGAATCAAGAAAATCGGATAGAATTTACTCGATTTATGTATAAAAAACAAGTTGGGCCCTAGTCGGTCTGCCTCTTTAAGGCTCTAGCTAGGTCCTGCGACCCAAAGTAAAAAATAATTTTCTTTCATAAATTGTTGGGCATTTCCAGACCTTTCGTTAAAAAAAATTAAAAATCTGAAAAGATTTACTCGAGTTATGCAAAAAAACACGTAGCGACCTTGTAGAGACTCAGTTCCTGGCTGAGTCCAGGCGCTCAGATTCAAAAAAGTTTCTTCCATAAATTGTCGGCCATGCCCAGACCTTTCAAACAAAAAAAAAATGTTTGAAAATCGGAAAAGATTTACTCGCGTTATGTATAAAAGACCAAAACCCCTTAAACGGCTCTAGCTCGGCGGCCCTTGGGAAACAGTGCCCAGATTCAACTCCATAAAAGCTTTTCGATTGCCTTTCAGGGGAAAAAAGACTTTGAAAATCGGTCAAGTTTTACTCGAGTTATCGTCTGTATTCGTGAAATTTTTTAACGAAAATCGCGAAAATTCGTGAAAATTCATGAAAATCGCGAAAATTCGCGAAAATTCATGAAAATTCGCGAAAATCCACGAAAATTCGGAAAAATTAATGAAAAATCGCAAAAAATTCATAAAAATCTTGTTTGCATACTAGGGTGTTTCTCAAATTTTGAACTTTTTTTCATGTCTTAAATATAGTTTTTTGAAAACCTTCATCCCCTCAAAATATCTTTATATCAAAAAATGAAGTTTTGATGTCTTGGAATCAAAACCATAACGTTTACCCATTGCGCAAAATCCATGAAGTTCAAAAGTTGAAGAGTTGATGTCCCTCTCCATCAACATTTATTATCGTCTATAGTTGACGAATCTTCCGTCTCCACTTTTTTTCTAAACGGCTCAATAAATTAACCTAAACTTTTTTCTCTGAAAGCTACATGCCTCCCATTATTCAAGTTCAAAAATGAGCAAAAGATATGGTCGAAGAAGTGTCCCAAGACATGTAAACTCGTTTCAATATTTTTATGAACTTTTTACTTCTGCGCAGGTTTTTGCGGTGTTAATAATCTGCGCAGAAAAAAAATTCATAAAAATGTTGAAACGAGTTTATTTTCGAATGACGATGAAACTTTATATAACTTACAAGTATAGCAAGGAAATTGTTCATTTTGGCGTCAAATGAAAGCATTTGATCTCACAAAACTTGGAACATTTTTTTGGTGGAAACCGGGCACTGGGACAAATGGAATGGGCGAAATTGAGTTTCATAGTAATGTCTCTGTTGATAAACAATGAACTCGCGCCTCCGTACGCCTTTTTGTGTGGCATGAAGTGCACGCTCGCTTTCTTTTGAAAAATTAATAATAAAAATAATAATCTGCCTTAACAACCCATGAAGGGCTAGGGGTTAGATCATTATTTACTAGTTTCGCTACTTTTGAGGTTCTACTTTTTTTTTGAGATCATTTTATTACCCGAAAGTTTGAACTGTGCTAGTAGTAAGCTGTGCCACAAACCCAGGGCCATCTATGAAATGTACTAGGAGCGAAACTAGTAGAAGTAGAACACCGGCATCTCCCAACAATGCCTCTCACCGGTAAGCCGTACGATGACCCTATACTCAACTTCATGTGACTTGAACCGATTCAATCAGTTTTGTTTTGTTTACAAATCTAACAATTGGAACAAATCCGTCTGCGGTTGAGGTTCGAACCAACGCACTGGCAACTCGATCTCATAGAAGCAAGCAGACCTGTTAACCACTACGCTATCGAGTTGTACCGTTCGATAAAGCGGCACTGATTAAAGTATTTGAGGTCACAAAACTAGGAAAAGACTTTCGTGTTTCAGTTTCTCGGCGATAGGAAATATGAGATAGTTTTAGATAATAAAATTTTGAAAAAAGCGTGTTACAGGGAAAAAATCACTAAATCCATTTCTAGAATTCGGTCTGCCGCGGACAATGAACGCGAAGTACGATTTCAGCTTGCCTTGGTTTGATAAAGTTTTACCTTTCGTCAGAGCTCTCTTAACTGATCTTCAAAAATTTTCCCCCTGGGCATTTTTGGACGAGGGGCGAGGGGCCACTGAGCTAGGGCCGCCTAAGTGGTTTTCGGCCTTTTTTACATAACTCCCAATTAAAAAAATTTTTTTTTTTATTTGAAAGGTCTTGGAATGGCCGACAATTTATGGAAGCAAATTGTTCGATTTTGAGGAAGTATGCGTTAGGAGGCTTCTCCTAAGTGGGTTTTTCCACATTGCCCTTTCGGCAATTCCCGATCCAATTAAATGTGGACGTTATTTCATACACTTAAGAGTTAAGGCAATATTTACTTCGATAGATTCGAGACTTTTGCGACATCTATTCTGATGCGTAGGGGTCCATTGCGTATGTTTTTTGATGTTGTAGAGGATGTTGACGAGAACATTTTTGCCTGTAAAATGGTTCTCGGAAGTCGTTGCAGTGTCCTAGCTCACTTTATAAGAGGTACTTCGGTTGAGTTTCACACATTATTTTCTGTAATTTCTGTAGGCCTTTCAAATCAGATAGTTCTAAGAGAATTGGAAACATTGAGATTTTTGCCCATTTACTCAGCGACGTGTATTCGGATGCGCACACATGCCATTTTGCAATATCAATATTCTGATACGTAAGAGTTTTTGTATATCGTCGTTTCCATTCGTAAAGGATGTAAGTACAACTGTCAATTTTTGACAACTGTCAGATTTTATTTTCGGCACCAAGTTTTCCAATCATTATTTGAGTCCTTAAAATTCTTTGTATTTGTGTCAGTGTGAGGAATCGCTTTTAAAACTTTGCGCCAAAATTCAAATCTGACAGCTGTCAAAAGTTGACGGTTGTACTTACATCCTTTGAATGGAAACGACGACATGTTTTATTCGAAATTGTTTTCTGTCAATATTTCGAAATAAATGAAGAATTTCACACTTCTATTACATATTATAGATGTTTTTGGCACAACTTGTGTTAATTGTGAAAATTCATGAAAATTCGCGAAAATTTGAGAAAATGCGCAAAAATTCATGAAAATTTGACAAAATTCATGAAAACTCGCGAAAATTTGAAAAATTTCATGAAAATTAGCGAAAATTCATGAAAATTTGCGAAAATTAATGAAAATTTGCGAAAATTCATGAAAAACGCGAAAATTCGAGAAAATCAAGAAAATATTTTCACGAATACAGGCACTGTCGTCTACAACGCACAAATAACTTACAAACCGGTTTTAACAAAAGGATTCTTGTTGTAGGGCAGTCGTGTTGACAGACGGACAAAATTGTTTTTGCAGATTCGGTATCTAAAGGACCATGAAACGAAAAAGTAACCAACTCAGAAATTCGACAGGCTAAAAACTCCGTGGTAAACGCAATGGACCCTTTTCCGAAGAACTTTGTTTTTCGTACGGGTCTAAAAATACCTCGGAAGTGACGAGTTGAAATTTTGTTTTTCGGATAACCGAGTCACCTCTAATAGAAATTCCCTTAGAAATTGTTAAAATCTTGGTATAAATTTCAAAAACAAAAATAAGTTCATAATCAGCAACGCAGGAAATTTTAACCGAAGGAAAATGTTTTTTTTTTAAATGCATCGTACAATATGAAGATGAAATGAAGAAACAATCGATAAAAAATATCATCTTCCAAATGTAAATAAGAGAAATATTGTGTCAACAGACTTTTGCAATGAAATATTAAAAGTCATACTTTTGATTAAACAAAATGTGGTTCTTTTCAATTGTTTGCTTCGTCATGTACAGAAATAGGTAAAATGTATATAACATTTACATTACATGATAATAACAACATTCGTTTGCATTTAAAAATGTAAGATAGATAGATTTTCGATACAATATTTTTATTGGCATCTATTTTTTTGTCAGCAAATTGATTCTTTTAGCAGCAAAATTAGTTTTTTCATGAGCAAACTTGTTCTTTATTTTTTGTTCCAGAAAATTAACCTTTTTTTCTACAAATACTTCCCGAAGCAAAAACTATGATCTATCAGCAAATTTAGAATTTTTGGATTGCTGAAAAAAAAGCTAACTTATTTTTTTGCAGCCGATTTTTTGCTTTTCGATCAGCAAAATTATGTTACCGTGTGTGCAAAATTAATTTAGGAACCTGCAAAATTAAGACATAGACTTGCAAAATTAATTTTGAATTACGAAATTGACGCAAACGTAAACAAAATTTTATATTCGTTTTTTTTATTATTGCAAAATTGTGTGTTTCGCCGGTAATTGAAGCATTAGTGGTTGCAAAAATCGAATTTACCACGCAAATAATAAGTGATGTCTAGTTAGTCCCGTCTTTCACCTAATGGTCGTAGACTACTTTATTAATGGTTAGAGGATGGCATTTTACCTCTACACAAGAAGGGCGACAAAATGATCTGCGAAAATTTCCATAGCTTTGCTTAACACGACATAAAAAGTTTTTGCACGAGTGCTGTTCGATATGCTAAATCCAAGTGCTGAGGATGTTAGGTGGATTCAGACGAGATCGTTCAACAACAGACCAGATTTTCATTCTTCGTCTGATTCTGCAGAAGGGCAGAGAGTTTTAAGTCCGGACATACCACCTTGCCATCGACTTCAAACAAGCATACGATCGGACCAAGCGAAAGGAGTTGTATGTTGCGATGAAAGAGATGGGCTTTGAAACAAAATTGATTCGACTTGTGAAAGCGACATTGGATGGCACCAAATGTCGTGTTAAGGTGCAAAATGACATGTCTGATGTTTATGCTGTGATGGAAGGGTTGAAGCAGGGCGATGCCCTGTCTTGCATACTCTTCAATTTGGCTTTGGAAATTGCGATGAGACGTGCTGGAATCCAAACCAACAGGACACTGGCGAATGGAACGGTCCAAGTTCTGGGCTTTGCAGACGATTTGGATCTTGTTAGTCGTACACAGACAGCAGCAGTAGACACTTTCACAAATTTGAGAACCCAAGCGGAAAGAATGGGTTTGATAATCAACGAATCGATAACAAGGAAGCGTGATAAGCATTGGAGAGTACAACTTAAAAGGTAGTTGATGAATTCATCTATCTTGGAGCACTGATACGGCCTGTAGCGCCGGAAAAGTAAAGTAAAGTAAGTAAGTAAGTAAAGTTGAGTGACCGCGAGAGTGACTGATGTAAATCTACCTAGTTTTAGTATCCAGCCACAATGGCCGGATATAGAAACATGGTGACTAGCCCTATTCACGCCAAAAAAAGTTGTGTCAGAAAAACATTAATTAAAAAAAATCGAAACACAGTTAGGGCTGTCATAACTGTTTATCGAATCTTGTTACTAATTGAGGCTAGTCCTTTGCTCATTCCCTCAATTTGTAACTAAAATTGAATTCACCGTCCTATAATGAAATAACTTTAAACACTAATTGAGATTTGTTGACAAATTGATTTTTTGGAAAAGAATACGAAGATTGCGAAAAGTCCATAAATTTTAAGAGTTTTCGAATTTATGATGGTTTAAATTACATTTCGATAAATTGTTTGACGATGGTAGAATTCAGTACGACAAAGAGTTTAGTACGAAAAAGGATTTGCTTGATTTGCAGCCATTAAATTTTCAATTGTAAAATATTCAAAGTAAAATATTTTTAGAGTCTACAATTTTGTTGATGTTAGCTTATTCATTCTTAAGACATACTAAATTGTATGCACCAATGAATTAGCATAAAAACAATAACTCGTACATTCAAATGACAAGAACCAAAATTAACTTTAATTGAATTTCAGTTTGTCTGCAATGAGAAAATACATTACATTATTTCTCTTTCACTTATCACTTAAACTAAAAAATTAAAAATTCCTTTCAATTGTATCGTTTCCCGCAGCTCCCAGTTCGATGAATAATCCAAATTTTAGAGATTAGTGGAGTTAATTATTCTTAAAATTCTAAAAAAAAAAAATTGAACACAACATCTTATAGAGTTGGTTAGAGAGAGACATCGTGCGAAAATTCTTTACTTTTGTAATACATCTCGGTTTTCGTGACATTTCTTTCATAATCAAACGATGATATTATTTGCTGTAAAAAAGATTAAATTTGCTCATAGAAGCATGATTTCGATGATAGAAATGAAAAATTTGAATAAAAAAAATTGCTGCTGAAACATATCTCAATTTGCTGCTTGAAAAGCTATTTTCTTATAAACATAGTTACAAAGACAATTTAATTTTGCTGATGTAAAAAAATTATATTGCAGACAAAACAAATAAATTCGCTGAACAAATAGAATAAAATTGTAGGGAAAAAAGAAAAAATTTGCTGATAAAATTACGAATTTTTCTGCTGCAAAAGAATATATTTTTTTGCCTACCCCTCCGGAAAGTGATTGTAACATGTATGTTTACCCCCTGCAAAAAGTGTATTTCCACGTAGGGATATTTTTTGGCAGATGAAACTGTGAAGAAAATAATTTTTCTTACCTAGGGACGAAAAGCGGTTTGCGTCACAAGTGAAGGAGGTATATAAAATGTAAATGTTGTTTCTGAAATCATGAAAAGCGATAAATTGCTGCATTTTCGTTGTTTCAGTGTCAAAAACTATAAAACTTTGTATTGATTATGATTTAGTTGACAATGATAGCGCGATAGCGGAATAGTATTTCTCAAAATATTTTCCGAAATATCACGAAAAAAGTGTCAGCCATATTCGTTGCAGCGAAAATTTCAACATCTACACCTCACACTACGGCTTACACTTCGTGTATTTTTTTCAAAATATTTTTCAAAACAATGAATACTTTCGCTGACGAACTACAAATATTCACTTCAAATCATTGCACTATTTATATAATCACTATAACAAGAAAACTATTCGCATCACACATTCAATATTGAAAACTTGAATTTCTATAAAATTTGTAAACAAAAAAAAAATCATCAGTGTCATAGGACATCGATCGTGGACGCCGTTAAGACTTATAAAAGGGATCAAAATTTTTTGCGAAGAGTGAGCGGCAGATTTTATCGAAAATGTAAATTCGTTTGCGACATACAGAGAGGTGATAATTGTTGCGTTACACAAAGCGACAATTTATTTTCAATAACAACATTCATTTAAAATTGTTCCTCTCAACGCACACTTCGATCTCAAAATAAAACTATGGCAACTACTAGCTTAAAGAATAAAAGTATCCCTTTTAATATGGTGAGAATGTATGAAATGCCATTTGGTGTGATCCAATATAACTAATTATTTCGCGCGACTTTCGAAATAAGAACAAAATAATAAAAGTACCGACACAATCGAAAGTAATATTTTTGACTTTATTTCTTTCCTAAATATGAGCTGTCAATAAATGTATGTTTCAAATGTAGACAACCACTATTGGGTGCGACTGTCTATTATTTTATTTTGTTGGATGACTTCCGTTGGTTACTTGAAAAGTACGGGATAAATTTGGGGTACTCACGAACTCACTCGTGTTTTTTTGAGCAACTCGATTTGAAAAATCTGTTATTTTGACGCGTGTAGTTGCATACCCCGCCTTTCCAATCTCGTTGCTTAAAAACACAAATGTGATTTAGGCTCGTATCACAAAAGTGATCCCTAATGATATACATACTTTTCGCCGCAACCAACGAAATATACTATATTTATTCCCTTGACGTTAGTTAGGGTTTTATGGCAGAATTGAGTTCGAATTTTGTCCGGGTGTACGGATGTCGGGATGTCGGGAAGTCTAGATGTCCAGATGAGTCTCTACTAGGGTCGAGGGCCCTATACGTTTTTGTATACAACTCGAGCAAATCTGTTCCGATTTTCACGAACCTTTTCTAATCGATAGGTCTATGAAGGCCTAACAATTTATGGAAGAAATTTTGTTTGTTTGTGTCATTGGACTTAGATAGGGTCAGAGCCTATTATTGGGAAATTTTTCACTAATTTCTCTAATTTCCATAAAAAATTTTCCGAATGATAGGTTCTGACTTTTGGAACTACATAAAATAAAAAGGCTTCTAAATTATGTGCACGTGTCCGAGTTCTTTTTTCTTGAGTTGATTAAAATCGTTGGAGAACTTTCCAAAATGTGGTCAAAGAACTGGTTTTTCGAATGTCGTCGGTAAAATATTTTCTCTAATATCTCCACTAAAAATTGATTTTGAAATATATATAACTCAATAAACTAAAGTACTCTTGAAAACCTCAGTCTCACGCTTACGCATTTTTAATCTGCTTTTGAGTGAATTTCAAGCTGTCAAGTTAAAATATAGGTTTTTAGTCTAAAAGACTCTGATTGCCGCAATGCGCCCATCATTAGTGAACCCAAATCGCTGTCTAACACATTATTTAAAGAAAATATTTTGAAAACGCGAATGTGTGTCGGGGGTGAAATAGAATTCAAGATAAAACGTATTTTTCTGCAATTTTTTCGACAACAATTGTTAGTGGATAGGTAAAAAGATGCTTCTTGCCGCGCCGCCTACCTTTTTTGTCATTTGCTCTCGAATATCATCCCCCATGACAAAAAACGTCGTGTACAATTCATTTGTTATTTATAAACGTGAAGCAAATTAGAACTACACAAAAACAGTTCGTTGGTACATTTCGTACTCATTTATAATTTGTGTGTCTATGTTCACGTTTTGTCTTTATTCTTTTTAAGTGAGGAAATTCAGATTGAATTTCCAAAAAGATATTGTACCAATTTCGTCAACTACTTGGTTTGTTTACAAAAAAGGCCTTCGTTGTTTTGTTTTATTTGATTAAATTTATTTTTATTTCATGAAAATAAAGGGTAAAGTTATTGAATTTTCCACAGAACAAAGACTTTAGCAGAATAATATTACTCATCAGATAATTTTCCGAAGGGTGAAGAAGATATTTCAAATGTTTCATGAATGCGAAAGTCGAAAAAGTGATTGATATGAGACTTTTATTTGAAAGCTACAACGTAAGTTGTATTAGAAAACGAAGGAGCAAAGTGGAAATAAATTATCTGAAATCGAAAAAATTTTTGGTAATCACATACACTCACATCATATATTGTTGTAATTCTGCTACCTTATTGGACCCGTACGAAGTACAAGAGGTCCTATACGTTTACTACAAACAATTTTATTGTAACATGGGGTAGATCGAGGTGGGAGTGGGGGGATGCATCTATTATCGTTTAGAGATGACGAATCAGCAATAAAAAAAATGTCCGTCTGTCCGTCCGTCCGTCTCCACTTTTTTTCCAAACGGCTCAACCGATCAGCCTAATCTTTTTTTCCCTGAAAGGTACATGCCTCCCATGATTCAAGTTCGAAGATGAGCAAAATCGATCTAGTGGTTCCGGAGATATGGTCGAGGAAGTGACCAAAAACATGGTTTTTCGAGGGTCGGTGAAACTTTTTCGCAAATATCTCAGCAAGTAAAGCACGGAAATTAATCAATTTGGTGTCAAATGAAAACATTTGATGCCAAAAAACTGGGGATTTTTTTTTGTTGGAATCGGGTCAGGGGTCTGAGCACTGGGAGCCATGGAATGGGCGAAAATAAATTTCTCTGCCCAAAATGATAAGAGATAGTTTTTTTTCAGTATTTGCTTAAATAACCAATACATAGATTTACTTTCAAATGCAAAGTTGTAGAGAATTAAATTTAAGCGAACACTTGTTTCAGGGTTTTGGGGAAATGTGACACAATCCTGGTGTATGGCCACTTCCATAATATTATTATTATTATTATTATTATTACATGATACCTATCTGCGTAATTCTATAATCATAATTTATAGCGAAAAAATAAAGAAAAAAGAGACAGAAGCAATATCAAAAAGAAAAACAAGAATAGAATTAAAATACATGTCAATTACAGTGAATAATTCTCTTAAGGAATTTGACATAGATAAAAATAATTTGATAAATAATTTTAATTTTGAAATAAATAAACTCAATTCATATTAATGTAATAATTCAAACTTAATTATTTTAGTGCTAATTTTTAGTTAAGGTTATTGTCGTTGAGTTGTTCTTGTTGTGTAATTTGTTTATTTATGATAGATATGGTGAAGTATAAAATGATTCGAGTTTAGTACTTTTAGATAATTGTGAGCTCAGTAATAACCAAGTCTTTAACTCCTTTTTAAAAGAATTGTTAGACAGGTTATCGTCCCTCAATTCAGCCGGTAAATTATTAAATAAATCAGGACCAATGTACGTTATTGCTTTTACCAATATTTATTCTTGATCTATTGACATGTATGTTGTTCGAATTCCTAGTATTATAATCATGATCAATAGGATGTAAGACGATATTATTAAAACGTTTGTTTGTCAAAATATCCTTTATCAAAATACATGTTTGGGCAGGATGACACAGATCTCTAGAACTATGAGAGTTAGAAAGTTGGTTCGAAAGGCGAAGTTATAGAGAATTAAATTTAAGCGAAAACGTGTTTCAGGGTTTTGGGGAAATATGGCCCAATCCTGTCATATGGCCACTTCCATAATTGGGCAGGATGACCCAGATCTCCAGAACTATGAGAGGTAGAAAGTTGCTTCCAAAAGTTGTAGAGAATAAAGTTTTAGAGAACACGTGTTTCAGGGTTTTAGGGAAAAACGACTTAGTTCTTGGATATAAGCTTTTCTAGATTTGAATGGTCTGAGACGTACTTCGGTAGGGCCTTTGACATTACCTTGGGTAATTT
>CM055404.1:64535365-64573606 GCA_029228625.1 Pseudolycoriella hygida | reverse complement strand
TAGTCGAACCCCCGCCCCTAGGGGCTACGCAGGCTTTATCATTTTCGCTTCAACATTAACGGGTAGGTTACGTAGTCGAAACCCCCGCCCCTAAGGGCTACGCAGGCTTTATCATTTTCGCTTGTTGTCTATTCAGAGAGCCAAAGCATATTTTTTTTCGTTTTAAATAATGATGCGTAGTGTTTCATGTCATTGAATCACTTCGTTGATATTACCGCTAATAGTATTAAAATCGAAGTGGGCGAAGAAAGGTACTATAAATCAAAATAATTTCTTTGCCGCAAAATTACTCCACTTCCCCCTTATACCACTTCCCCCGTATTCCACTTTTCCCATATTCAACGTTCACCGTATTCAACGTTCCCCGTATTTCAAGTTCCCCGTATTCAGCGTTGCACTTGCTACGTATTCCACTCTGACACTTCCCCGACCAAATCTCTAAGACGACATCTTGGCTGACTTTTGGCCGATTTTCAATTATCACCCGTTTTTTACCCATAGCTCCCTTATTTCAGAACAATATCCACCTCGGAACATGTATTCTCGTTGTTTTGGACCATCCCCGACAACATATCAAAAATTAATTTTTCATTAATTTGCGGGCAGCGGAGCAAATTTTTGTCCATTTTTGCCTCCTTTGACCGGCCCTGGACACCAAACCGCTGAACCCAATTCCGCTACCTTCACACTGCCGAAACCTTTCATTTAACACGTCACTGGCCTCATTCCGGCAACTACTGGCCGAGATATTGGTTAATAAGTGCTCTAGCTCTGGACAAAATCGCCAAAGAACGACCTATAGATCGGGAATATGAAACTTTTTCACCCAACATTGTTCAGCAAATTTGTTGGCCCAAGCATCCACTATCGATTGACACTCAAAAATTATCTCTACTTTGTCCAACAACAAAAGTTCGCTAACAACAAAGTGAGGAAACCCCAAAATTTTAACAGTTTTCGCTGCCTAGCTCCTCCGCATGAAGTCGGATCAAAAAATTTTATTCTACAAAGTTGTAGGCAATCAAAAACTCTAAGACTTTGCTTCCCCAACCAAATCTCTAAGACGACATCTTGACTGACTTTTGGCCAATTTTCAATTTTTATCCTTTCTTGACCCATAACTCCCTTATTTCAGAACAATATCCCACCCGGAACATGTTTTCTCGACGTTTTGCGCCATACCCAACAACATTTCAAAAAGTATTTTTTTTTCTTCGCCAGTGTAAACGCAAAATAACGGGATCGTTACAGACAGACGAATAGACACATAAATAGATAAACAGACGGACATTACGGGTTTATAATTAGTGAGGTTAATCAGGACAAACTTCGCGTCGAAGAGGTCCACTGGAATGCTTCTACTGGACATTGAGAAAGCTTTCGACACGACGTGGTATGATGGGCTCTTTCATAAGCTCTTGATTATGGAATTTCCTGTGCCACTAATTAAAATAATCCAATCATTTCTCACTGGCAGGCAGTTTTATGTTAGCGTCTTTGGTGCAAATTCAGAGAGATTCCCTATCCCAGCAGGGCTTCCTCAGGGGAGTGTCCTGAGCCCGGGCTTGTTCAGTTTGTTCACAGCCGCCTTGAATACCCCGCGAAATTGTGAACTAGCTCAATTTGCGGATGACACCGGTATTCTGAGTAGTGGGAAAAAACCCGAGAGGATAGTAAGAACCCTAGAGCGATCGTTCAAAAATATAGCAAAGTTTTACTCCAAATGGAGAATTAAGATTAACGAGCAGAAAACTAGTGCGATATTTTTCTCCAAACGACTTGGCTCAAGATTTTTACCGAATCGTAGAGTTTTTTTGAATGGGAGCGCTATTTCTTGGTCCAGTTTCGTCAAGTATCTGGGTGTATTGCTCGACTGTAGACTGACATTTGGAGAGCATGCGAAATTCGCTCGAAACAGGGCGTTAAAGTGTTTGAGGTCAGTATATCCGCTGATCAACAAAAAATCGAGATTAAGTCTTGGTAACAAAATGCTGATTTTTTAAAAGCGTATTCCGCCCGGTACTATTGTATGCGGCACCTGTATGGGGGGGTTGCGCAAACAGTCACATAAGAGGACTACAGATTACTCAAAACAAGTGTTTGAAAATGGCATCGAGCAGGCCATTCTATTACAACACAAAAAAGCTACGCAATGAGACACGCGTGGCTCATGTTAAGGATTTGATCCAAGTCCAAACTGAAAAGTTTATTAACGGTTGTCTCTTTTCCTCCAACCCTCTCATCTCCAGTCTGCTTAACTAAAATTCTGATCCAAATTCTGGATTAATGTTTTGCTCCCTCTCCTTTCCACTTTCCTAGTCTCATTCTACTCCTCCTGTTTTCCCTTTGTTATATATACCCTTAGTTTTAAGTTTATTATTATGATCAGTAAAGGTTTTTGTAGCATTCTTTTCCTTTCACTTCAGCCATCGTCTTGTAAAGTAAATTGTAAAATAACTAACACACTAACATAACTTAAGTTGAAAAGCCGCTCTTAGGCTAAACCCTTATCCATGTAAATAATATTATTATACTCTTTTAACTTATACTCCTTATAATAAACGTCATAATCAATAATCAATAATTAGTAAAAATACAGCAATATAAGTGAAAATTGGAATTCTCTACCTTATGTACGTACGACTTGACTTTGACCCCCACCGTAAGTTACTGTCCAAAATCTGAGACCATTGATTTTGTTGGCCGAAATGTTCTCCCCTGCACCACATCACAAATAGAACAAACGTAGTTTCTCAAAAAAATCTTTCTCTAAAATATAATTCTCACCAACTCTGCCCTTGGAAGCAACTTTATTACTGCCATAGTTATAGAGATATGAGTCATCCTTCCCAATTCTAGAAATGGTCATATCCCAGGATTAGGTAATTTTCTCTAAAGCCCTGAAACATGTGTTTTCAAAAGTTTTATTCTCTACAACTTTGTCTTTGGAAGCAACTGTCTAACAGCCAGAGATATAAGTCATACCTCCCAACTGTAGAAGTGGCTTAATTTTCCGAAAACCCTGAAACAAGTATTCTTTAAAATTTTACTCTCTACAACTTTGCCTTTGGAAGCGATTTTCTAACTGCCATAGTTCGAGAGATATGAGTCATCCTTACGAATTCAAGAAGTCGTAATATCCCAGGATTGGGCCATTTTTTCCCGAAACCCTGAAAAACATGTTCTCAAAAATTTTGTTCTCTACAATTTTGCCTTTGACAGTAAATCTCTTGCTGAGATATTTGAGGAAAAGTTTCACTGACCCTGGAAAAAAATCATATTTTTTGGTCACTTTTTCCACCATATCTCCGGAACCACTCGACCAATTTTGCTCATCTTTGAACTCGATTCATGGGACATTAGTACCTTTCAGGGGTTTAGGTTGATCGGTGCAGCCGTTTAGATAAAAATGAAGGGACGGACAGACGGACATTTTTTTCACTGATTCGTCATCTCTAGACGATATTAAATGCACCCCCCTCACTCCCGCCTCGATCTACCCCATGTTATTATAAAATGTTATAATATAAAACGTAAAGAACCTTTGTACTTCGTGCGGGTTCAATTAATAGTGTACTTGTGATGTGTGCGCTCAATAACTATTCTAGACCATTATTTACAGTTAGTATTTACGTAGTTGGTTTGTACATAAACCTACACAAAAGTGGTGAAAAGTTTCAATTATGGAAATCTATAATTTTCAGTACAACCCCTTGACAGCTGCGTACGAAAGGTAAACTAATAAGTCGAAGCTAAAGTAATGAATAGTAGCGAAATAAGAAAGAAACGAAACTCAAACTAATTTGCTTGTCAGTAGCTTGGTATTTGGTATCACTGCTTCAATTTGAACTAAAAACGAAATAGTTACCTATATCGTGTTATGGAGCTGGAATTTTATTAACAACTCGCATCATTTCTCTAAAACAAAGTGTAGACTTTATCATTTTCAGTTCACCAAACTTTACGACAGCAGTGTTGCTTGAACATTATGTCCATATTATAACCCCTTTTCCATTATTCATTTTGCGAAGAAAAATATGACACGGGTGTCTTAATTTAATGTTACATTTAAACCTGTTTACACGATGGCAATTGGCGACATCTACTTTTACAGAGGGAATACAATGCTGGCAATAAACATAAAGTTCTCTCTACACATTTTATTGTTTGCAATAAAATATGATAACTGACTTGGTAATATGAAACCCGAACCCGAACACTCATTAAATAGAATTTATAGAATGCTTTAGAAGCAAGTTCATTCCACCTTTAGAAATTTATTCTTAAACCGTTCAATGTTTGTATTGTTTGAAGTGAAAGAGTAGAGGTCGCTATTTTGTTGAATTGGAATCAAGCTTAACGATATTCGCGTTGATGACATTTAGGCGTAATATTTCGTTACAAAAATATTCTTGCTTTAGTAGCAACACAGGCCATTTCGAAATCGTAAAAAGAAAAACTTTGCTAAAGAAAAAACGTTACAGCTCTTAACAATAAGAAATGGACAATTTTATTAAATTCAAAGTAGCTAGAAATGTACCATCCAAACATTACACATACAGAATTGCGATTTGCACACATTTGACGGTTCTTAATTTGTTAAATCTTGAAATTTCAAATCGTCAGTGCAGAAGGTGCAGAAACAGCGTTCTTCGAACTGTAAAACAATTTCCATAGTAATACAATTTTGACCACTAATTGTTCTGTGTTTCATTTAGTTGTAATTTTTCTTGTAATAGAATAATCGGTGTAACCCAGCGAAAATTCGCGAATTTCGGCTTAGTAAAAAGTGATTCCGAATTTTGTATTTCAACCGGTAGATCAATGGTTAGAGCATTCGACTAGTAAATAGAAATATTTGCTGGCGTGTGTTCGAATCCTACTGGGCTATGAAGCAAAGGGTGTTATTTCAGATTTTAATTTCAATATTCGTAGTTTTTCGAAGATTATAAAATTAATTAATTTAAATTCAAGTCGGTTAAACCGAGAACGAAAATGTTCAATTCCTGAAAATTTGATTTAAAAACATTGAGTAACTCAATGTTTCCTATGTGATAATATCACATGTATTAAAAATGCATTATGATAACATCGAATTGATGTTGACAATACGCTCGAATTTAATACGAAATAGGAAAAAATCGAAATTTGACGAATTAAACACGCGCGTTTATCCATATGTGGCAAACAAATCGTATGCGGTCGGAAGATGTAAATCATATGATTTGTTGGTATGGTTAAATGACGTCACCGTGGCATTAACGGCAATCTGAATTAACGTAAGTCACTTTTTGCTTGTCCCGGTAGATCAATGGTTAGAGCATTCGACTAGTATATAGAAATATTTGCTGTTCGAATCCTACTGGGCTATGAAGCAAAGGGTGTTGTTATTTCAGATTTTAATTTCAATATTCGTAGTTTTTCGAAGATTATAAAATTAATTAATTATTTTAACCTTCTTCCACTGCTTCCTTACAGAGCAGAGGATCGACAAGAAATTTGTTTTTATTGCAATTGCTAAACTGTTAAAAGCAAAGTGTTAAAATTTCATGAAATTTGAGTAAAGAACTTATTTATAAAATCTCATTTAATTTATGTTCTACAAATCTTCCGATTTGTTTACATATATGGCATTTTGGTCCCCTGTTTTATTTTACACAAACACATTTGCACCGAACATGTGGAACACAAATGGACATTGCTTTTGTGTCATATTTAAGACGACACAATAGCGCAGTGTGTTAGACTGTGGAGTCCACAGTGGACTCACATTGAATTATTGTGTTGTAAGTACGTCGTTCAAAAACACGACAACCGTAAAAAGCATTGATGATGTCTATAAGAATTCTACCAGACCCAGTATAGTTGCGTTCACCGGGTCTGGTAGAATGGATCAAGTCATGCTTCACGTCTGATCAGCCAACACACCTAAGTTTCAACTGTTTCGTCGGGGACAAAACATTACATTTGTGTGGGGAAACATCGTTTTTTGCGAATTAATCATTTTCTGCATTTAATTAAGCGGACCAAATGAATGACGATGGAAGTTCATTTAATGTTCCTTTATAATAACTCACTTGGTCCGTTTTATACAAAACACAAAATGAATAAATCACAAAAAACGAATTTCTTCCATACAAATTTAATGTTTTGTCACAGACGGAACAGTTGAAACTCGAAGCGCCCTAAGCTTTTTTGTGGTCTGCACATCGGCGCTTGATCCATAGATACTAAGAACTGTCAAATGCATACAAATTCCAACTTAGTGTGTATAGTCAGCAACACCAAAGTAGATTGTTATCCACATATTGGCTGTGTACTTTGTGGCGCTATGAAGATGCGGGAAAATATTCTTATGCAAAGAAAATTCACGCAAAAATGTATAAAGAAAATGTATGCAAAAATCATATTTTCTTTCTGGCCAATCGTCACACCATGTTAAAGATATAAAAAAACAGAGGCTTATGTTACAGAATAAATGTGGCAAACAGTATATGCAAAAAGACTCGAACGTATCTACATATATATTTAGATACGTTCGAGTCAGTAATCCAGAAACTATTTTCTCTAAAATGTAATTCTCACCAACTTTACCTTTAGAACCTCAAGTTAGACAGATTCATCCTTCACGGAATTTGGTAATTTTTCCCTAAAACCCTGAAACACGTGTACCCTAAAATTTTATTCTCTACAACTTTGACCTTGACAATAAATTTCCATATTGCATAGTTAAGCAAATATAGACGGAATATAGGAATAATCTGTTTATTCGAGGAAGAATATTTGAGGTGTAACATGATTCAAGTTTGTCGCCATCGACGCGAAAGATTGAGAAATGTCCTCAAATAAGGTACTTTTCCCGCAGCTTCCGGCTTTTTGGCTATTTGGATTAAAAATTTGAATTTATGTTAAAGACGCGCCATACGGTCACAGTCGATGTGGAAATACTGGAAGATAAGAATTTTAGTTCATCAATTTTTAATTGAATCAAGGAAAATGTCCCCTTGCTTATTGTTAAGAGTTATTGGGAACGCATTTCCAGGCGTTTTTTTATTCCCGGGAAACGGGATTCCAGAAAATTAACAAAAAATTACCCGGGTATTTAAAAAAAAATACGGCATTCTTAGGACAAAAAACACAATTTTTAATCGAAAACAGTAAAAGTATTTATTGTTTTTGATTGGTTTCTTTTACTATTACTCTAATATTTTAAAATCATGTTCGAAGAAACAGTATGCTGACGAGTGTTGCACTGTCGTTCACTCGACTAGGGTGTTAAATGATCATTTGGATTGAATGGTAATTTGAAACTGTATTCAGCCATGCACAATTTTCCAAACAAAATTTAGTGCTATTTTGCGATTTATTTTCGACGTAATTAATAGATATCAAATATTATTCGAATGGTTAATTGATACCTACTCTAATTTTCATTATAAAATATGTTGATTTGATATTTTTGACAACAAACAATTATAGTCAATTTTCTGATGCCTAGATTTTCTTCGTAAGTTTTAGTGGGGCAACAAGTGTTTCTTACGGATTTTTTGTTAACTTTTTGTACTAGGGCCATTCTAAGAAAAATTGAATGTACGTAATGTAGGAACGGTGAATGCTGACTAAACTGTAGAAAAGTAAGAGTTCATTTATATGAAAGAAATGTAGATAGAAGTGTTATCTACAACTCCCTCATTCAACAGAAATCTTACCTTTCTACGGTTTAGTTCAGCATTCACCAATTCCGTATTTCAATCGAAATATTTAAAATTGCATAAAAAACAACTCGTCGAAAATGCTGAGAAATAATTTGCAAAAAAAAACCGAATTGCTGCTGAATAATTTAAAAATTTATTTCATGCTTCGGGGCCAAAATCGAAGGAAATTTTATAAATTTTCTCTCGATTTTGGACCTCTGCATGAACAATTTTTTGTGTATCTGTTTTTGACGACTGATTTTAGGCAATTTCGCGTGTTGTAGACAGACAAAAACAGACACCTAAATAACTATTTGATAGAATTAAATAGAAGGGTGTACGCACCTCGGTTTGCACTAAGTGTAATAAATAGGGATAGGATAAAGCGGGTAGGAACACTGATAGATTATTCCTGGCACCTAAGCCGCGAATGGGCCTGTTGTGCATTCGCACAGATTTTAGAGGTTATCCTATTTGATTAAGGTAGTCTAGTATCGTTCTAGGCGGGTGGTTTTTGATCGTTTTTGGATTCACTGTGAATGATCCAAAGTACTTTGCTCGGACCATAGTAAAGGCGGGACAATTACAGAGAAGATGTTCGGCTGTTTCGATGTCTCCGCAACGATTGCACAGAGGGCTGCTAGTTAGCCCGATCGTATGCATATGCTTATTGAGAGAGCAATGACCGGTTAAGATATCAGTGATTCTTTTAACGTCACGCTTGGAAAATGATTGTAATTCCTTGGTGTGCTTTTCGTTTATTCGAATACAGTTTTTGGCATGTCTAGCATAGTTGAGTGATTCCCAGTGGGAAGAGAAGGAGTTGGACTTCCAGAGAGCTATAATGTTAAACAGCGTAGATGCAGAAACAGGTATGCTGGGTTCGGTACCCACGAAAGGGGAAGAAGAAGCTGTTCTTGCCAGCTCGTCTGCTTGTTCATTGCCAGCGATTCCACTATGGTTTATAAGGTATGGTGCTGGTGGAATAATAATGCGTGTCTCTTTTAACAAGGTTAACAAACGAATGAATATATTTCTCTAAACTTAATTCTAATTACATTAGCTGCTCGCGCGGGAAAACCGAGTACTAAATATGCTAGGACTGTGTTGGTGAATCGGTAAGCTATGTGCGTCGATGTCTCTGGCAATCTATATTTTATATCTAATTCCCACGAATTGATATTGACGCTACATCGCTCCCCTTCCAGCGAGAGTTTACTAATATATATATATATATATATATATATACTTTCATAAACTTTCTTAAAAAAATAATCAGTTCTTTAAAATGAAATATAACTATGCCAAAACTTTTGGACTATACCTCATTAAATTCCTTACTCCTAAAGTCCTAACTACTTTCTCTAAGCAAATCGTACTTTCAAATTATCTTCGTTTCAACCACACACACACTTGTTGTTTTCGTTCCAAAAATTGTTTTCACCACAGCTATGTATACGTGGTGAAAACGATTTTTGAAACGAAAGCAACATGTGTGTGTGGGGTTGAAACGATTTTTGAAACGAAATCTGGAACAGTCCGAGCCCTAATTGCCACTTGATTTAATGGTCAAAATACTATGTGCAGGCTTCAACCTGTCGATTGACACTGAATTGTTTCTACCGTTCATGTCGAGTACGTATTGCTTTCTCAACCTGCGAACTACTGTGAACGGTCCTTCGTACGGTGGACTTAAACTAGGTTTAACTCTGTCTACTCTAACAAAAACTTGCTTACAGGTTAATAAGTCTATAGGTACGTAGCTATCCTTCCTGGCGCTGTCTCTTGTTTCAGTCATCCTCAGCTTACGCATATGCTCTCTGAGACGCTCAATAAAAACCGACTGATCTTTGGTCTCCGAATCCGACCAGGAAGTTTGAGAGTCTGTCCATAAACTAACTCAGCCGGCGAGCAATTTAAGTCATCTTTGAAAGTTGATCTAATACCTAAAAGTATGAACGGGAGTTCTTCACTCCAACGAGTTGTATTGCATCTGGCCCTTAGAGAATCTTTCAACTTTCTATGGAATCTTTCGACCATCCCGTTAGCTTGCGGATGATACGCTGTAGTCCTAATTATTTTTGTACCTAAAAGTTTGGTGAGTTCAGCAAATTATCTTGACTCAAATTGTTTCCCTTGATCTGTCGTGATCACTGCGGGTACTCCGAAACGTGGAATGTATTGGCTTACTAAGGCTAAAGGTACTGTCTCCGCCGTTATATCTTTGATTGGGATGGCTTCCGGCCAGCGCGTGAAACGATCAACTATCGTCAACAAGTTAGTGAAATTATTTGAGACTGGTAACGGCCCTACTAAATCGATATGAATGTGCTCGAATCTCTCTGAGACTATTTTAAATTTTTCTGTTTTGGTATGTCTACTGATCTTTGCTTTCTGGCACGAGATGCACACTTTTGCCCAATGATTTATATCTTTATTCATACTAGGCCAAAAATACCAAAAGTACCTGGATGTGACAGGCCATGCATCTCTTCGAATATCGCTCTTCTCAGGCTTTCCGGTACGTAAGGTCTACTCTTACCTGTGCTAGTCTCGCACCACAGTTTACCTTGCGATAACGGAAGTTCTATTTCTTGAAGTTTAATTTTACTCGCTTCTACTTTCTTACTTAATAACTTCTTTAGCTCTTCATCATCTTTTTGAAGTTCCACTAACGTCTTCATTTCGAGTGCGACATGGACTGAGGTTTCATTAATTTCCCTAATTCTCGATAGAAAATCTGCTACTAAATTTTCTTTCCCTTTTATGTGTTGCATATTGGTAGTACAGTGCCGGACTGATCCTAATGGGCGATCGGTGCAATCACCGATGGGCCTTTTGCTCTTTTCGGCCAGTCAAAATTTCGTTCGGGAAGATGACCCGACTGGGCCTCTTCAAATTTTTGCAACTTTGCGTATAAAGAAAAAAAAACCCAAAATGTACGCATCAATCATCATTATAATTTAATATAATTTAAATCATTAAGGCATATTATACCAAAAATGAAAGACAATAGAACATACTCGATGTGTTGCCTATAACAATTATTAGAAGTACATTATCGATTTGTATTTAACGTCAGTTTCGATGTGTGACTAATGGTAAAAACAACAACTTTTTGAGCGAATCTTAAAAGAAAATATTAGTGAGTATCGGAAATTTATATCCTTTTGTGAAGAAATCAAGAAAAATCGAAAAATTTATTTTAAAATTCAATGTTACTATTGTTTCTTGTAGCGTTAAATCGAATATCTACGTTGTTACGATGAGTAAAAAATCATCGCGGCCTAGTGGGGCTGAAAAAATCCGTGAAAAGAACAAGCTTCTTCTGAAAACTGCTGGCCAGTCGCCTAATCAGAAATCTTTGCTCGATTGCTTTCAGAAATCTTCTCAAGTAGCGAAAAAGGAATTGCCGATCAACGGTAGGTTATCCTTTCTATTTTCAAATGTGACACAAGCACGTGAGATATGAAAGTCGAAGCGAAGCGTTCGTAGACGTTTCACTTGTACATTGTGAATCATTAAATTTTAGATTTGGAAGTTTTTTTTGGTCGTGTCTTTCTCGGCAAGTAAGATTAGTGGTTCTATGTCTAGCGTCCCTGTGAAAGCAATTTATTGCATTAAGAAAATAAATTTTTGATCGTGCAGTGAATTGACTCTATAATGTAAACAATACACAGAGCATAATCAAAAAGTGATTTCTGATTTGCAGACGAATTGTCCAATGAACCATCCGCTGAAGTATTGACTGACAATTCATTACCGAAAGCTACTGATCCTGATGAAGTTGAAGGTATTCAATGAAATTTACTTGTCTTCGGCAAAAATCTTGATTTTATTCAACTTCAGTAGGAAACGCCAGTTGTGATCAACCATTTTTAATTCCGAAGAAAGACCCATTATCAGTTGCTTCGTTTCTGCATCTACAGCCGATTCAACCAACAACATGTCGGCAATCTAGCGTGTTCGTTAGATCATGTGGAAATATGAAAGTTCCCAGACGCTGGCTCTCTTACAACATCGCCACTGAAAATTTTCACTGCGTCATATGTATGGCGTTCTGCGTTTCACCAAGTGTCTGGCAAACTGGATGTGCTTTCGACAATAGGCATGCTACTACCAGAGTGAAAGAGCATGAGTCAAGCGACGTTCACATTACGGCAGCCAAAGCTTACCTTCGATTTGATAGAACACAACGAATCGAAAACCTCATTAACAAGGAGCAAACGTTGCTACGCATAAGTAACGTAAGAAACAATCAAGATATTAAAACGCATCGTCAACTGGATATTGTGTATTGGTAGGCAGGGAATTGCCTACAGAGGCAATTTTGAGTCGACAAAATACTGGACCGATAAAAGTGTCAATCCTGGGAATTTGTTAGAGATCATACGTACCGCCAGCCAACAAGACGAAAAGTTACGATCTCATCTGGAAAAGTGTCTCGAAGTAAGCAGAGTCGAGAGGTCGAGGTCGCAGAGTAACGTTTTTAAGTAAAAGCACGTTCAACAAACTTATCATTGGTATCGGAGATTCAATGAAAAAAACGATCGTCAACGAAATTAAATCATGCGGATTCTACAGCTTGATGGTTGACAGCACGCAGGATGTATCAGGATATGAACAGTGCAGTTTGGTCGTTCGTTATATCAACAAAACTACTTTTGACGTTGAAGAAAAATTCATTGGAATTCTGAAGCTAACTGATACAACTGGTTTAGGATATCTCAACGCAATTGTTCCTTACCTGGAAGAGCTTGGAATACCTGTTGCTTTGATGGTGGCGTGCTCCTTTGATGGTGCATCAAATATGCGCTCAGACGAGAAAGGGCTTCAAGCAAGACTTAAGTTGATCAATGAACTTATTGTCTACACCTGATGCTTTGCTCACACATTGAACTTAAGTGTGTGCGACACCGTTTCATGCAATACTTCAGCTCGGAACCTTTTCGGACTGCTACAATCTACGCATAACTTTTGTGCCGCATCATACAAGCGCGTCCTCGAATGGGAAAAGGTGACCAAAACATTGGCAGGACGAAAGAAACTAATTCGTTTCGAAAATTTTGGAAAAACACGCTGGTTTTCGAATGAAAAAAGTGTAACAAAAATTTTTGGATCGTACCAAAAAACGAACACCGAGGTGTATTTGGCAATGCTACAGTTCTTGCACACAATCAAAACAAGCAAATCATTTGAGGCCAAAGTCTGTTTCGAGGCGGGAGCGTTGCTGGATAACTGGACAAAATTGGAAACAATTCTAACTGCCTTTTCGTTTCTTAAAATTTTCGAAATTTTGGGCCCAGTGTCTAAGTATTTTCAAACTAAAGGATGTGACTTAATGGCTGCTCTAGGAATGTCAAAGACAGCAATATCAGATGTTGGAAAATATCGTAGTTCGTTTGACCAATTGAAGGGAAAGGCAATTACATTCAGTAAAACTGTCAACGATTCCCTTATCGACGAGGATTTTTCTGTAAATGAAGACCTGCTGACTAAACGTGTTCGTAACATAAAACGGTTTCCTGACGAAAAAGCAAGACACGAAGCAATCGACGATGCATGGAAGAATTTTAAAGTTAATGAATTTTTAGTGATTATTGATTCGACGACACAGACATTAACTGACAGATTTAACTCAGTTCAAAATGAAAAGCTGGTACATGAAATGTCATTTTTTCTACCAACTAATTTCGACAGTTTACAACAAAAACAAGGTTCACCAAGTCTTTCGATTCTATCGCGTGTGCTTAAAGTAGATAGCGAAGTTCTAGTCGCGGAATTGAATCATTTCTCGAAACATTTCGCTAATCTGTTAAAAGTTGAAAACGTTTACGATTCGATAGAAAATTTAGTGCTAAGCGATGTAGATGATGACGTTGATGAAGTTGAAGAAGATGAAGCCGATTCTGATAATGATGACGAGGGCGCGACGAAGTGCCTGATTAAGAAAAAACCCTGCAATAAATGTCTTAAGTGTTGTTTTCTTCTATTAGGCAAATTGAATTTACACGTGTCAGCGTATTCAAATTTGTACCGCGCCTATGAATATTTTATGGTACTACCTTGTACACAAGTAGAGTGTGAAAGGACATTCTCCAAACTAAAGGTTAGTACCTACCTACCTAGCCTACCTAGGCTAAGATCCGCTTTAAAGCAACAGCTCCTCGAACCGTTGCTGTTAATGTTTGTTCACCGTGAAATGACATATAAAATAAACATCGATGAGATCGTTAAATCGTTCGGTCTATCGTCAGCTGAACTGAGAAGACTCTTGATAGAATAATAGAAATGTATTGAGTGAACTAAAATGAAATAAAATTAATGAATTATATCGAAATTTTGTTGTTGCTTTTATTGCATGACTGTGATATCAAAGGTGGGCCTGTTAAAAAATCATGCACCGACTTGGGCCTCCGAAAATTCATTTCGTCGGCCTTTTCGAAATTGAGCCCGATGGGCCTTTGGGTCATCAGTCCGGCCCTGTGGTAGTAAATTGTGAAATAAATTCAAGATGCCGCGTTTGCCTCGGACTTCTTTCGGTTTTAGATGCCATTGCATTAGTTACAGGTTTGTGATCCGTATAAATGACAAAATCCCTGCCTTCAACACTATACCTAAAATGCTTGATCGATAAATACATGGCTAGTAGTTCTCTGTCTAAAGCTGAATATTTTTGTTCTGTCGGCTCCAATTTCTTGGAGAAAAATCCTAACGGCTCCCATGTACCTTCAACTTTGTTGTACTGTTGCAAAACTGCACCTACTGCGAAATCCGATGCGTCCGTATTCATTGCTAAACTAATAATTGAGCCTTCATTTGGGTGAACTAGTAAGGTTGCTTCCGCAAGTAACTTTTTTGTTTCGACAAAAGCTTTCTCACACTCCTCCGGCCATGTAAATTTTGGCCTTCGGTTATTTACTTTTCTCGACAAATATGCTATGTCATGGTTTCTTGAAAGGGCGTTCTACTTCAACGAACCTGATGGAATTTGTTAACCACACCCTGAACGTGATCGAGTCCAGATCTCAGGTAGACTCGATATACACCGACATTCGAAAGGCTTTCGACCAGGTTCGTCACAGTTGTCTGTTGAAAAAGCTCTATGAACTTGGGTTTCAACAGTGTATGGTTGATTGGATCGGGTCCTATTTATTGGGCAGAGAGCAGTACGTGAAAGTTCTTGACTATAGGTCAAGTTCATTTGTCGTGTCATCCGGACTTCCCCAAGGAAGTCACCTTGGTCCTTTGCTGTTTGTTCTATATTTTAACGACGTGGCTAGTGTTTTCAAAAAGGCCAGATGTAGCATGTTTGCTGATGACTTAAAGATCTTCCACACCATCAGCAGCGTATCTGACGTACTAGACCTTCAACATGATATTGACGCTTTTTCCGAGTGGTGTCAAAAGAATTTCATGTAGGTCAATGTCGCTAAGTGTAAAGCGATGTCCTTTTATCGCGTGAGGAACCCGACTGTTTTTGCCTATTCTATTGGTGGTGTCGACTTGGAGAGAGTTATGGAGATCTCAGATCTTGGTGTCGTTATGGACACTCAACTGAACCTCAAAGCCCATGTTGACAAGAAGATAGCGAAAGCTTATTCTATGCTTGGGTTTCTCAAGAGGATTTGTGCTGATTTCGTTGATTTGCGTTGCCTATCAAATCTGTATAACGCCCATGTCAGATCCCATTTAGAATATGCTTCAGTAGTATGGAGTCCATCGTCAGCATCGCTTAGCGACGACATCGAGTCGATCCAGAAGAAATTTGTTTTGTTTGCGCTCCGGCGGACTGTTAAAAGGAATTCGCGTTTCGAGCTCCCGCCGTACGACGAAAGACGTAAGGTCCTAGGCTTAGATCGTCTCTCTGACAGGCGTAAGGTTAGCCGGATGTTCTTCATTTATGACGTGATAAAGGGAGTGATTAATGCACCTGACCTATGTGCCAAATTTGAATCTTATCGTCACCTGCCAGTCCATTCATATGGAATGCGTGCCGTGAGCATGTTTCGGCCTCCTCCTCATAGAACCGATTACGGTTTTAATGAGCCTATAGCCGCTATTTGTAGAGATTTCGAAAGTTTTACTAATATCTATGAAAATAGCCTTACTCGCCAAAACTTTCGTTCCAGGGTAAAATCATCAATTTGTCACTGACGATGGTTGCATAGGCCGTACGACTGGTCGTTTTTGCCGTTTCATTTCAGTCGTCTTTCCGATTAATTAATGGAAAAAGTCATATGAAGCAGAGTGTGGTAGTGACTCCGACGGGTCGACTGGGTTGTTGCCACTTCCGCGTTGCTTGTTTCCCGCATGATTTTCAATGTACATACTTAAGTTTATTACTTGTCAGCATAGTTTCATAAATTTTTTTTTTTAAACAAAATTTTGTAAATTCTGTTCTTTGTGAAACCGTTTGACAATAAATGTATAATAATAATAATAATGTGTTTGTAAATGGGAGCTAAACTTTTTGCTGCCCTTGGGATGAATCGGTTATAAAAATTGATAGCGCCTGTAAATCGTTGTGCTTGCTTAAGCGAAGTAGGCGACGCTAGCTCAGATATAGCTTTAACTTTTTCTGCAGCTGGGGCGATACCTCCTGCTGTTATTCTATGTCCTAAAAAAACTATCTCTCTAACACCTAGTATGCACTTCGAGGGTTTGATGTTCAATCCGTATTCCTCTAGTATTTGAAAAACCTGTTCCAGGTGTTCCTTATTCAATTCTGAATTTTACTGAAAATCAAAATATCATCTAGGTAGACGAACACAAAGTCTAATCCTCTCAGAACTTCGTTCTTGAATCTCTGAAAGGTTTGTGCTGCGTTGCATAATCCGAATGGCATTCGGGGAAACTCAAACAACCCGAAAGGCGTGGTAATCGCTGTTTTATGCACGTCCTCTGCAGCCACTGGAATTTGGTGATAGGCCCTTACTAAATTGATCTTGGAAAATATTTGACAACTATGGAGTCTCGCGTTAAGATCTTGAATATGTGGGATTGGGTATCTGTCCGGGATAGTTACAGCGTTTAAACGTCGGTAGTCGCCGCAAGGACTATTTGGCTTTTTAGCCATCAACAGAGCTGAGGAAGTTTGTGACGAAGAAGGCCTACAGATTCCTGCTTCGTTCATATAGTCAAATTCTATTCTAGCTGACTTTTCTTTATCCGAATATAGACGTCTAACTTTCGCATATGGCAACGGTCCTTTTGTGTGGATATAATGCACCACATTATGCTTAGGTTGAATAGAAAAATTTGGGGGTGCGCATAAGGATGGAAATTGTTTCAAAATATCGTTTTGTACCGAATATATCAATGGCGTAGGCGTTCCGCAATTCAACGCTAACATCGCTTTAACCGACAGCGAAGTGAGTGGGTCGATTAAGCGTCTGCTCTTTAAATCAGGGAGTAATCCGAACTTCGACAAGAAATCTGCGCATATGATATGTTTATTAATGCTAGGTATCACAAATTCGTGCGTAAATTTTCGTCGTAATCCGATATCTATCTCGAGTAACTTAACTCCATACGTATCAATAATAGAACCATTATAGAATAGAAACGTCCGCTCCGGTATCAATCAAAAATTCTAGCTTATTGTTTTTATCATACACAAAAAGACGGCGAGAAACTGGTTTCGTCCTTACACTGGCCGTACAGATGTTTTGTGTTTGGTTAAAACTGCATGGGCGATTGCACGGCTTGTTACACTTATCGCCGAACATGAAATGATACCAACAATAAGAACCGTTTTCATCGTAATTCCTCCTACTCCTGGAACGACGTCTAAATGCCGCTGGACTATGACTGCGCCGCGGATTCGCACGCGCACTAGGTCGTGAGCGATTGCTATTGCTTGCAAATTGTGCAATGGCCTTTCTCAGTAATTCACTTATCTCTGCCTGCAAGGACTCGACACTTAAAGTGTTCGGTGTCCCCGGTTGGGAATATTGACTATTGCTCGCTCGGCCCCCGCCACTGAACGAGGACACGTTCGACCCTTGTACCGCTTCATGAATCCTATCGGCTATCTTGAGTAGTTCCTCTAATTCTAACTTACTTTGTAGCTTTACACCGATAACGTTGGTAAACGGTCTAGCCAAAGTTTCTTTACTAATTCTTCACCTACTGTTCCACCGTCTCCCGCTAGGGCTATTAATCTTCGATAAAATTCCGATGGCTTTCTATCTCCCATCATCTCATCTGACACTAATTTCTTGATACGCGTTTCTATACTGAGTGAATGTCTTTCAATTAACTTTTCTTTAATTTTCTTATACGCGTCTTCTTTCGGTGGTTGTTTCAAAAGGTCGGAAATCGAGTCTGCTATATCTTCCGGTAAAGCTCTAACAACATAGTTATATTTGCTTAGATCATTTGATATTCTACTTAAGGTAAATTCCGCTTCCGCTTGGATGAACCAAGTCTCTGGTGACTTCGTCCAAAAAGTCGGTAACTTAACTTTTATTGGATTAATCTCGCCGGAAGGTCGGCTTTCTTGCTCACCTTTGTCTGTCATTTTACTTCTTATTTGAATTGATAAATTGTTCGCGGTCAAAATAATCTGATTGCCAAAAATATATAAAATAAATCAACACAAATATGTACTCACCGATTTCCTCAATCAATCCTAGCCCTAACCTAAGAAATTACTTTGACTCAAAAAAAAATTTATCCTAAATATCTCCCGGGCTATTGTCTAAATTGAATTTGGTTCCCGGCGATTAATAAATAGATTTAATACAATTATTTTTAATTATAACTACGGAAGGATTGATGATGATAATGCGCTGCTGGTGATCTATCGATGACGAACTCTTCCCTCGCTTTTGATGTAGCGGTATGCGAATTGCCTCTGAATAACGGTCGCTTGCCTTTGGGCCAATCTTAGCTTTTATTGTCCCCATGTAGGAAACTTCTTTGCTTTTGAATGTACCTGTTATCCCCACAGGGCTTATGTACCTGTGGAGATGTCCAAAATACTGCGCCTTGTATAATAAATGACGAAAACTCCAAACTGATTTTTTGTCTTCCAATTTCTGCTTCTCCGTATCTTAAGATGAAATGTCAACTCGTTTCTTTACGGCTTTCTCGCTTTATGGATTCGTTGAGGCTGATTGTATGGCCAAAATTACTTTTCTCAATTTTATGTTTATTCCAGCACCATAGAAAACCATTAACTCAGACACTTTTAGACTAAATATTCTGCTGCAATTCCAATAATTAAATGATTCCGCTGCACCACTGTAAATGCGTGCTGCTCGTTTGATCAAATCGTTTGTTTTATGAAATCCTTTCTTTGACGCCTTTGCAATGCAACAGCTGTTTTAATCGAATTAATGTTGACGATAATTCGATATTTAAATGCTTTGACTTTTGCATTTGCACTTTTCACATCACTTTTAAATAATTTAACTAGGTTTCACCAAAAAATTTCAACGTTCGGGTCACCAATATGGTTTATAAGGTATGGTGTTGGTGGAATAATAATGCGTGTCTCTTGTAACAAGGTTAACAAACGAATGAATATATTTCTCTAAACTTAATTCTAATTACATTAGCTGCTCGCGAGGGAAAACCGAGTACTAAATATGCTAGGACTGTGTTGGTAGGGGTGTGCGATGGTCAAAGAATCAAAAAGTTAGGGGTCCACAAAAAATTATTTGGTCCCATAGATAGCGAAAACGCACGTCCAAAGCTTTTTATTTCATGTTTACAACTTGCGCAAATTCAATGAACTCAAAAGTTCGAGATTTCGGACCATTCGGCATTCCCACCTTCACCAAAAATCCGATTCGAGATAAGTTTGAGCTACATTAATTTTGTTTGACTAATCAAACTTCAATTTAATGAAAAAAAATAAAAATAGGGGAAATTTGGCGAAAAGGCATTTTTCGTCAGTCGTCAAAGTTCGCCGACCATGGAAAATTCCGTCTCGAAAAAACTTTGAAAAGCTGAAATCGATATGATAAACTGAGTTTTTATCGTTTGAATGCTTCTCATACTTAGGTATTGAAGTTAAGATTGCAGACAAGAAAGGGTTTTGGAAAAAGATTCAGAATTTTTCAACCTATCACGCTTACAATGTTGAAAAATACGGAAAAATTGGCTTTTGCTGGAAAAGTAAAATTTCTGACTAAATATGATATTCCAAGTCAAAGGTCTGTTTAAAACATCATATTTACGAAGTTGTATTGTCCATGTATTGTAAAAACAGCCAATTTTTCCATATTTTTCAACATTGTAAGGGTTGATAGGTTGACCATTTTTGAATCTTTTCCCAAAACCCTTTCTTGTCTGCAATCTTCACTTCAATAAATAAGTATTAGAAGCATTCAAATGACAAAAACTCAGTTTATCATATCGATTTCAGCTTTTCAAAGTTTTTTCGAGACGGAATTTTCCATGGTCGGCGAACTTTGACGACTGACGAAAAATGCCTTTTCGCCAAATTTCCCCTATTTTTATTTTTTTTCATTAAATTTAAGTTTGATTAGTCAAAAAAAATTATTGCAGTTCAAACTTATCTCGAATCGGATTTTTGGTGAAGGTGGGAATGCCGAATGGTCCGAAATCTCGAACTTTTGAGTTCATTGAATTTGCACAAGTTGTAAACATGAAATAAAAAGCTTTGGACGTGCGTTTTCGCTATCTATGGGACCAAAGAATTTTTTGTGGACCCCTAACTTTTTGATTCTTTGACCATCGCACACCCCTACTGTGTTGGTGAATCGGTAAGCTATATGCGTCGATGTCTCTGGCAATCTATATTTTATATCTAATTCCCACGAATTGATATTGACGCTACACCACTATGTCCTGGAACCCAGACAAGTGTTACTTGATGTAGAGTAGAGAGTCTTTGGATTAAATCTCTGCACTCTAGATGATGTAAATTTGTATCCCCCTAATGATTTGATAGTTGACTGGCTGTCTGCACATATGAAGATTCTTAGATCCCTGAGCGAGTTTTCCAGAGTATATAACATTGTGTTAACGCATCCTATAATTCCTACTATCTCCGATTGGAATACTGTTATGAGCTTGCCGAGAGGCAAATTATCGGCTACATTGAGTTCGAGACAATGAAATCCTGCTCCAGAGATTCCGTTAGACAGTGAACCATCTGAAAACCAAGACAAGCGATTATCTGTTGGAATAGCTGAGTTGCTTGTCCAATCGCTCCGGTTGGGAAGGCTAATCGCAAATGATTTTTCAAATCTGTAAATAGGTGTTATAGATTCACACGGCATTTCAAATTCAGGAGACATTTTTATCATTTTCCTCCAAATTTTTGAATGGTTATTCGGGCATATTATAAGCGATTTTGCTATTTAGTCTTAAAGCTGAGGACTGTGCTTCTGCTTCAATGAATATGTGCAACGGTACTAAATTGAGTAGGGCTTCTAGGGCTGCTGTTGGTGCCGTTCTCATGGCACCCGTGATTCCAATGAGCGCCAGTCTTTGTAATTGTGCGAGCTTAAGATGAGAAGTGGTAAGATTGCATCTTGGCCACCAAACGATAGCTGCGTAGCTTAGACGAGGTCTGATGATGAAGTGTAATAAATAGTCATCCTAACATTTGTAAAGAAACAACTCACGTTTGTTATGCAAATTATTTATTGTCGATTTTAGGCAAGATGTCTTTTCTGGACACTGATTTTCGACACTTGTTTCTTATGGAAATTATTTATTGAAAAATTATTTCTACGTCCGACAGTTCGTCTGTGCGGCCGTCCGACGGCTTTGCGGAACTTTTCCGGAGATCGTTCAGACTATCTTTCTATTCTAAGGTAAAAGATGAGCAAAATCGTTCGTACCAAAGACATGACCGAGGAAGTGTCTGAAACCAATATTTTTCAAGAGTTTGTAAAATTCTTTCGGCAACACGCAGCTATGCTTAAGGAGGGAAAAACTGTGAGAAAATTGATTGCAATCTATTGTTTGTTTTTACTTTTGTCGCGTCATCCACATCGTAGCAAACATTAATATTCAATTAATTTAGATAAAACCTAGAATGTTGAGCATTCAACAAAATCAAATAAATCGTTCATTTCTCATGTTTTACATATACGATACCCCACGCTTTCACATTTAAATGTTGAAACAGCAAAATTTAGTATGTTTTTCACAAAAAGCGTTGAAGGGATAAAACTGGGAAAAACAGTAATCCAATTTGTATTATTTGAACATGACTTGTTTGATTTTTGTAACCGATAGCATGTTCAGAGGAACTTGAAGCCATTCTAATGTCTGCAACTATGAATTCCATTTTCTCCTGACTATAATACGTATACATAAAACCGCGCAATGCTAAACTTATATACGTAAAATATTATTTCTACACAACCTACAGCAAGGGTTGTTAGAAATGTTTAAAATTATTTCTGCTGTTTATACAAGGAATAATCCACAATAAATCAAAGTTTGTTGCACACACATCTAATAATACACCTACTCTAAAGATTTGTGTTATTTTGAAGGTTGGAATGGCATGGAGACTATTAAATACTCTTTGAAGTCAAGTGTATATGAATAGCTGACGAAATTTATTACGCAAATATGACTCTTTCGAAAGAAACTCCGGTGTTCATTACTATGTTACAGTACATCGTTCGTAAATGGCCAATTTCAAATGCGTAGGGAGATAGTTATTTACGTACGAGGTAGTAGGCATTAATTCATTTTCGAGTGACGTATTAAGTTTTTTATTACTCGAACAACGAAAATTGTTCGGCGCGGGCAGCAATTCTCGCACAGGGTTGAATTTTCATACTTTCATCCCTTGTAATCCAAATAACTATTTCTTTCTCGACCGACATTTCTTCACTTGAACAACCAAGTTGCTGCTTCGCTGTGACAACCAAATTGCTGCTTCGCTGTGACATCCAAAAAACAGAATTCCGTCAGTGTTGCTTCGCTCTAACAGTGAATTTCGCACCATTTACCAATTCCAAAGACGTTTCTTTTGATACGAATCCAATTCCGGAAGACCTATTCCAGCACGCATCCATCATTTTATTTCGGCCTCCCACATTTCTATCGATTACCATCGACAAACTCTATACGCACCATGAGATGACCAATTCGCAAAACTCGACGGACGGACACCTCCCCCCTCGATCTACCCCATGTTACAATAAAATTGTTTGTAGTAAACTTCGTACGGATCCAAACAGTGCCGATTGCAGATCCAATGAATTTCAGTTTTTTGAAAAAACGATTGACCAAGTTACTCCTCGTTACACAAATCCAGCTTAACGATCGTTCAATCGCAATTTCGAAAAATCGCGCCAAAATTCTCCTCATTTTCGGCCCCGTCGCATGTAAATAACTATGTCATGCTTGCTATCAGATAGCAAGCATGAAAAATAAATGCTGTGTTGAAGTAGAAGCGATTGTTTCATGTGAATTCAGACACTCTGGACTGTCTCCATTTCTTTGAGGAAATTCTTCAGAAGTTTTTTCTTGTTCTTGGGGTCCGGTCTCCTCATGTTAGTGGTGCCGAGTGTCCTCCTGCACTCCGTAGCAAAAGGAAAAATACAACATACTGAAATAAATGCCAAGTAATTCTTATTGCAGACTTTCATGTTCAAGAAACGAAATCTAATTCGGTAACAACGCCTTGTTTGACTAGTCTGTTTATTGCTGTGCTTACTGTGTTCGAAATAGTACTTTATTGGTGGCCGAGAGAAAATCGAGGATTTCTTCTCATGTAAATATTGTACATAACGAGTGAGTGTAGCGAACAAGTGAGAGTACAATATTTACATAAGAAGATATCCGAGATTTCTCACGCTCACCAATACAATATTTTATCTCATTAGGCGAGAGAATATCGTACGTTATTCATTCGAGCGCATGAATGTGATAGCTGCGAGAATTTATCACTGCTTCGAAGTGTCAGGGTCCTGGGTTAGAGACACGGCGGCTGCAGGTCTTTTTTTCAATTTTTTTCCAATATTTTTTTTAATTCTATTTATTTATGTTTTGGTCGTCACGTTAAATTACTATTTTCATATAGACATTTGAATTTTGCTCTGTGAGAAAATCACATTTATAACATAAATAAAAACTGATTCAAATACAAAACGAACAAAAATACAAATACAAATACAAAATGTAAAGAAAACCACTCAAAATACATAGGCTTATGTTGTATATCGAGAAAAACAAGGCTAGTGTTTGTGAGAGACAAATTTGTACATTCTACGTTACTATATGCTTCTATTTGTCAACAAACAGTATCAACAAAATTTGTACATAGCAAATGAGCGAATTTGTGCAGTGGTTAGAGTCGATTCTTGCGGATCGGTGGGTCGTGAGTTAAAATCACGGCGGTGCCACTGTTTTTTTCAGTGAATTGGCAAAGAGAAAACGAATTTTTCCTAGTGATTTAATATATGGTTTTTCCTTTATATGCAAGAGTGAATAACGTACGATATTCTCTCGCCGATGAAATAATAGTTATTTGTGTGTCTGTTTTTGACGACTGATTTTATGCAATTTCTCGTGTTGTAGACCGAGCAGAGCGAGGTCTACATGCGAAAGTGCCTAAAATGAGTCGTCCAAAACAGATACACAAAAAATTTTTCATGCAGAGGTCCAAAATCGAGAGAAATTTATAAAATTTCCTTCGATTTTGGCCTCGAGGCATGAAAAAAAAATTGAGTGGTTGTAGTAAAAGCTGTGATATGAGTTGTAGTAAAATTTGTAGTTAGAGTTGTAAAAATTTTAGTAAAAGCTGCATGAAAATTTGTAGTAGTAGTTGTAGTTATCGTAGTTAGCACTGTAATTTAAACATTTTGCCCCTACGCTATGTGAGTCGGTACCTCTGACTCATACAATTACCCCATTATAAGCTTGCATAAGCATTAATAACATACATGGGCCGACTCAATCCAACATACTTCGATATTGCCTCAAATCTTTCAAAAGGTTGATTCCAATACCTGTACTTTCAAGATTTTATGGAAAATTTTCCAGTTTAAGGAACATGTTCGACTATTTAATTTATCCATCAAACATTCCCTTCATATGTGTGATTCGATCAATTAGCTTAGGGTATGTATGCAACGAATTTTTAACTGAAAAAGAACATTATACTGAATAAAAAATTGTTCCTCTAAAATGTAGTTATATTTCTATGATTTTTTGAAATTTTTGTTAGAGGTACAGAAAAGGTACAGTTGACGGCCGCCAAAAAAACTCGGTATCGTGGCGATACGCAAAAAAAAAATTGCAGCAAGTTGATGCTTTCTATCACTTCTGTGCACTAGGGACTACAATACCTGTATTAAAACCGGTATCAATACCGGAAACTTCCAATACGGAATACCGGTTTTGACCAAAGAATACCGGTATTAATACCAGAGAGTTATTAATAGTTTTTCATAAAAGAATGTGTATCAACTTTTGGGTAAATTAAAAAAAATCCTTAATTTTCATCTGGCTTGAATTTCCCAATTTATTTTCAAGGTTTTAGCAATGCTAACTTATTAAGCCATTAATATAGAAAATGTCTGAAAATCCTTTAGCTCAGCACTTTGTGCGGAGTAAGAAGCGTCATACGGCTGTTAACAAAATTGGTGAAAAAACACCATAATTCGACGTATTGGGGCATCTCGACCTTTTCGACGGAAAACGTTATTCTGAGTAAAAAGTTGTTCTTCAGTATGTCTTTAATTAGATTATATTGTAAAACTCGTTTTGTCATCAAAAGAACACCCTATTTTGTTAGCCACCAAAAACTTGACTATGGCCTCAGTCTTGTGACCGCGATAAAAAAAATTTGTTTAACATACTCGGTAGCTAGAGATATATGTATTCGGTAGCTAGAAATATATGTATTCGGTAGCTAGAAATATATGTATGGCCACATTTTAGATCAACAGAGTAAAATCAAAAATAAAGATCCGCCATTTCACAGTTTTTTCATGTGAGGCTGTACGTTTCGATGTTTGGATGAACTTTTAAAAAAATCGGTGCATTTTAGAGACATACCGTAGAACAATTTTCTGCTTAGAATAATGTTCTCCGTCATTTCAAAACAACTTGTCTTGATGCCCCTAGTCCATTGTATAAAACTCTGAAGTTCAATTTTACGTCAATACGAGTACTTTTGCGTCTTAAGTTATAGTAAAATATTTCCGTGCTAGTCTTGAAAACTTAATATTTTATTTCATGATTCAATTTTTCCACAAATAAAGATAAGGTTAATATAAGATCCAAAAATGGATTCGGATTTAGCAACCAGGAGAATGTTGTTCAGACAGTCATGTGTTAATTTGTGGAGTCTGTCGATTTATTTGGTATGTGTATTTCTTCATTTGTTAGTTTTGAAATTTCCCGAGTAGCATCTTTAATATAAAACGAAAAACAGTTTACGGTAGTCTAGTTGTTAATTTAACAATATTTGTTAATTAAATGTTATGAAATTAAAATAAATTTCTAATTTTAGGACTCATGTCGTAGAATTATTTTGGACAGATTAATGTTTTTATTAGAGAGCGTCAGATTGCAACCACTAAATCCAACAAAAACGCTGAACATTAACGATAAATTCAATTTTCAAGCTTTGACAGAAATGAATCATGGACATTTGCCTTTACCGTTAGTGTTTACCGTTTTTGTTGGATTTAGTGATTGTAATCTGACGCTCCCTAATAACTAAAACTTTTAACTTATGCCCTAACCTTCGACGATTTTCTTCAATTTGAGCGATTTCTCAAAATTAAGTAGTTAGTTGGATTTTATTTCACTCTCAGAGACTTTTAATTCAAAGTTGATCTAGATTTTAACGAGAGTACCACAATTTCATAACAACTTATCTTTCTCATACTCTAGGTGTAGATGTAGACCAAAGAGGAGGTTTATTGATTCAATGTAGCATTTTTTAGAAATCGGACTATAAATCCGTCTCCTTAAAGGGTGACAGGGTTGCGCTTGTAAGCATGGGTTGTTTCACATCAAAATGTACTTAGTTTATGGTCTACAAAGTGCCGATCGTATTGTGCGAAGACGCAGCTTTTAGACTTTTCCAAGCAAGAGAACGATAAATAATTTATAGCAAATCAGCTATAGAGCTGCTTTTCGTCCTCTTATAAGAGGAAATGTCCTCTTTTTTATCAAATTATTCTTTTTTGCTAAAATTCTAAGAACATCACTTTTTTTATAAAATTTCCTATTTTATCCTCCTTTTTCGCTGAGCTAAAAAATGTTGCATGATTCTCACACGTAAAAATTTGTAAAAAATTTCGCTGCGCGGCTATATATTTTCATTGTAACCTGACTTAAGCTGCAATCAGGTTTACATGCAAAATCAAAAATCCCAAGTGAATTCTGATGTCCGCTTCCGTATCACGATAAAAAGTATTTTCTTGGAGTATGTGCATGTAGCTCTTGCCTTCGGCGCGGGCAGCAACGCTCACACGTTAAAAAAAAACATTCTCTCTTGTGACGTAAATGATTCTTTCTTATATGATAACTAGTCGAACCCCCGCCCCTAAGAGCTACGCAGGCTTTATCATTTTCGCTTGTTGTCTATTCAGAGAGCCAAAGCAAATATTTTTTCGTTTTAAATAATGATGCGTAATGTTTCATGTCGTTATATCACTTCGTTGATATTACCGCTAATAATACTAAAATCGAAGTGAGCGAGAAGGGCACTATAAATCAAAATACTTTCTTTGCCGCAGAATTAATCCACTTTCCCCGCATACCAATTCCCCCGCATACCACTTCCCCCGTATACCACTTCCCCCGTATTCCACGTTCACCGTATGCAACGTTAACCGTATTCCAAGTTCACCGTATTCCACTTCCCCCGTATTCCACGTTCACCGTATGCAACGTTCATCGTATTGAACGTTCCCCGTATTCCACTTATCCCGTATTCAACGTTCACCGTATTCCGTTTCCCCCGTATTCCACGTTCACCGTATTGAACGTTCCCCGTATTGCACTTTTCCCTTATTATACTTCCCCCGTATTCAACGTTCACCGTATTCAGCGTTCCCCGTATTACACTTCCTCCGTATTCCACTTTCCCTGTATTCCTCTTCGCACGTATTCCAATTCGCATGTATTCCACGTTCACCGTATTATATCCAACGTTCTCCGTATTCAATTTAATTTTCCCCATATTCAACTTTCCCCGTATTCCACGTTTCCCGTATTACACTTCCCCCGTATTCAACGTTCACTGTATTCAGCGTTCCCCGTATTACACTTCCTCCGTATTCCACTTTCCTTGTATCCCTCTTCGCACGTATTCCACTTCGCACGTATTTCACGTTCGTCGTATACAACGTTCCCCGTATTCAACTTTCCCTCGTATTCCACGTTCACCGTATACCACTTCTCCCGTATTCAACGTTCCCCGTATTCAACGTTCCCCATATTCCACGTTCACCTTATGCAACGTTCACCTTATTCAACGTTCACCGTATTCAGCGTTGCACTTGCTACGTATTCTACTCTGACACTTTGCTAAAAAAACCGATGGACTATCTCTTATACCTTGCACGCCGCGAACTTCTTAAACCATCAAAATTGACCACATGTCCAACTGTCCGAAATTTTCAAAGAAACCAACGCCGTATCTCCCATACATACGGAAATACTTTTAAAAACTGATTTGACACAAATTTTTCCAATTTTGGCCATTTGCCACCGATTCTACAAACAGAACTCTGAAACTTTGTCGAAGAAACCAACGCCGCGCCGTATCTCACTTTTGGTCGATTTTCAATTTTGACCCGTTTTTTGCCCATAACTCCCTTATTTCAGAACAATATCCCAACCCGGAACATGTTTTCTCGACGTTTTGCACCATACCCGACAACATATCAAAAATTAATTTTTCAGTAATTTTCGGGCAGCGGAGCAAATTTTTGTCCATTTTTGCCTCCTTTGATCGACCCTGGACACCGATCCGCTCAACCGATTTCCTTCAGCCCAATTCCGCTACCTTCACACTGCCGAAACCTTTCATTTGACACGTCACTGGCCTAATTCCGGCAATTACCGACAGAGATATAGGTTAATAAGTGCTCCAGCTCTGGACAAAATCGCTAAAGAACGACCTTTAGCTCGGGAGTATGAAACTTTTTCACCCAATATTGTTCAGCAATTTTGTTGCCCCACGCCTCCACTATTGATTGGCACTCAAAAATTATCTCTACTTTGTCCAACAGCAAAAGTTCCCTAACAACAAAGTGAGGAAACCCCAAAATTTTAACAGTTTTCGCTGCCTAGCTCCTCCGCATGAAGTCAGATCAAAAAGTTTTCTCGTACAAAGTTGTAGGCTATCAGAAACTCTAAGACTTTGCTTCCCCGACCAAATCTCTAAGACGACATCTTGACTGACTTTTGGCCGATTTTCAATTTTCACCTTTCTTTACCCATAACTCCCTTATTTCAGAACAATATCCCACTCCGGAACATGTTTTCTCGACGCTTTGCACCATACCCGACATCATATCAAAAAGTATTTTTTTTTCTTCGTCAGTTTAAACGCAAAAATAACGGGATCGTTACAGACAGACTTATAAATAAACAAATAAATAGACACATAAATAAAAAAATACATAAACAGACGGACATTAGAGGTTTATAATTAGTAAAATGTGAAACTATCTGAAGTTAAATTCGGTTTTTCGAATCAACTTGAATGCAAAATGTGAAAGACTCAATTCGATATTGAAATTTTTACGGGTCGCTCCGCTCGCTGTTGTTATACAAGTAAAATGTCAGAATGACCCCTTCTTTTTCTTCCCATTTTCCAGTTCGCAGAACGTCCTCTTTTCGTCCTCTTTTTTCGAACGAAATGTCCTCTTTTTGAGTTTTATAAAATGGCAACTCTAATTAGCTACCTATGAGAGAATCATCGAGGCTTGCCGAGATTTATCCTCACACATAGATATCCTGTTTTGCCGTATGAACAAGCACAAGAAATCCATGAAAACGAAATACCGTATGCCTTTTTTTCAGACATTTCATTCACGATTTAGCAACCACGAAGTGTATACGACAAATTATTGAAACATAAAGATCAATAAATGAGAGTAAATCACAGAAGTGCCCCTCTATCATTCAAATAAACGCAAAACTTTACGTTAACTCTTTCAAATTCCAAAGAAAAGCTTTGTTATGAGTCCGCAATAAATAGAACGCCCACCGTTAACAACCTACCGATCACCGATGCAATCAAATGCTTTTAAAGCACGATGAAAACATATTTTTCATTTGAATTTATTTATATTTTTATATGGCTTTAGCATGCAAATATTGGAAAAAATTTTCATTTAAAAACTTCCTATGTTTTTCTAATCATACAACACGTTGAAAGGCTTCAAATAATCGAATATGAGTTCGTGAGTTCAGGAGTTCACGATAATGTCATACCCGTTTTTAATCCCTCTAAGTCATTCGATACTATGCAATGAAAATGAGTAGAATTTTTAGAATAAAACACGTGACTTATAATTTTAAGCATGCAAAAAGGTAATATATGGCGCACATTTTTTTCTATAGCTCAACTGTGTAATTAGTGTTTACAATCTTCATGATGTATGTTTTCGTCGATAAATAACATTTTTGCAATTCACCGACAGAAAATTCGCTTTGTCGTGAGTTATTTCGGTGTCGCATGAGGTCTTTTTTCGCACTAGTGTAACAAAGCCTTTTTAACGCACTAGCACGTAAAAATCGCCTTTATGCATTAGTGTGATAAAATTTTATCGCACTACTATGTAAAAGCTGTTTTTGCGCACTAGATGATCTCACATCTAGTGCGTTAAGCTACCTTCATACGTAACTTGTATCAAAAATTACTTACGAACTAGTTACGAACAATTAAAACTTTAGTTAGGTACAAATTTGTGGTTTCGTCGTTTCCTCATGTTATCTCGGAACAAATTTCATACTAGTGCTTGACTTTTCAGCCCGTCGTTCCTAGTGACACGTACATTATGACACCGACGCGCATACCCAGCATTAATAACTCGCGTCTATATTACACAACTCGAGTGAAACGAGTATGTGTTATACACACAAGAAAGGTAGTACGTGCCATAAGCACTTTTATCATAGAATATTCTCTGATATATGAAAATAGAACCTTTTTATGCCGAAAACAGACGACAAAGTACATATTATGTTCTATTTCCTCCGACGTTTATACCAATACCAGATTTCATGACGCCAAATGTTGCCAGGGGCGTCGTTTTCAATTTTGGTCGTGTGTTGCCCAAATCCCGAAAGGAGTTCATTTCTATTTCATTTTCTACTTGAATTTTTACGCAGTGGTGGGGAGCTGCATATTATACATTGTAAAAGTAATAAGCGAGTTGAATACAGACACGCCACTTTATTCATTCTGATGGATAGAATGGTGAATAGAAAATAAGTATTTTTACATGTTTCTGCTCGGTAAATACGTCATTACCTCGTCGCAAGCGACTCGGAAAACGCATTTACCGAGCATCAACATGTAAAATATTGTACGTAAGGGTTTCCAAATAAATGTTTTGACTCCTAGGATAACAGCATTCGCCTTCGGCTCATGCAGCAACCTTCCTACGAGTCAAAACAACCAATTTCGAAGCACATAAGTAATGTACTATTGTTGTATATGTGATAGGGAATTCAACCGGTAAATTTTTTACCGGTAAAAGTAATTACCGTTTACCGGTAAATGGAAATTTTTTACCGGTTGATGCAGTGGTAATAGTACATTACGTACGTGCTTTCAAATTTTTATTTTGACGAGTGGGAAGGTAACGGCCAAACCCGAAGGGGAGGGCTGTATTCCCACTCGTCAAAATAAAAATTTGGAAGCACTTACGTACCGTTTTTTACGTGTGTCGCTTCGCTCATGTAAAATGCGCATTTACATTGCTGAAACACGCAAAAGATTTGAAATTTACAGCACATAAAAATGAAAAAAATGACATCAAGACAATCTACCTTTCTCTTTTCTTCGATAATGATTATTGCCCTGAGACAGAAAAACCTCATTTTGTGTCATATAACAAAAATTCTTGAAAATCCGACTCGAAATGTCACGTTTCTTCGTATTTTTTACTATCGATGGCTAATGTACTTGGTTCCTGGATGAATAACTTTTAGTGAAATTTTGTGGCTCAGGATAATAATATGTATCAAAATAAAATGTTTGTTGAAGTACTCTTTTACACCAAAAAATATGAGAAAACATGAGAATTCTGAAGACATTTCATTTCTTCAAACAGTAGAGTAGAGCGTTCTTTGACATGTTTCGATTTTTTGGTAAGATATAAGCTTGCGGACACTCGAAATCAGAAATGGTGCGAATTTTCGTAATATTTGCAAAATTTAAGGCAGTGGAGGCCGGTTTCCATCCAATTCGCCGTCGATCACTTCACCGCCTTATACAAATCTTGCGGCAGCAAGCGCGGCAAGTTCAAATTCTTCAAACAAAACCAATAAAGATTTACATTTTCTCAAGTAACATTAACATTCAGAAAAATGCAATCTATCAACGAAATTTCTTGCAGTTTCAAGTTATTTTGTCACTTATGTCACTTTCTTAAAGGAGTCATTCGGTTGAGTAGTAAAGGGCTATGTGTCATTTGTAAAAAATGGTTGTTTAGTCTGTGAAATCGTCTCTACGTCCAATACTGATACCATCCGTGAAGCTAGACAACCATTTTCGTAAGCCACTGCATGCTCCATGCTGAATATTTCTAGTTCACGTTCCTTCAACACAACGTCAATTATGTGAACAAACATCTTTCAAAGTAAGAAATGAACAATTTTTTTTTGATTTATTTGAAACGGCAAAAAGCACTGTCGATGTCGGCGAAAAGTTACAGCGTCCGTCGCGTTAACTCGCGGGGATATGTTCGGCGACGATATACATGTCTGCGGAGAGAGTGACGGTCTCCCCACTAGACATTTCAAATACGAATAAAATTTACCGTTTACCGGTAAATGAAAAAACGTCGGTAAATGATTCCCTAATATGTGACGATCAGTCTCAACCGCCGAGCAATTGGGCTTTGAAAAATGTGATGTGATGAATTTGTCAAAAACGTGTTTAAAGTCATATCACAAGACAAATTGGTTCAGTTGAAAATCTAATTTCTTTATGAAAAAATTTAATGAAAAAATGTTCATCGTTTGATGGAATAAATAAAAAATGAAAAAGATTTTAAATATATTTTAATAAAAAAAATTGTCGCTCTTCAGAAACCGCGCTACCGTGCCCTAACTCGTCGGGCCATATCGTAAGTGCTCCAGTAGTTGACCGTGTACCTGTAGTTGACCAGACAAATATTTTGTCTATTTTCAAGAAAATTAAAAATAAATCTGAATAAAACAGTAATGGTTTCTGTGCGGAATATCAATTGTGTTATTTCACATCACGTGTTAATGGTGAATTCCCGTTTTATTTGCGAAAAAGACCGACAAATCATATGGTCGTCAAAGTCAAGTCCTGTTAGAGGTGTTTTGTTACGAAATCGGTAAGGATCTTGTCGATGAAATTAGCATTTTTATGTTACGAGTGTGAAACTGCTACCAAGTTTTCATTACTAAGTAGCAAAGACGCAAACCATTTTTGGTAATGACAGATTTTTGGTAATGAAAATCTTCGAATTTAGTAATACGAATTCCAACTTACCATTTCCGAAAATGGTATGTTTTTGGTAATGAAATTCTTGAAATTTAGTAATACTAAATTCTCATAAATTAAATTAACCAACTTGGTATTGCCAAGCTGAAGTTGAGTTTTTTCATTGAAATTAAATGTGAAAATTGATTAAATCCAAATCGAAATGTTATTGAGGATTAACTGATCATATCAAGAGACACATCAAAAATAAAATGTGTCCCTAAAAATAAGCAGCTTGGTAAAACTGCAGCGTGCCCCACACGCATTGATGAATGGATGATAAATGAATTTATGAAAGTGAGTTCAGGGTCTGTACTTGAGCAATATAGTAAATATTTCAATTTATTGTTTTCTCAAAAACAGGGACTTATGTGTAATGAGTTACAATAAATTTTGAAAATATTTTCGTCTTACAAATTCATTTTATTCTACTGAATTAGATAAACTTATGTTACAATAGTTATGAATGAAAAAGATAAACTTTGCGTTTCAAGCGTTGCAGGAATGCACGAAATGGTACAAATGTAAACAATTAAAAAGTACATTTTTATGTTAAGTCAAGGAAAGGAGATAAATGAAACAATTATTTTGATGCTTGTTTCAAGGTTTCGAAATATTCTTCAACGCTGCTTTTGTTTCTCTCAGGATGATATAACAGATAAAGAGAAATATCAGAGTGAATTTCGCAATCGTTATCACTGTCGGTGGGTGAATCCGACTTGTTATCATTGTCTGAGTATTCGTCGTCACCTTCGTTTGATAATTCGGTTTCAACTAACTTCGTTGAGCGTGAATCATCAATTGAGGCCTCACTAGAGGTCAGCGGGTAGATGTTTTCGGGTTTGCGTTTTCTTGCCTTCATCCAGGTGTATACGGAAAAGTATAATTATTTTTTATTTGTTTATTCTCCAAATCTCTTACCAAGACATCTGGCAATCGTTACAGTGCTATATCTGTTCAACAAAATATTTTCATTTTGAGTTATTACTTGTTTAAAGTTTCGGGTCGAAAGTTTCGAGTCGGGTCCCGAAAATTAGACGATTGACGGTTCGTCGTATCTTTTTCCCAGCGCTAACGTTTCTTTAAGGAGCGCTCTTGTTTTATTATGCAGTGGAAACAATTTTTAATTTCATTTAATGAATTTTCTTTGTTAGCGCTCTTTCCGCAAATGATGAGCGCTCAAGACGATTGACGGTTCTTCGTTACTTTTTCCCAGCGCTAACGTTTCTTTAAGGAGCGCTCTTGTTTTATTATGCAGTGGAACCATTTTTTAATTTCATTTAATGAATTTTCTTCGTTAGCGCTCTTTCCGCAAATGATGAGCGCTCAAGACGATTGACGGTTCTTCGTTACTTTTTCCCAGCGCTAACGTTTCTTTAAGGAGCGCTCTTGTTTTATTATGCAGTGGAAACAATTTTTAATTTCATTTAATGAATTTTCTTCGTTAGCGCTCTTTCCGCAAACGATGAGCGCTCAAGACGATTGACGGTTCTTCGCTACTTTTTCCCAGCGCTAACGTTTCTTTAAGGAGCGCTCTTGTTTTATTATGCAGTGGAAACTATTTTTAATTTCATTTAATGAATTTTCTTCGTTAGCGCTCTTTCCGAAAATGATGAGCGCTCAAGACGATTGACGGTTCTTCGTTACTTTTTCCCAGCGACCCGAAACTTTAAACAAGTAATAACTCAAAATGAAAATATTTTGTTGAACAGATATAGCACTGTAACGATTGCCAGATGTCTTGGTAAGAGATTTGGAGAATAAACAAATAAAAAATAATTATACTTTTCCGTATACACCTGGATGAAGGCAAGAAAACGCAAACCCGAAAACATCTACCCGCTGACCTCTAGTGAGGCCTCAATTGATGATTCACGCTCAACGAAGTTAGTTGAAACCGAATTATCAAACGAAGGTGACGACGAATACTCAGACAATGATAACAAGTCGGATTCACCCACCGACAGTGATAACGATTGCGAAATTCACTCTGATATTTCTCTTTATCTGTTATATCATCCTGAGAGAAACAAAAGCAGCGTTGAAGAATATTTCGAAACCTTGAAACAAGCATCAAAATAATTGTTTCATTTATCTCCTTTCCTTGACTTAACATAAAAATGTACTTTTTAATTGTTTACATTTGTACCATTTCGTGCATTCCTGCAACGCTTGAAACGCAAAGTTTATCTTTTTCATTCATAACTATTGTAACATAAGTTTATCTAATTCAGTAGAATAAAATGAATTTGTAAGACGAAAATATTTTCAAAATTTATTGTAACTCATTACACATAAGTCCCTGTTTTTGAGAAAACAATAAATTGAAATATTTACTATATTGCTCAAGTACAGACCCTGAACTCACTTTCATAAATTCATTTATCATCCATTCATCAATGCGTGTGGGGCACGCTGCAGTTTTACCAAGCTGCTTATTTTTAGGGACACATTTTATTTTTGATGTGTCTCTTGATATGATCAGTTAATCCTCAATAACATTTCGATTTGGATTTAATCAATTTTCACATTTAATTTCAATGAAAAAACTCAACTTCAGCTTGGCAATACCAAGTTGGTTAATTTAATTTATGAGAATTTAGTATTACTAAATTTCAAGAATTTCATTACCAAAAACATACCATTTTCGGAAATGGTAAGTTGGAATTCGTATTACTAAATTCGAAGATTTTCATTACCAAAAATCTGTCATTACCAAAAATGGTTTGCGTCTTTGCTACTTAGTAATGAAAACTTGGTAGCAGTTTCACACTCGTTTTTATGTTTTATTAAATTGTAGATTTTGTGTAACTAATCTTAATAATGTTAAAAAGTGTTCATTATTTACATTTCAATAGCCTTTTTGCCCATTGACAATCAAAAACGTTATAATTTATCGTGGTCAAAACACTGGGTCAAATTTAGTGTCTTGTTCCTATAGTTGACCACGAAACGGACTATGTTTATTTTAAGAATATTTATACAAATAAAATATCAATCTGATGTTAATATTTTCACATTTTTCCTCTGTATCTTACCGCTCGACAGTATCTAGCAGTGACAACATAGGGGTGAGCTTCGGCGGACTGTTGGGTGACATAAACCAAGTTTAGGAGAGTAGGCACAATGCCCAGAAGCTTCGATGAACGTTGACCATAAAAGCACCCAAAGAACCTAATTTACGGTGGTGATCAAGAGAAGCAATTTGGTTAGTTCAATTCTTGTCAGCTATTAACCCGTAGCAAGTTCTTACGGAGAAAAGAAAAGTCTTGCATCTATGAAGAAAAGCCAACCTTTTCGTCGAATTCTTTGTCACTTCCATTATGACTGACAAAACAATAAAATAATAAGAGCTTATTAAGCGAAAAAAAAGGCTACTCACAATGGCGCAGCCAGTAAAAAAACGATCTTTTCAACAACAAATTACAATAAATAAAATTCATCTACTCTACTTTTTCCTAATGTTGCCAAGATGCATGCTGCATTGCCTCTTTGAATTGCAGAGTTTTGTTGTAACAAAGGACATTTTTAATCAAACATATCTCAGCCTTCTTTTCGAAAAACAAAACTCACACTTTTTTGTAACTTACAAAGTTGAAGGGTGTTTTTACATTACACACTGATGCATTACATTATATGATCAGCCAACAAGAACTTTTTTTCTATTCTTTCCAAAGAAATCAAGCAAATGAAGAACAATTTCTCTAAATCTTGCAAAATCTTGCATGATATGAGATGGTCAACTACTGGAACACAGGTGGTCAGACATAGGAACACTCATTTTTTTCTGGTCAGCTACTGGATCAAAAACAGTGCTCTTTTAAATCCCATTTTATACAGTAAAAATAATATAATTAGCAATATTTCCGATGTTCTACTCAATCAGAATAGATCAAATTAAAATATAAAGAAATTAAAACCTAGCATTTTCATCAATATAATATAAATATTGAAGATCAAAGTCAAAAAATTCCTTAAAGGGTCAGCTACTGGAGCACTTACGATAAGTAGTACCGCAAAAAAACCTCTTACAGAGGAGGTGTGACGCAAGTCTTTATGTCTGCTTACAAAAGCTGTGAAATCAGAAAAATGTGACGCATTAATCATCTAAGGTAAAACTTTTTTCTTCCAGTTACAAAAGTTCTGAAATCAGAGGTGGGTGACGCATTAAGTTTCGATTCGCAACAAACATTTTTAAACAAAATTATGTTGAGTTCAAAAAATTGCGTCACAAATGCCAGACCCAACGACGAAACAATTTTTCTGTACTTTCAGTTTTTACGCGAAAATTTGACTTTTATTTCTTATCACATCGTTTAGGGTAAATTTTAATTTTTGCGTCTAAAAACTGAGTGTTGAAAAATTATTCCGCTGGTGGGTCTGGCATTTGTGACGCAATTTTTTGAACTCAACATAATTTTGTTTAAAAATGTTTGTTGCGAATCGAAGCTTAATGCGCCACCCCCTTCTGATTTCAGAACTTTTGTAATTGGAAGAAAAAGTTTTACCTTAAATGATTAATGCGTCACACTTTTCTGATTTCATAGCTTTTGTAAGCAGACATAAAGACTTGCGTCACACCTCCTCTGTAAGAGGTTTTTTGGCGGATATCAGTACTTTTGTAAGTTTGTAAGCAACTTTCTAGCTGCCATAGTTCTAGAGGTAAGAATCATCCCTCTGGAATCTGGAAGTGGCGTTATCCCGGGATTAGGCCATATTTTCCAAAAACCATGAAACACGTGTACGCTAAAATTTAATTCTCTACAACTTCGCCTTTGGAACCAATTTTCTAACTCTCATAGTTCTAGAGATTTGGGTCATCCTACCTAATTATGGAAGTGACCATATACCAGGATTGGGCCATAGTTCCCCAAAACCCTGAAA
>CM055404.1:64513974-64534865 GCA_029228625.1 Pseudolycoriella hygida | reverse complement strand
AAGTAGTGGCCGCCGCGGCTCGGTGTGGCGGCGGCGGCGGCTCAAAAAAAAACTTTTGATATGTTGTAGAGGAAGTTGAGGTGATTATTTTCGCCCATGGAAGTAGTAGCCGAAACTTCCAAAAGTACTGATATCACAACAAAAACCCTTTTAAAAGGGAAATGTGACGCAAGTCCTTTTTCCTCCTTCCAAAACAACTGATATCAATTTGGGGTGACGCTTAAAGCTTTGAAACGCAAAAATTCTTTTGGAATGTTTTCATTTTTGATTAAAAAAATGCGTCACATTTGACTGGTTCAATTGACTGGTCACAGCGGTTCCCATTTTCCTTCTTTCAAGCTGCAGGCACTCCCTTTCCGAGATTTGTCGACATAGATAACCTTAGTTTTTCCCACACATATCTGACCCTACAAATGCTGTGTAATTGCCCCAGAAATGTTTTGTAAAAGAACTTTTTTTTTAAATGCGATCTTCCTCTGCCTCTCCTTGAAAAACTCATTTTAGGCGTTGTTTCATGAATTATGACATACGCATCAATGTCTTCTTGAACGTATGCAGCTTGAAGGGAAACCTTTTTGTGCTAATTATTAGTATTCCGATAGTACTTCAAAATGCCTGTATCGCGGACGTCATCAATATGTTAATGTGGTATTGGAGGTTCAACCTCTCTTCCCGACTTTCAGTTTTCATATTGAAATTTCAACTTTGACTCCACTAAAACAACATAAACAATGATTTAAAAATGTTTCAAAGAACGTAGGTAGATATAGAATTTTATAACGATTTCTGGAAAGCAAACCGTTTTGAAATCGGTTGACACGTGACTGACTCAGACCTATTTCAGTGTGAGCATTAGGCGAGGCATTAGGGGGTCCCAAAAATGAATGTATCGACAAAGTTGGTGGACTTGGCTAAAAACAGACCTTTAGGGTACCCTGATAAAAAGTCAATATGGGAGCAATCAGATCCGAGTGGATCTAGGGTTCGTTCCACTTCAAAATGTGTGAAAAAAGACCAAAATCAATGAAAATATAGACTTAAGCTAAATAGAAAATCTTTGTGATGATGGGAAATCATTGATTCCTCTTCAGAATACTCGAAAGAGAAGAATGTAATGGTTTATTGGTGCATCTACACGTTTCGAATGTCCTGGGAGTCAATGAATGTGACCATTTTATGGTACCAGTCTTGGAGTCTTACCATCAACTTTTCATGTTTTAAATCCACCCGAAACGTTTAGATTCACCAATAAACCATTAAATTCTTCTCTTTGGAGTATTCTGAAGAGGAATCAACGATTTGCCTTAGCGAGAAATGTTATCATCTCTTTGTTATGTTCAATTTAGCTAAAGTCTGTATTTTCATTGATTTTGGTGTTTTTCACACATTTTGTAGTTGAACGCCCCCTATATCCACTGGGATCTGGTTGTTCCCATATTGACTTTTTATCAGGGTACCATATAGGTCTGTTTTAAGCCAAGTCCGCCAACTTTGTCAACACTTTCATTTTTTAGACCCCCTAATGCCTCGCCTAATGCTCACACTGAAATATGTCTGAGTCGGTCACGTGTCAACCAATTTCAAAACGGTTTACTTTCCTGAATTCGTTATGAAATTCTCTATCTATCTACGTTCTTTGCAAATTTTTTCAATCATTGTTTATGTTGTTTTGGTGGAGTCAAAGTTGAAATTTCAATATGAAAACTGAAAGTCGGGAAGGGAGGTTGAACCTCCAATACCACATTAGCATATTGATGACCTCTGCGATACCGGCATTTTGAAGTACTATCGGAATACTAATAATTAGCACTAAAAGGTTTCCCTTCAAGCTGCATACGTTCAAGAAGACATTGATGCTTATGTCATAATTCATGAAACAACGCCTAAAATGAGTTTTTTAAGGAGAGGCAGAGGAAGATCGCATTTAAAAAAAAAAGTTCTTCTACAAAACATTTCTGGGACCATTACACAGCAAAAAAAAATAATAGTTCAAATTCGACCCACCCTAGTCCACACTCATCCTGTAAATCCCTATTATTAGAATGAAGTCATCCGCATAGGCATTTTCGTTATTACCTCACCAACCTTAACCTTTCCCCTCAAGTTGGCCTTCTGAATAATTTTGTCCATGAAAGTTATGAGCAAAAGCGGGGAGAGACAACAACCCTGACGAACGCCTAATTTCGCCATCTATTCTTACCGCGGTCCTGCTCCTTGAGTATACGCTCTTAATGGCATGCAGTAAACCCTCACTGATACCGTACTCGCTAAGAACCTCTAACAGCTTCTGCCTTGGTACCCGGTCGAATTCCTTCTCCAAGTCGATGAAGCATAATAGGTATAAGTTTCTGTTCTTTTCATATAGCTTTTCGATAGTCTGCCTGATACAGAAAATCTGATACTGACATCCCCTCAAAAGCCTGAAACCACTCTAACCCGGCCCACAAGTACACTCGCGTACACCTTAGGGGACATCCATTAATTACGTACGCAAGAAAATGTGATTTTTGGACCTCCCCCCACCCTCCCCCCTGTACGCATCCGTACGATTTGACCGAACCCCCCCCCCCCTCCTCACTTTGTACGTACGCAAATAGACTTAAATTTGAAAAAAAATAATTAATTTTGAAGCGATTTTGCATATTATTAACTTTGAACCGAGCAAAATGTACAATAAACAATTATTACAATATACTATTTTTGACCTTGAACTTGAACTGGCTACACCAATGATGCTATTATAAGGTTACTATAATTCTTCATTTCATTTGTACTTTAATTTGGTGCATAGGTCACATGTTCTTTGGCACATTTTTGAATTAATATGGAATTTCAGAAAATAAATATAAAATTAGAGATAGAAAGAAAATTGTAAAAATAAAATTAGGACAGGTCTATTCTTCCTTGCGTGTAACGCTAATAAAATATATTGAAGGCATGTGGTTCCATTTAATCGGCAGACTTTAATATTTTTTCTTCCTTTTGTCTCATTACAAATAAAATCAAACCGTTCGTATATTATTACAAGATAATGATAAGAGATCACAATCGTTTTAAGTATTCGATACACCTTGTGCATAATTTTTTTTTAAATTAATTTGTTGTACGTACTTTATGTACCAAACGCCTCCCCCCCCTGAAAGTTCAGTACTACTACTGTTACTTCTTACTGTTAATACTACTGTTTTCCGTCCTATTTTAAAACAGAAAAGCAGTTTTCTGAACCCTCGGAACGAAAAATATTGTACGAAACACGATTGTTAGTTATGTAAATAACTATTCTATTGTTAATTTCGCCTACTGAGACAAACACAGAAGACGTGTACTTCGTAATGGTCTATATAAATCCCTAAAAAACTGGCATAGATTCGGACCGTTAGAGAAAAATCTTATACATTTCTCATTTTCCACCAAGAAGTTTAACGTTTAAAAATAATTAATGGTGAAACTTACCCATTTTAAAGACTGAATTGCTGATTTCCAAGTACTGGCAAATATTTTCTCGATCGTTAAAAATCACTAAATTCTTACGAACTGCACGAAACATGAATTGACTTTAAAATTTCTAAAACTTAGACGTACCATTTTGATTGAAAATTACGTCACTTTGGGAAATCCTAACGATAATTATTTTGTTTCCGTTAAAATGTATTTATTAGTTCACTAACACCTTCAAAACGTATCAATTTACACTTATTAAAAAAAAAAATTGTCCACCATGTGGCAATGACGAAAAGAAATGATTTTTGTTTTTTAGTTCAAGGACATTCACCAAAAAACTAAAGGTGATGTTTATCTACTACGTCATACAGGTGTCTACTTTTATATTCAATTGATATGCACATGAATCAAATGCATTTTCTACTCTCTTTTCCTATTTTCCTTCTGTGCAATCGATGAAAACTTTTTTATTGGAATTCATATGAAACAAACAAATAAAAATAACAAGTTGGTACTTTATTTTGCTATTATGTAACACAAGTTTTGCTCAGGATATATGCACGTATATTTTTCAAGGTTGTTCCATTCAACGGTTATGTTCCACATTCGCTGAATTGGGCCAATTTACGTAATTTAATTCCCTAGGTATACGAAAACAAGTTTATTTGTTTTTATGATTATCCTTTTTTGCGATTATATAACTCCAACTCTCTTCTGGCAAGTTTAATGTATCCTAAGACTTCTATCATAAAACTCTGGAAAAACCACTTAACGTATTATATGAATGAATTTTCATTCGTATTCAAAATCCTATTATTAAAACATTTCTGCTATTTTTGAGGATGTTACACACACCACTTTTCCATAAATTTCAACATAATTAAATACAACATTTTTTATTGAAATATTTGTTGAATAGAAACATTTTGAATTCACCCGCCTAAAATCCGATTTATTTGTCAAAAATGGTAATTTCCTCTCATGACAATAATAAAAACTTGCAAAATATTTATTTATTTTCTATAGACATTTGATTTTTTTTCCTCTTATTTGGTTAAAATTTCTTCTAGATAAACGATAGGAACAAACGCACGACGTGCAGACCATATCAGATCTGCATCTCGACTGAATAGCGGGGGGTTTTAATGTCCCACTCACCAGTACCAAATATCTGGTGCGCATGTTCTCTCACTTCATCCCTTATTCTCTTATGTACAGAATTTGAAGTTTACGGACACCCTGTACCATCTATGTGAATGAAATGCTGATGCATATAAAGCTTCACCAAACCTGAAGGTAAATAGCAGAGGCACATTGGCGCGTAAATCCATGTAAAGCATTTATATATTGAATACAGAGAGAATTTTCACATGTCTATAGCTTTCCTTTCGGTAAAACTACTTTTTATAACATTCAACTTGTTCTTTGAAGCGTTCTCATCATTTACCTAACGTCTCTGACCCATCCCTTATCCTTTACATGTGCTGTACGTATACATAGGCTTAGTTGGTGACGATATATTTTATCTGATCTGCGACAAATATTCAATGTATGTTAATAAAATCGGAGTCAATCATCATAAGAAGTTAGCTTAGCATTAAGTCTTAATATCGTAATGTATGACATAGTCACGAGAAATAAAGTTGAGTTAGGGTTGCTTTTTCATTAATATAATAAATGCTTTGTGGGTCAAACAGTCAAAGCTTCGTAATTTTGTTTAGATGATAAATGAACTTTTGATTTTGGTAACTAAGTCATTTGCAAATATTTTCATGTTTGTTTTTGTCGGAAAATTAGTTGTACCGGAAAGTTATGACTAAATTTGAAGAAGGAAAATATTTTGGTTTTAATGACATCAATATCTTGATTACAAGCGACAAAGCATAATTACTGTAAGCCAGAGAGGGCTTCAATTCAAGTAATTATATCAATAATTACGGATGATGTGGAAGTTTGTGGGACAACTTCAGAAAGTTGACCGACGTCATTTTTAGGCTTTTTCATATAATATAAATATATATACTTCATATACATATAGTATGTATTCATATACTTATAACGAAAAGCCTATTGAGCTCGGTTTGTTGGTTGGTAGGTAGGATGAGCAAATTTTGACGTAGAAATATTTTCGGTTGAGGGCGAGTGGCTTTTTTGGAAATTAAGAGTGAGTCACTTATTTTAACATTGAAGGTGAGTCAAGCTATCAGCTTCCAACCTTGCGTTACGCTAGCGTTACAGGGGGGAGGGGGGGGGGTCTAAAAATGCCAATTTTAGGTTACGTAATTTATGAACGGCCCCATAGAAGTGTGTGTGCTAGGTCGGTCCTAAGGTCGGCTCTAGACAAAAGAATTGTGTTTTGCTATGTTGTGGAGAAAAATGAGGAAAACACTTTTGTCTATGGAAGTATTTGTCCGAGGCCTCTTCTGAGTGCCCTAGCTCGGGGGTCAATTTTGTGCTTTCGGGAGGGATTTTTTACACCGTTGCTTCGGATGGGTTTTTCAACATTGCCCTATCGGTAATTTCCAATACAATTTAATGCAATATTTACTTAAATACGTTCGAGTCTTTTTGTAACGTCTACTCTGTTTGCCGCATCTATTTTGATACGTACCGGTTCTTTGCATATGTTTTAATTTTTTTTAATATTTTCTTGAAAGCCTGCTTCAATTTTTTGTTGCACTAACACTGGTACGCCGCCTTCGGCCGGTTGTATTGGTACCATTAGGAATCGTCAAAAGAGAATATCTTAAATTTCCTTAAGTTTTTGCGCATTCCAGGGATTTTTAATGCAAATAAAAGAAGGTAATTCACACGCAGTTAGTTAGTAAGTTTGTCCACTTAAGTGTAAGAGTTAGATTCAACCAATACAACCAATAGCAACAGTTAAAGATTTTCCTGAAGATTAGTTGCGTTATTTGGACCTTAATAGAACAATATCAGAATTTTAACCAAAACTGAATTTTATATTTCATTTTTTTCTGGTATATGGTGGACGATTTGGAAAATGGTGGTGTCCCTATAATAATTTCCCCTTCACTTTGATGAACATTGAACACTTTTAACAGACGGCCTAAGTTTAAAAAAGAGAGCTTCTATTATCAAAGCAGTGTTAATTTCAAATTAAGCAATTTTACTAAACATATGACTTCTGTTTTTATCAAATACTCCCTGTTTTTGACTTCACCTTGTCATTTGCAAACATTTTCTAATTCGTCCCTTGATCAATGCACCTTTTCTCATCTATTTCCATTCTTTTATCTAAAACCCGAAGGTTATTGACTTTAGAACGCTACTCTGCCTGACCTGCTCGAGTATATGTTTAGAGTTTCCACTCGAGCCGCGTTTGTGCCCTCCAGTGGTATTCATCGGCAGACTTGATATTTTCTTCTTATTCCTATTCTCTTTCCCACTGTCTCCAGAGCGCGTTCAGAAACTAAAAATGTTTCAATGAGTCGCTCAGTTAATGCTGTCAAGTTTAACTTTGAGGTTAGATTCTTCACGATGTATTTTAGGTCGTGAAGATAGTGAGAAATGTCATGAGAGGTAATTGATGTTTTGTTGTTATCATGCCCGCAGCGGTAGCGGACGGCGTGACGCAGTCCCCACGCCCCAAAAAAACGTCCACAAACCCAAAAAACTCCATACAAAAACCTTTGGGACAAGGAGCCATATATAGGCGAACTTTTGAGTTTTTTCCCCTCGCCCCCTCCCCCTCCAAATTATTAAAAAAAACTACGTCGCAGCAGCTTTCAAACAAGCCCTCACTCTTAAAAATCGGTTGAAAATTGGCTGAGATATCGTCAATCAAAGATGACCAATTTCTATGGAAAAATGGTCAAATCTGCTTTGCAATTAATAACAATTTTATTCCTGTGTGGTGTGTCAACGATCTATCTATCTATCTATGTATCTATGTATCTATCTACTTTTTTTTTTCTCGAGAACCGCTCGAGCGATTTCCTTAAAATTTTCAGGGAACGTCAGTCTCGGCCCCAAATGAAAAAATTTCATATGCCGCTTTTCCGGGAAAATTCTGGAAAAGCCGTGGCATGTGGAAAAGTGTTAAATTTAGGTAATGCTCGGAGTTTTCGAATTTTAGCTCCAAAGTGACGATAGCTATAGAGTAGGTTTCTTCGGTAAAATTATAGAGTTTGGTCAGGAGAATTTTTTGGGATCTTAAGAAAATGGCTGCCAGCGGTCAAACTGGCGCCATCTTGAATTTTCCCAAGCAATAAATTAGGTTTTTTTTGGTTTTCGAATTTTAGCTTCGGAATGACAATACTTAGAGAGTTGGTTTCTTCGGTAAAGTTATAGAGCTTGATCAGGAGAATTTTTTGCGATTTTCAGAAATCTGCCAAAGTAATGCCATCTTGGATTTTCGTGAGGTTTAAATTATGCTTCTTTGGGTTTTCGATTTTTAGCTCCGGAATGATAACACTTAGAGAGTTGGTTTCTTCTTGAAAGTTATAGAGTTTCATCAGGAGAATTTTTTGGTATCATTAGAAAATGGCTGCCAGCTGTCATAGCGGCGCCATCTTGGATTTTCGTTTATGCTTCTACGGTTTTCGAATTTTATCTCCGGAAGGACGCTACTTAGAGAGACGGTTTCTTCTGCAATGTTATAGAGTTTCATCAGGAAAATTTTTTGGGATCATAAGAAAATGGCTGCCATCTTGGATTTTCGTTTATGCTTTTTCGGTTTTCGAATTTTAGCTCCGGAATGACACTACTTAGAGAGATGGTTTCTTCTACAAAGTAAAAGAGTTTCATTAGGAGAATTTTTTGGTATCATTAGAAAATGGCTGCCAGCTGTCATAGCGGCGCCATTTTGGATTTTCGTTTATGCTTTTACGGTTTTCGATTTTTAGCTCCGGAATAACACTACTTAGAGAGATAGTTTCTTCTAGAAAGTTATAGAGTTTCATCAGGAAAATTTTTTGGAATCATAAGAAAATGGCTGCCAGCTGTCATAGTGGCGCCATCCTGGATTTTCGTTTATGCTTTTTCGGTTTTCGAATTTTAGTTGCGGAATGACACTACTTAGAGAGATGGTTTCTTCTAGAAAGTTATAGAGTTTGGTCAGGAGAATTTTTTTGTATCTTAAGTAAATGGCTGCCAACTGTCAAAGTGACACCATCTTGGATTTTTTGCTAAATTCTGTATAAGAATACCTAGACAGTTGGTTTCTTCAAGAATTTGTGACACGAAGTGTTCCGAAGTGTTCCGAAGGTAGCCGAAGGTGACATGAAGTGTTCCGAAGGTTGCCGAAGGTGACACGGAGTGTTCCGAAGGAAGGCGAAGGTGACACAAAGTATTCCGAAGGTGATACGAAGTGTTCCGACGGTAGTCGAAGGTGTTGGAGAACAAATTTTTTCGGAGAAAAATTTTTTTGGAGAAAAACTTTTTAGTGTAAAATTTTTTTGGAGAAAATTTTTTTTGGAGAAAAATTTTTTTCAAAAAATAGAAATTTTTTCAACAACTGAAAACTTCCAAAACGACTGATATCACAACAAAAACCTTTTTATAGGTAGAATGTGACGCAGTCCGTTAGTCCGCTTCCAAAATTAATGATATCGCTTGATGTGACGCTATCGCAGATAATACGCAGAAGTTTGTTTGAATGGAATCTTTTGTTCAAAGTTTTAATTTCCTGGAAAAATTGCAGCGCTTTTTTTAAAACAAAATTACGTTGTGTTAAAAAAATTGCGTCACAAATGCCGGACCCACCAGCGGAATAATTTTCAATACTTTCAGTAGAGAGAAGAAGAGGAAGAGATTTACTCGAGTTATGTACAAAAAAAACGTAGGGCCCTAACAAAGACTCTTTTTTAGTGCCCTAGCTAAGTCCAAAGGCTCAAATCGAAAAATGTTTCTTCCACAAATTGTCGGTCATGCCCAGATCTTTCAAACAAAAAAAATTTTTTGAAAATCGTTAAAGATTTACTCGAGTTATGTACAAAAAACACATAGAGCCCTAGCAGAGACTCGTTTTTAGTGCCCTAGCTAAGTCCAAGGACTCAAATTAAAAAAAGTTTCTTCCATAAATTGTCGGCCATGCCCATATCTTTCAAACAAAAAAAAATTGTGGAAGAAACATTTTTTCGATTTGAGTCTTTGGACTTAGCTAGGGCACTAAAAAAGAGTCTTTGTTAGGGCCCTACTTTTTCTTTTGTACATAACTCGAGAAAATCTCTTCCGATTTTCAAAAACTTTTTTTTGTTTGAAAGATCTCGGCACGGCCGACAATTTATAGGAGAATTCTTGCCTGTGCTTAGGGCTCAAGTGGGCTTCATGTCGGTGCTAAGGTCAGCCCTAACATAAAAAAATGTTTTTTGCTATGTTGCAGGGCAAATTGAGGAAAAAATTTTTGTCTATGGAAGTATGTATCCGAGGCCTCTACTTAAGGCCCTAGGTCGGCCTTAGCCCAAAAAATAGTTTTTTGCTATGTTGTAGACAAAATTGAGGAGAACATTTTTCTCTATTTGGAGAATTTTTTTACACCGTTACTTCGTACGGGTTTTTCAAAATTGCCCTTCGGGCAATTTCCAATACAGTCTAATGTGAACGCAACATTTACTTAAATACGTTCCAGTCTTTTCGTAACATCAACTCTGTTTGCCGCATCTATTCTGATACGTACGGGTTCCTTTTATTTTTTTTGCCAAATTCACTTCTTCGTCTTGTTCATTGCTTAATTCGAATCTCACTGTCGGATCCAATGCCATGGCCGTTTTTCATTGTTCGTTGATAGCAATGATGTCGATTCGTCTTGTTGTACCATCTTCAGCAATGTATTCCTTTTCTTTCATTTATTCGTTTAAAGTAGTAGGCGGACGGCACAAGGAATTGATTAAATGGAGTTTACAAAAAGATTACATAAAAAACAGTTACAATCTTTACAATTTAGTTTTGTAGGTTTGTTGAAGGTAATAAAATTCCATTGTTCGAACAATGGAATTCTGAGAAATATGAGGATATTCTATAAACCTATAAAAATAAATGGAAGTAATTGTAGGAGAACAAAGTAAAAAAATGCAAAAAAAGAAGGTAACATTAAATAATTAAAAATTAAAGTAAATAGTACGTAGTGTAACCTTTTTTCACAGTTCGTAAGATATCGCAGATCGGACAAGATTGTGTCGCATGTTCTTAGGAGTTCTCCCCGTTGACATGAACCTAGGACGTGGCCTAATGATTCAAATGTCCTGACTTCTGCTTGGTACTCCTCTCCCCGCTGCAATTTGTCCAATCATTTTCATAGTTGTAGTCAATGTAGATGTGTATTCGTCATAAATCCATTTGTTTGTGTAGGTGTTCAGAGCGAATGTTTCGACTCCTTTGTGTTTATACTCGTATGGATACTCGCAGGTAGTTTCTTATTGCAGTTGCTGGTCGCCTTATCTTTATTAGGTGTTCAATATCAAAACCATCTGTTATGCTCAAATTTTTCATTGCAGCCATTATTTCACCTTTAAAGTCCAATATTGATGTCAAGTATAGATTCATTGAATTGTAAAGGCATGACACGATATTTATGTGCTGCAATGGTGCCTCCCAGTAGTCAACTTTGTAGTTATGACAGACCTAATGATAGAGAACAGGGATAGAAAACCCACTTTTGCAAACTCGGCAAGAAGGGAATGCTATGGTATCCTGCAGCCTTTCGGAGAAGATTCACTCAGATCACAAACTGATCGAGTTTCGTATTAATGGCTCTTTCCCGGGTAGAAAACCGTACAGGAACCCGAGAAGGACAAACTGGGACTCTTATAGAAGAGTGCTAAAGGCAGAACTAGATAGGAAGGTATGAACGTTGCAAGCGTTGGAAGAAGCCAATCGAGAACTTATATCAGCGATGTTAAAGGTCAGTCACTCGGCATGCCCCCTATCCCGTCCCAAGCCCCTTTATAAGGACCAAAACTGGAGTAGAGCAATAGAGGAAAAACAGAAGGAGCTAACGAAGTCATGGACTAAGGCAAGGATGGGTTAAAATCATGAGAAAATAGGGCCATCTACAGGACAATCCTCAAAGAGTACGAAGAAAACTTAATCATTCATAAGGAAAAAACCAAAGAAAAATTCTTTGAAGAAGGCAATTCGATACCGGCGTATGCGCGTGTCCATAAACTTTTAGCGAAAGATCATACAGTTCAAGTAGGATCGTTGCTCAAACCAGATGGAAGTTACACCGCAAATGGTAAAGAAACAGCTGAGCACCTTCTGGAAATAAATAAATACACGCAGTAGGAGTAATTGGAAGTTCGCTGAAAAGCTACCAAAGAAAGGGAAAGTGAAATTTGCGATCCACAAATTTCACTCCTTCAAGTCCGCGGGACCAGATGGGATCTTTCCAGCTCTACTAAAGGAAGGCATGGTGCTACTTCTCCACCGATTGGTGGGCGTTTTTAGGAGTTCCATCGCACTGACCTACATCCCCAAGGATTGGGAAAGAGTAAGAGTAGCTTTTACACCCAAACTAGAGAAAGTGAGCCTATGCGAAGCTAAGGACTTCAGGCCCATGTCCTTTTCGCTAAAGTCAGTGGAAAGGCTTCTCGACTTTTATCTGATAAAAGAAGTCCTAAGGAATTTCCCACTTCATGCAGACCAGCATGCTTATCAGACGGGAAAATCTACAGACACCGCTCTCCACCAGATGACCCAAAAAATTGAAAGCATGCTGGGAAATAATCAAGTGGCCTTTGGCTGTTTCATGGACATAGAAGGAGCTTTTGGCAACACGGGCTTCGAGGTAATCGAAAAAGAGGTCAGGGAAAGGCAAACAGAGGACATAACCGTCAGATGGATAGTCAGAATGCTGAGATGTAGAACGGTGGAAGCAAGTATTTGTGGTACCACAATCAGTATGGGAATGACCAGGGGATGCCCTCAAGAGGGAATATTATCGTCTATACTTTGGTGTATGGTGATCGACTCTCTTCTGGTCAGACTCAACTAATCTGGAATTTTCACCCAAGGATAATGCGATGATGTCTCTGTCCTCATTGGGGGAATCTGCCCTACAACCCTCGGGGATCTGATGAGAGGAGCGTTGAAAATAGTAGAAGAATGGTGTAGAGGAAAAGAATTCTGAGTAAGTCCAAGAAAAACAAAGTTTATAGTTTTCAAAAGTAAACACAAGATCAATGAACTGGAACTAGGAAGTTTTAGGCTCTTTGGGAAAATACTTAACCCAAGGGTGATGGTTGATTACCCAGGGGTCACCTTCGACCATAGGATGACGTGAATAATGCATCTAAGTCAGGGCCTATTTTCGGGAATTCAAATTAAAATAAAAATTACTTAAAATTACCAAGAATTACGAAAACAAACTCGGTAATTGGACCCGTACGAAGAACAAAGGTACCATACGTTTACTACAAATCATTTTATTGTAATGTAGGGTAGATCGAGGCGGGAGTGAGGAGGATACATTTGTTATCGTGTAGAGATGACGAATCAGCAATAAAAAATGTCCGTCCGTCTCCACTTTTTTTAAACGACTCAAAGGTACATATCCCATGATTCATGTTCAAAGATGAGCAAAATCTCTAGGGTAGTTCCGGAGATATGGTGCCAGTGGATTTTTGAAGGTCATTGTTTATTTTGGTGTTAAATCAAAGCATTTGATCTCACAAAACTGAGTAAAATTTTTCTGGAAATCGGTTTGGGCACTGGGACCTATGGAATGGACGAAATTCAGTTTCTCGTCCATATATGATAGGAGACAAAAATGTTTCACCTAATTTTCTCAACAACATAGCAAAAAATATTTTTTTGGACTAGAGGGCTGACCTTATGGACAATTTTTGGACCCACATGTGGCCCTAAGTAGAAGCATCTGTCCCAATTTTTTTAATTATGGGTCTTCGATTACCTCTCAAATAGATAAAGAATTAAGAAAGTCCAAGGGTTAAAACTGAAAAATTTTCTTTCGTGTATTCATAGACCTATCGACTAAAAATAGATTTATCAAAATCGGAAAAGATTTACTCAGCCTCAGCTCGGCGGAACTTGGTCGAAAAATGCCCATACCAGAATACCTTTCAGGGCGAAAAAATTTGAAAATGGAATTATCGCGTTGACGGACAGACAGAGAATTTTTTTTTTTGGATTTGTGGATTTAAACCATCCAAACTCGACTGGCTACAAACGTCGTGGTTAACCCAAAAACCCTTTTTTGAAGAGCGTCGTTCTTCGTGAAAGTCTAAATATTTAAAAAACAACTGAAAAAATCGATCGAAAATCCATATTAACTGCTCCTCGCTTTTGAAAGTTCTAAATTTCAATTTTCATTTCAACTAATGTCTAAATCTGTCGAACTAAGAAAGTATACAATTTTGTATGAAAAGTGTCATTGAAAACTTTACTTTCGATAGATTCAGATATTATGAAATGACTTATTTGAAAATGTTTCAATCAGGAACGCACACACGTCACTGCTACTGCCAATTCTGAACTAATTGAAATTTTTATAACTGTAAATACCATTTTCCCTTTAGAACCCTTTGTACATTGGTAATCCGTCAAAATAAAGAAACTTTTAAAAGCGTATGAAATTAATCCAAGTTTTTAAATCCTAATTGAAAAATATCCTGAATATTTCCAAAAAAAGGTAAAGTTTGAGACTTCAAGCTCAGTAGAATGTCAAAAATTCATATAAAAACCATTCGAAAAAATGTATTTTTCACTTTAGACGCGCCGACGAATCATGGTCGGCGGCGGCGGCGGCGGCGGCGGGCGGTGTGAACAAGTTTTTGTCGGCGGCGGCGAGGCATTGGCGTGACCCTATTTTCGGCGGCGCACATCTCTAACCTAGTCCCCGGATGAAGCCACTTTTAGAATTTGGAGAAATAACTCGTATCGCCAGATGTTGCATTTGTTGTTTCTTCGCCGAATATCCTTTTACTTTTCAGAAAAGAAATGATTTTTATGGGAATAGACCTAGTTGGGTCACAGTTTAGTTGAACTGTTTTTCTATTAGTCTCATAAATGAAAGGCTCATTTGACTAGTTGGTCGTTGAACGCTTTATTTTAGACTGATTTTTCACTTCATATTACATTGCTTTTATAGGGTTTTCTGACTAAATCAATGATATTATGATTCTAAAATTAAAATTAAAATATGATGACCACTAAGTTAAAATAAAATATTCGAGTGGATTTTACATACTCCCACCAAATTATTATATGTATAATAATTTAATTAATTCACATCGAATTCCATTGTTCCTTGACTGCTGGCACGACTTCGAATGTTGGACCGGTGAATTTGTTCATCGGACGAGTATGGGTTTCGGAGTAGTTCGTGGATTGGTGATATTGGTCTGGGCATTTTCATGTATTTGAGAATATTTTCACACGTTGCCGTTAAATCTTCGTCATCCACTTCGTTTGATTTTTTAATTGCTGTTGATTCTGATGTGTCGGCATTTTCCACCCATTTATTTTCTTTTTCTTTCTTTTCGTAATAACAACCTCCTCCACTACATTTGTTTGCATTGATTCCATGTTTGCTGTGCCAATAACAAATTATTTTAACGATCTCTTTTCCTTCACTTTTTTCTCCGTTTTCTAAATTTTCTTCAATTTTGTTTATTTTGTTGTTTAATTCATTTATTTTGCCATTCAAAATATTTAACGTATTGAAAACCGAATTAAAGTTGGTCTCAATAATATTTTCCAATCTTTTAATATCCATCTTTTCGATTTTTTTTTAAATAACGTAGACTTACTAATTCTTTCTTGGGGTACTTTGTTGATTTAAATTTGTAAGCGCGAAGGAGGTAAAACTTGTCTACCGGCTCTAGTTATGACTTTTTTTGCGGGTACAACTTCTTTGGTAATTTTTTCTTTTCTTTTCACCCTCTTCTTGACTTCAGGAATTTCCTCTGGCATTTCACAAATTTGTCTTGCTTTCTTTTCAGATTCGCTATCGATTGAGAAATGTTCATCCATTCCAAGCTCCATGGGAATCAAACGGTTGAGTGCTCGTACCAAATTTCCTTTGCTCGTCTTTAGTTTCGCCACCCTTACTTTGTTGTCATTTCCAGGAATAAGTTCTTTAATACGTGCCAAGGGCCACTCAATTCTCTTTTTGTCTTCTATTTCGATTAAAACCATTTCTCCTATTTTGAATACATGATTTTTCCTTGGTTTAGATTTCTCAACTAGTTTTCCTAGGTACTCGGTGCGAAATCGATCTCGTAACTCTTGCTTTAGCTGATTTAAATGTCTTAATTTTTCTCTAACTTTCTTGCCGGTGACTTCTTCGATTTCTGGATATTCTGACGATTGGATATCTTGTATGAATGCTGACGGTGTAATTGGCAAAAGGTCGTCAGAATTTTCAGACAAGTATGTAAGAGGACGACCATTTATTAATGATTCGACGAAACAAATGGCAGTATCGAGTTCTACTTTCGTTAGTTTATTGTGTCCCAAGATTTTCCGTAAGTATTCTTTAAGCGTTCGTACCATCCTCTCCCAGAATCCTCCCCACCAAGGAGCTGCTGGTGGATTGAAAATCCAAGTGATGCGTTCTGTCATGAATTTACTTTGGATTTTGTCCCAATTGAGTTGGCCCAACAAGTTTGATGTGCCTCTAAAATTGAGTCCATTATCGGCATATATAACAGAGATCCTGCCTCTTCTATAAATGAATCTTCCCAACGCCATTATGAATTGTGTCGTATCTATTTTGTCTACAAGTTCCAAATGAATCGCTCTCATCACGGCACAGGTAAAAATAACCACCCATTGCTTGGAGTTGTCTCGTAAGTACAATGGACCTGCCAAATCGACCCCAATTATTTCGAATACCTTAGCATTTTTAACCCGATTCTCTGGTAATGGTGATGCAGGAACTGTTGCTGTTGATCTTCGTTGTCTGATGCAAACTGTACATTTTCGGAGTACTCTTGTGACTGTTGTTTTTGTATGAATTATCCAAAACTTCTCTCGTAATTTGCTTATAATGAACTGTCGTCCTGCGTGTCCATATCTTTGGTGTTCTTCGATAATCAACTGTTCAACGATAGGATGACTGGCCGGCAACAACCACGGCTTAGTGAAACGTCCTGTATCTTGTCTGTTCAAAATTTTTGTGACGACGTAATATAATCCCCTTTCTTTTTCGACTCGTACCCCAGCAATAACTTGAGCTTCAGAAGGGAACACTTGATTTTGGACTAATTTTACCATTTTTTCTTCAGCTGTGTTGATTTCGAAAGTTGTTATATAGCCAGTTCTTTTTTCATGTCCATCCTTTTTTGCCAATGTATTGTGGATGAACCGTTGTAACAGAGCAATCCTCCGAAGATTGATTATGTAGGATGAGCTTTTTGCAAACCAAGGTATATCACAGATTGTTGGTATGTTACTGAGCGCTATTTGATTTGATTTCGTCTTCTCGATATTGATTTCGTCCTCGTTACAACAAAATTCTTGATTTGGCCATTCCTTTTGTGGGTGTTTCAACCAGGGAGGACCCTCCCACCAAATTGAATCAAGCAATTGTTTCGGAGTACAGCCTCGAGAAGGTAAATCCGCTGGATTCAATTTACCTGGCACATATTTCCATTGTTCTGACGAGGTTAATGTTAATATTTCCCGAACTCGATTGCCCACAAATGTACCCCATTCATCGTTTGATCCAAGATAGTGCCGTTGTTGAGTCGCTCCAATAAAAACATGGAATGTCAGTACCCAAAGCTTTTTGAACTGAATTACTTAGTCGGGCACCGATTGTACAGCCGATGAGTTCCATTCTTGGTATTGTAACTTTGTTGATAGGTGCCACCCTGGATTTGGATTGTATCAGTTGTACTGTTACACCTTCATCGTTTTCCACTCTTATGAAAACAGCAGTTGCATAAGCCAGTTGACTAGCGTCACAAAATACGTGCAATTGTTCTTTTGAATTGTTTTTTGAATAATTTTCGCCTTTCAGGAAACGTGGGATTCGAATCTGGGCTAAATGATGCACTTCCCCATGCCATTTTCTTAATTGTAATATGAACTTTTCTGGCAACTCTTTATCCCAATTAAATTTTTCTTTCCATGCTGATTGCAATATAAGTTTCGGGAGTACCATGGCTGGCGATAAAATGCCCATCGGATCAAATACCATATTTATCGTCGATAACAAAGTTCTTTTCGATAATTTTTCTAAATTGTCTGGAAATGATGAACACGACAATGTATCTGATGTTTTATCCCATTGTAAACCAAGCACCGAAGTAATTGTTGTTTCGTGTCCATACGTTTTACTTTCAGACTTGTTTTCAGATGATAGTAGTGAGTGTTCCCATTCACGAAGATCCATTTTAGCTTCTGCCATTATTCTAATTGACTCCGATTTAAAATTTGCATATTCTTCCCAGGAATCGACAGACGTGACACAGTTATCTACGTAGAACGAATTTTTTAATTTTGTTGCAATTGCCCGATCTTCCTCTCGTACATTTTCCAGATGAAATTCAATCACCGCGGCAAGGATAAATGGACTGCTTTTTAATCCGAATACAACGCGATTGTGTTTGTAGATAATAACTTTTTCACAGGATTCATCATTCCACCATATAAACAAGAGAAAATATTGATCTGCTTCTTGGACTTCAATCATTTGAAATGCCTTTCTTATGTCTGCCACCACTCCGATTAATTTCATTCTGAACCTGATAATTGTTGTTGGTAACAGCTCAATGAGATTGGGGCCCTTTTCTAAACATTGGTTCAAAGATGGGTGCCGACCAATTTTGCAAGATGCGTCAAAGACAGGTCTGACTGGCGTGGTCCTACTCTCCGGCTTGAATATTGCTTGATGAGGAATGTAGTGACCATATTTCAAAACCATTGGATGATCTTCTTGGACACATTCGATGAATCCTTCTTCTTCCTATTGTTTGAAAACATTTTCATAAACTGTGTACATGTTTTCTACTTTTAACTTCTTTGTTAAATTACTCAATCGTTTCATTGATGTGTTAAAATTATTTGGAATTGTCGGTATCCATGGTAAAGCAACTTGATATCTACCGTCTGTATTTCGTTTTACTGTTCTTCTAAAGTGTTCTTTTGTTTGGTGATTTCTTTCTGCAATAGTCTTCACTTCGGCTGGATCTCGTATTCCAATTGTTTCTAATTCCCACAACTGTTTGATTCCCACGTCATTGATTTGTTCATTTGTGATTGACATGGCGATTGATAAACAGGATTGATTTATATGTGGAATCGGTCCCATTACAGTCCAACCGAACACCGTTTCCATCGCTTTTAACCCACACTCCAATGTTACACTGAGATCCGTCGTTAATTTTGGTATAAGATCGGCTCCAATTAAAATTTCAGGCTCTTCACTGTGGGACCCATAGTCGTTAATCCATATACCGTGTTGCTTCAATTCTGCCAACCAAGAACCTTTTGGTAACTTTTGAATTTTATCAGTAATTCTTTCTTTGTCGGCAATCTCCAATCTGTACGTTGTCTTTCCATTTATCGGACTTATGGAAATTTCATATACGGTACGTTCTTCAATATCGCTGAGGATGCCACCAAATAATGTATTTCTTTCAAAGAATTTGCCCACTTCTTTTCCTTTGATTCTTGCCGCCAAACTTGTTGTGATATAGCTTCTATGACTACCATCATCAAACAAAGCTCGTACTGTAATTGGTCCATTAATTGAATTTACTGCCACCAAAATTGTTTTTAGTAATACAATCGTGTTTGTAATGTTGTTTGATCCTGAGTTTGAAGAAACAATTTTTTTGTTCTTTGGTGTATCGGGACATAAAAGCAAGTAGTGTTTTCTTGAACATTCAGGACACTTTATAAATTCTTTACACTTGAAGTAAATATGGCCGCCTTTAAGACATCTTCCACAAATTTTCTTTTGTTTAATGATTTTCCATTTGTCAAAGGCATCCCTTTTGCTGTATAACATTCTTGCGAGGGATGACGTCTGTCACAAAAAATGCATTCTGCTTTCATAGTTCCCACATGAAATCCAGCGGTCGTTGAAACAGGTTCTTTCTTCTTTTGACTTTGCTTGTTGTTTTCTTTTGTTTCTAGGAAACCAGACTTCACTAGTCGACGTTGATCTTCTCGCTCAACTTCCAGTCTCAAAAATTCCAAAAGGTAATCTAACTTTCCCTTCGGTGGATCTTCTTGCATTCCATCCTTTTCATATAGTGTGCTTCTCTGCCATGCAATCATAGCGTCTTCGGGGAGACTAGCTTCCACCATCGGATAGAGAAATAACGTTGCTTGTTCCATTGTCATTTCCAATGATTCTAATGACCGCACATGACCCACTAACTTGTCGTACACTGATGATATTTCCGGTTTGTCTTGTAAATTCTTCAAACCCATTTGGAACAACTCTCTAATGTACACTTGTGTTAATAGGTTTTTATTCCCGAATCTTTCTTTGAGTGCATCTACTGCTTTGGGATAGTTAGCTGCAGATGCGGGAAATGCTTTGATTATGTCATATGCTCGACATTTTTCTTCTACGGATTGCAGAAGATATTGAAATTTATCGGCATCACTCAATGTTTCATCGCCATCGATCTTCTCGAACAATGCCCACCAGCTCAACCAATCTATCACTTTTCCAGAGAATTTTTTCAACTCGATTTTCGGAAGTTTGTATCGTTTCTTATTGCTTACTGACTGAACCGACTGAAAATCATCATCCACTGATCGATCCACTTTTGAAATCTGCTCTAAAGCCACCTCAATTTGTATTTTTGCTCTGACTAATTTTTCGGCGTACTCATCGATGGTTACTACTTCGTTTTGATACTGATCTTCCGTAACATTTTCGTCTTGCATTAAATTTTCGAGTATGTCGTGATCCAACTCTGCGATTTGATCTTCATACGCCTTCAACTTCGTGCTTTTGGTTCTTAGATTGATGATATCCTTTTCCCTTAAATCGTTCTCCAAACCGTTAATGACCATAATTATTAACCTTCGAATGGATGCCCTTGATTTGACCAACTTGTCCATATTTATTCGTGAAGCTTAAGCTGGAGGGTCGATACAAATTAATGTTGCCACCACCCAACCCAACACCTTGTTTTTAAAGCTGATTCCGGGTGATTCCACAGCTTATGAATCGTCACACGTTCCAAATTCCACTTCCGTATTCGAACCCAATTTGTTTTCCCAACGAGGTCCACGCGGGGGCGCCAAATGTTGTTTCTTCGCCGAATATCCTTTTACTTTTCAGAAAAGAAATGATTTTTATGGGAATAGACCTAGTTGGGTCACAGTTTAGTTGAACTGTTTTTCTATTAGTCTCATAAATGAAAGGCTCATTTGACTAGTTGGTCGTTGAACGCTTTATTTTAGACTGATTTTTCACTTCATATTACATTGCTTTTATAGGGTTTTCTGACTAAATCAATGATATTATGATTCTAAAATTAAAATTAAAATATGAT
>CM055404.1:64462574-64513474 GCA_029228625.1 Pseudolycoriella hygida | reverse complement strand
ATGATGACCACTAAGTTAAAATAAAATATTCGAGTGGATTTTACATACTCCCACCAAATTATTATATGTATAATAATTTAATTAATTCACATCGAATTCCATTGTTCCTTGACTGCTGGCACGACTTCGAATGTTGGACCGGTGAATTTGTTCATCGGACGAGTATGGGTTTCGGAGTAGTTCGTGGATTGGTGATATTGGTCTGGGCATTTTCATGTATTTGAGAATATTTTCACACGTTGCCGTTAAATCTTCGTCATCCACTTCGTTTGATTTTTTAATTGCTGTTGATTCTGATGTGTCGGCATTTTCCACCCATTTATTTTCTTTTTCTTTCTTTTCGTAATAACAACCTCCTCCACTACATTTGTTTGCATTGATTCCATGTTTGCTGTGCCAATAACAAATTATTTTAACGATCTCTTTTCCTTCACTTTTTTCTCCGTTTTCTAAATTTTCTTCAATTTTGTTTATTTTGTTGTTTAATTCATTTATTTTGCCATTCAAAATATTTAACGTATTGAAAACCGAATTAAAGTTGGTCTCAATAATATTTTCCAATCTTTTAATATCCATCTTTTCGATTTTTTTTTTAAATAACGTAGACTTACTAATTCTTTCTTGGGGTACTTTGTTGATTTAAATTTGTAAGCGCGAAGGAGGTAAAACTTGTCTACCGGCTCTAGTTATGACTTTTTTTGCGGGTACAACTTCTTTGGTAATTTTTTCTTTTCTTTTCACCCTCTTCTTGACTTCAGGAATTTCCTCTGGCATTTCACAAATTTGTCTTGCTTTCTTTTCAGATTCGCTATCGATTGAGAAATGTTCATCCATTCCAAGCTCCATGGGAATCAAACGGTTGAGTGCTCGTACCAAATTTCCTTTGCTCGTCTTTAGTTTCGCCACCCTTACTTTGTTGTCATTTCCAGGAATAAGTTCTTTAATACGTGCCAAGGGCCACTCAATTCTCTTTTTGTCTTCTATTTCGATTAAAACCATTTCTCCTATTTTGAATACATGATTTTTCCTTGGTTTAGATTTCTCAACTAGTTTTCCTAGGTACTCGGTGCGAAATCGATCTCGTAACTCTTGCTTTAGCTGATTTAAATGTCTTAATTTTTCTCTAACTTTCTTGCCGGTGACTTCTTCGATTTCTGGATATTCTGACGATTGGATATCTTGTATGAATGCTGACGGTGTAATTGGCAAAAGGTCGTCAGAATTTTCAGACAAGTATGTAAGAGGACGACCATTTATTAATGATTCGACGAAACAAATGGCAGTATCGAGTTCTACTTTCGTTAGTTTATTGTGTCCCAAGATTTTCCGTAAGTATTCTTTAAGCGTTCGTACGATCCTCTCCCAGAATCCTCCCCACCAAGGAGCTGCTGGTGGATTGAAAATCCAAGTGATGCGTTCTGTCATGAATTTACTTTGGATTTTGTCCCAATTGAGTTGGCCCAACAAGTTTGATGTGCCTCTAAAATTGAGTCCATTATCGGCATATATAACAGAGATCCTGCCTCTTCTATAAATGAATCTTCCCAACGCCATTATGAATTGTGTCGTATCTATTTTGTCTACAAGTTCCAAATGAATCGCTCTCATCACGGCACAGGTAAAAATAACCACCCATTGCTTGGAGTTGTCTCGTAAGTACAATGGACCTGCCAAATCGACCCCAATTATTTCGAATACCTTAGCATTTTTAACCCGATTCTCTGGTAATGGTGATGCAGGAACTGTTGCTGTTGATCTTCGTTGTCTGATGCAAACTGTACATTTTCGGAGTACTCTTGTGACTGTTGTTTTTGTATGAATTATCCAAAACTTCTCTCGTAATTTGCTTATAATGAACTGTCGTCCTGCGTGTCCATATCTTTGGTGTTCTTCGATAATCAACTGTTCAACGATAGGATGACTGGCAACAACCACGGCTTAGTGAAACGTCCTGTATCTTGTCTGTTCAAAATTTTTGTGACGACGTAATATAATCCCCTTTCTTTTTCGACTCGTACCCCAGCAATAACTTGAGCTTCAGAAGGGAACACTTGATTTTGGACTAATTTTACCATTTTTTCTTCAGCTGTGTTGATTTCGAAAGTTGTTATATAGCCAGTTCTTTTTTCATGTCCATCCTTTTTTGCCAATGTATTGTGGATGAACCGTTGTAACAGAGCAATCCTCCGAAGATTGATTATGTAGGATGAGCTTTTTGCAAACCAAGGTATATAACAGATTGTTGGTATGCTACTGAGCGCTATTTGATTTGATTTCGTCTTCTCGATATTGATTTCGTCCTCGTTACAACAAAATTCTTGATTTGGCCATTCCTTTTGTGGGTGTTTCAACCAGGGAGGACCCTCCCACCAAATTGAATCAAGCAATTGTTTCGGAGTACAGCCTCGAGAAGGTAAATCCGCTGGATTCAATTTACCTGGCACATATTTCCATTGTTCTGACGAGGTTAATGTTAATATTTCCCGAACTCGATTGCCCACAAATGTACCCCATTCATCGTTTGATCCAAGATAGTGCCGTTGTTGAGTCGCTCCAATAAAAACATGGAATGTCAGTACCCAAAGCTTTTTGAACTGAATTACTTAGTCGGGCACCGATTGTACAGCCGATGAGTTCCATTCTTGGTATTGTAACTTTGTTGATAGGTGCCACCCTGGATTTGGATTGTATCAGTTGTACTGTTACACCTTCATCGTTTTCCACTCTTATGAAAACAGCAGTTGCATAAGCCAGTTGACTAGCGTCACAAAATACGTGCAATTGTTCTTTTGAATTGTTTTTTGAATAATTTTCGCCTTTCAGGAAACGTGGGATTCGAATCTGGGCTAAATGATGCACTTCCCCATGCCATTTTCTTAATTGTAATATGAACTTTTCTGGCAACTCTTTATCCCAATTAAATTTTTCTTTCCATGCTGATTGCAATATAAGTTTCGGGAGTACCATGGCTGGCGATAAAATGCCCATCGGATCAAATACCATATTTATCGTCGATAACAAAGTTCTTTTCGATAATTTTTCTAAATTGTCTGGAAATGATGAACACGACAATGTATCTGATGTTTTATCCCATTGTAAACCAAGCACCGAAGTAATTGTTGTTTCGTGTCCATACGTTTTACTTTCAGACTTGTTTTCAGATGATAGTAGTGAGTGTTCCCATTCACGAAGATCCATTTTAGCTTCTGCCATTATTCTAATTGACTCCGATTTAAAATTTGCATATTCTTCCCAGGAATCGACAGACGTGACACAGTTATCTACGTAGAACGAATTTTTTAATTTTGTTGCAATTGCCCGATCTTCCTCTCGTACATTTTCCAGATGAAATTCAATCACCGCGGCAAGGATAAATGGACTGCTTTTTAATCCGAATACAACGCGATTGTGTTTGTAGATAATAACTTTTTCACAGGATTCATCATTCCACCATATAAACAAGAGAAAATATTGATCTGCTTCTTGGACTTCAATCATTTGAAATGCCTTTCTTATGTCTGCCACCACTCCGATTAATTTCATTCTGAACCTGATAATTGTTGTTGGTAACAGCTCAATGAGATTGGGGCCCTTTTCTAAACATTGGTTCAAAGATGGGTGCCGACCAATTTTGCAAGATGCGTCAAAGACAGGTCTGACTGGCGTGGTCCTACTCTCCGGCTTGAATATTGCTTGATGAGGAATGTAGTGACCATATTTCAAAACCATTGGATGATCTTCTTGGACACATTCGATGAATCCTTCTTCTTCCTATTGTTTGAAAACATTTTCATAAACTGTGTACATGTTTTCTACTTTTAACTTCTTTGTTAAATTACTCAATCGTTTCATTGATGTGTTAAAATTATTTGGAATTGTCGGTATCCATGGTAAAGCAACTTGATATCTACCGTCTGTATTTCGTTTTACTGTTCTTCTAAAGTGTTCTTTTGTTTGGTGATTTCTTTCTGCAATAGTCTTCACTTCGGCTGGATCTCGTATTCCAATTGTTTCTAATTCCCACAACTGTTTGATTCCCACGTCATTGATTTGTTCATTTGTGATTGACATGGCGATTGATAAACAGGATTGATTTATATGTGGAATCGGTCCCATTACAGTCCAACCGAACACCGTTTCCATCGCTTTTAACCCACACTCCAATGTTACACTGAGATCCGTCGTTAATTTTGGTATAAGATCGGCTCCAATTAAAATTTCAGGCTCTTCACTGTGGGACCCATAGTCGTTAATCCATATACCGTGTTGCTTCAATTCTGCCAACCAAGAACCTTTTGGTAACTTTTGAATTTTATCAGTAATTCTTTCTTTGTCGGCAATCTCCAATCTGTACGTTGTCTTTCCATTTATCGGACTTATGGAAATTTCATATACGGTACGTTCTTCAATATCGCTGAGGATGCCACCAAATAATGTATTTCTTTCAAAGAATTTGCCCACTTCTTTTCCTTTGATTCTTGCCGCCAAACTTGTTGTGATATAGCTTCTATGACTACCATCATCAAACAAAGCTCGTACTGTAATTGGTCCATTAATTGAATTTACTGCCACCAAAATTGTTTTTAGTAATACAATCGTGTTTGTAATGTTGTTTGATCCTGAGTTTGAAGAAACAATTTTTTTGTTCTTTGGTGTATCGGGACATAAAAGCAAGTAGTGTTTTCTTGAACATTCAGGACACTTTATAAATTCTTTACACTTGAAGTAAATATGGCCGCCTTTAAGACATCTTCCACAAATTTTCTTTTGTTTAATGATTTTCCATTTGTCAAAGGCATCCCTTTTGCTGTATAACATTCTTGCGAGGGATGACGTCTGTCACAAAAAATGCATTCTGCTTTCATAGTTCCCACATGAAATCCAGCGGTCGTTGAAACAGGTTCTTTCTTCTTTTGACTTTGCTTGTTGTTTTCTTTTGTTTCTAGGAAACCAGACTTCACTAGTCGACGTTGATCTTCTCGCTCAACTTCCAGTCTCAAAAATTCCAAAAGGTAATCTAACTTTCCCTTCGGTGGATCTTCTTGCATTCCATCCTTTTCATATAGTGTGCTTCTCTGCCATGCAATCATAGCGTCTTCGGGGAGACTAGCTTCCACCATCGGATAGAGAAATAACGTTGCTTGTTCCATTGTCATTTCCAATGATTCTAATGACCGCACATGACCCACTAACTTGTCGTACACTGATGATATTTCCGGTTTGTCTTGTAAATTCTTCAAACCCATTTGGAACAACTCTCTAATGTACACTTGTGTTAATAGGTTTTTATTCCCGAATCTTTCTTTGAGTGCATCTACTGCTTTGGGATAGTTAGCTGCAGATGCGGGAAATGCTTTGATTATGTCATATGCTCGACATTTTTCTTCTACGGATTGCAGAAGATATTGAAATTTATCGGCATCACTCAATGTTTCATCGCCATCGATCTTCTCGAACAATGCCCACCAGCTCAACCAATCTATCACTTTTCCAGAGAATTTTTTCAACTCGATTTTCGGAAGTTTGTATCGTTTCTTATTGCTTACTGACTGAACCGACTGAAAATCATCATCCACTGATCGATCCACTTTTGAAATCTGCTCTAAAGCCACCTCAATTTGTATTTTTGCTCTGACTAATTTTTCGGCGTACTCATCGATGGTTACTACTTCGTTTTGATACTGATCTTCCGTAACATTTTCGTCTTGCATTAAATTTTCGAGTATGTCGTGATCCAACTCTGCGATTTGATCTTCATACGCCTTCAACTTCGTGCTTTTGGTTCTTAGATTGATGATATCCTTTTCCCTTAAATCGTTCTCCAAACCGTTAATGACCATAATTATTAACCTTCGAATGGATGCCCTTGATTTGACCAACTTGTCCATATTTATTCGTGAAGCTTAAGCTGGAGGGTCGATACAAATTAATGTTGCCACCACCCAACCCAACACCTTGTTTTTAAAGCTGATTCCGGGTGATTCCACAGCTTATGAATCGTCACACGTTCCAAATTCCACTTCCGTATTCGAACCCAATTTGTTTTCCCAACGAGGTCCACGCGGGGGCGCCAAATGTTGTTTCTTCGCCGAATATCCTTTTACTTTTCAGAAAAGAAATGATTTTTATGGGAATAGACCTAGTTGGGTCACAGTTTAGTTGAACTGTTTTTCTATTAGTCTCATAAATGAAAGGCTCATTTGACTAGTTGGTCGTTGAACGCTTTATTTTAGACTGATTTTTCACTTCATATTACATTGCTTTTATAGGGTTTTCTGACTAAATCAATGATATTATGATTCTAAAATTAAAATTAAAATATGATGACCACTAAGTTAAAATAAAATATTCGAGTGGATTTTACAGCATTTGTGAAGTTGCTTCCAAAGACGAAGTTGTGGTAAATTAATTTTTTGTCGACTGAAATTTTGTTGACCATAAAATTTTGTTTGTATCTGCAGCGGTGGTAATTTCAATTCGGTCGATGTTTCTTTGATCTTGCAATTTTTAAAATATTTCGGGCGACTTTATCAGAAATAGATCAAAATTTAGCGTTAATTTAGAAATGTGGCATAGATTCGTCGCTTTTATAGCAGACACTAGTAAATACCCCCGCCCCTAGGGGCTACGCGGACACTAAGCATTCTTGTCCGCTTGGTCGGAGATTTGCGACATTAATACTAAAATGTATGTAAGAGTGTGCAATTTTCTCCGTACTACCGTTAACCCGTACAAACGTTAGCACCGTGCTACTTTTTTTCCGTACAACCGTTTCTCCCGTCCTACAATTTCCCCGTACTACCATTTCCCCGTAGTAACATTTCCCCCGTACTACCATTTCCCCGTACAAACGTTATCATCGTGCTACTATTTCCCCGTACAACCGTTTCTCCCGTCCTACAATTTCGTTCTCACTACTGTTTTACCCGTACTACCATTTCACCGTTCTACCATTTCCCCCGCACAACCGTTTCCCCGTACCACGATTTTCTCCGTACTACCGTTTCCCCGTACAAACGTTATCACCGTGCTACTTTTTCTCCGTACAACCGTTTCTCCTGTCCTACAATTTCCTCCTTACTATTGTTTTCCCCGTACTACCATTTCACCGTTCTACCATTTCCCCGTACAAACGTTATCATCGTGCTACTATTTCCTGTACAACCGTTTCTTCCGTCCTACAATTTCCTCCTCACAACTGTTTTCCCCGTACTACCATTTCACCGTACTACCATTTCCCCCGCACAACAGTTTCCCCGCACTACTGTTTTCCCCGTACAACCGTTTCCACCGTACTACTGTTTCGCGTACAACCGTTTCTTCCGTAGTACCATTTTCTCCTTACTATTGTTTTCCCCGTACTACCATTTCTCCATACAACCGGTTACCCCCGTACTGCTTCTTCCCCCGAGCTGCCCCACCAATACTGGTGACTTTTACTAACAAAACTCTAAGACTTTGCCAAAGAAACCTATGGTCTACCACCCATACATTCCAAGATATTTTTAAAAGCATAAAAATTGACCCCATGTCCAACTGCCCGACATTTTCACCAATGCTGGTGACTTCCACTAACAAAACTCTAAGACTTTGCCGAAGAAACCAATGTTCTGGCTCTCATACCTTTCCAAATACTTTTAAAAGCAAAAAATCCAAGACGGCGTCACTTTGACAGCTGGCAGCCATTTTTCTAGGATTCATAAAGATTCTACTCATCAACATCAACAACTTTTTCGAAGAAACCAACTGTCTAGCTATTCTAATTCAGAAAATAGCAAAAAATCCAAGATGGCGTCACTTTGACAGGTGGCAGCCATTTTCTTAGGATTCATAAAGATTCTACTCATCAATATCAACAACTTTCCCGAAGAAACCAACTGTCTAGCTATTCTATCCAAGATGGCGTCAGTTTGACAGCTGGCAGCCATTTTCTTAGGATTCATAAAGATTCTATTCATCAATATCAACAACTTTCCCGAAGAAAGCAACTGTCTAAAAACACAAAGAAAATTTTTTAAATTACATCAAGAAAAATTTCAATCGAAATCTAGGTAGCATAATGGTTTTTTCGCTATAAAAGGAAATGCAAAACCGCATTTTAATTCATTCTCTTCTTTTCTTTTCTTTTCTTTTGCATTGCCTTTTTTTGAAGAAGAAGAAAACCTTTATTAGTATAAATAAGGTGTGCTGCCTTCTTATAGAAGGGTGCTTAAGTACACAGCATATCGATCAATAAATAGTTACAATAGACATACTACCTTAAGTGAATTTACAAATTTTCTTAAATCGTCAAAATATTAGCCATAAATATGGTCTCTTATAATTTGAATAGTCTTAATTAATATTTCTTCCGTTATATCCTTTATCTTGGAAACGTCCAGCTTTACTTCCTTGAAAAAATCAATAACACTTTTCCCTACGGTTCCGCGGCTTCCAAACCAGAGACCTCGCACGTGCCAATTACGGTTTCCAAATGATGTTGCGTATTTTTCATCGTAAAATGAGATGCACTGTTTATATATAGCCTCTTTTTCCGCTGCAATTTTAGTGTCCTGTTCGGTATCGCTGCTTTCGTATCTGATGGTGGGATCAACTATGTATGAGTTCTTCGTTTTTGGATCAAATGCAACAATATCACTGAACCGAGATCGTCCCTCCCTGTCTATTGCGTAAACTTCTTCAAAACAGTGAAATCCCTTCTCCGGCAGTAAATTGGTGATGGTATGTTTTACGCTATGGTGTCTGGCGATGATTCGCTGGTTGTTAGAAGGGCAGCTTCCAGTCACGTGCGATATTGTCTCATTCTCTCGGCCGCATTTACGACAGAGGTTGGAAGCGCTTTCTACTCCAGGTACACCAAACAGATTAGTATAATTACTATTTAGTTTGATTGCTGCAGTCCATTCTGAAGATGACAACGAATTTTTGTTCCACACGAAGTCATTGCTTTTGGTGTGTGTCTTGTAATGTATCACACCTGATCCTTGATATTTCATGTTGCACCAGTCGTCATAGCTTTTTTGGCGAAGAGCGGTCCTCAGTGCCTTCGTACTCTCTCCCTGAACGTTCAGTGCTTGTACACAAGATTGCATTTCTTCATGACAGCCCGCTATGCTTAGGAAAAGCTGGTCATTCACGGTTGAAAGGCATTTAGAGATTGCAAAGTGTTGGAGATAGATTTCCCACGATGCCTTGATTAGGCCAAGCCCTCTAAGTCTTCTGGGTGCGTAAAATAGGTTATCATTAGTATGCATTTGCAGCCCAATAATTTCTTTTACCGTGCGTCGAATCATCACCTCGAGCCCGTTAGTAACATATAGTGGGACTTTATTAAGCGGTGCTGTTTGCAGTGGGTAAGTCAACGTTGGGAATATGTATTGGTTAATTATGTTTAATTTTTGGTCTGGTTTGAGTAGTGGCGATGCTGACAGAGTGGCGAGATTCTTGTTCAATGCTTCTATGCTATTGATATCGAAGACTAGTTCAGAATTAAATGAGCAACCGAGATACTTGATCCTCTCGTCTCCACTGATGCTGTTAATTTTCTCACCACTTGATAGGCATAGAGTTTCTTTTGTGAGTTGACCTTTATTGATGATGATGGCTTGGCTTTTACTTGGGTTTATGTGTAGACCGATGGTTGACAACAAGTATTTTGCAGATTTAACGATTCGAATGGCTGATTGTTTATTTCTCCCGATTACGGCTTGGTCATCCGCGAATCCGGTCAAGCTGAGTCCGTCGTAGTCGGATGAAATCTTGTACCCGTGTATATTGGCAAATTGTGGATCGCACAATTCTTCATACAGAAAGTTTATGGCGATGTTGAACAGGAAAGGCGACAAAGGTGCTCCTTGCGGTACACCACAGTTGATGCTGATATTTGTTGACGTCTGCTTTCCCGAGTGTATGGCAACGTGGTTTTGGACTATGAGGTTCATTATTAGGTTTCGCAGATTTTCTGATACGCCGGCGGCTTGCAATGATCTAAAAATATGGTCATGTCCGATTCTATCGAAAGCCTTTGATACGTCCAGGAATACGATAACACAATCTTCTTTCAGCAGTTTGGCCTTCTTCAGGCAAGCGTTGATGAGCCTTGCGTTTACGTGGCAACCCGGAACACCAATGATGAATCCACGTTGATTGATGTTAATTTCGACCTGACCACGAAGAAGGGAATCGAGCGCTTTTTAAAGCAATGCAAAAGGCAAAAGGCAATGCAAAACGACTTTTTGCTTTAGTTCCTCGGAACTCTTCAAGCAGGTCGGACGTAGATAAATTCACATGGGAATCTTCTTTTGCATTGCCTTTTTTTGAATCATAGAAGGCAATGCAAAAGAATCTACTATTGCATTGCCTTTTCTTTGGCTTTCGGCTTATAAAAGGCAATGCAAAACGAATTTTTGCTTTAGTTCCTCGGAACTCTTCAAGCAGGTCGGACCAATGTTGGTTCACGCTGGAAATTTGTGACCGACAATTTACAAACAGACAGACAGACAAACAGACAAACTTTTGGCTTTTATAATTATAAATGTTTCTATCCATTCTATATTTTCACCGCTGCAGATACAAACAGCATAAAATTTTTTTGACCATTACTGAAGAGTCGTAAACGTCCCAATCAGCCAAACTTTTTGTCGTGGATTGTTAAAATATAGAATGGATAGAAACATGTCTGCTATAAAAGCGACGAATCTATGCCACATAAATTTTGATCTATTTCTGATAAAGTCGCCCGAAATATTTTAAAAATTGCAAGATCAAAGAAACATCGACCGAATTGGAAAAATATTTTCATGCTCTAGCTTAATTTGAACACCTAACGATTTGAGTTTCTTTTGCATTTCCTTGGCAAAATTTTTTTTTCTTCCGTCTTTGTATGAAATATGTAGCCTTACGTGACACTACTGCCTTACCCCCCTCGCCCCCCCAACTTGCAACGTTGCGTAACGTTAAGTTCAGACCCCCTCACCCCTCTCAACGTTACGTTATTTATGACTTAATTTATCTTTTACGGCGCTACAGCCACTTGTGGGCCTTGGCCTGCTGGAGAATTCCGATCCAACGCTGCAAGTCGTGCGCCGCTTATTGCCATTTTCTTATTCCGAGCGTGCAAAGATCTTGTTAGACGCCATCAATCCATCGAAGTTTTGGGCGATCAACTCCTCTTCGCCCTTCTGGATCGCTATGGAATAATTTTTATCCATACGTGCTAAATGCCCCGCCCACCTCAGCCTTTGGACTTTCACCACTGCCACTATATCCAGCTCGCCACAATCACGTTCCAATTCAAAGTTATATCGCCATCGCCATCAGTACCCCTCGCACATGGCTCCAAACATGGTGCGGAGTACCTTGCGCTCAAACGTTAGGAGCGACTGTTCATCACTTTTTTTCATCGCCCAAGATTCGCATCCGTAGATCAATGCTGGATGGATAAGTGTTTCTTCGTTTCCTCGATATTAACTTTGAGCGTAGATGGTTAATTAGACCATAATTGCATGTGCTTGCCGCCATGATACGTCTGTGAATTTCAGGTGTATTATCACCATCTGACCATATCAGCGCTCCAAGATAAATGAACTCGTCCACTACCTCGAGGTTGAACTCTCCAATGCATATTATGTCTCCTTATTATTATTAATCGTATGGCTTTAATTACGTTTCAAGTTTGTACATAAAAAGGATTACAGTAAAGAAAAAGGAAAATAAAATAATCAAACAAAAGTCTTTACATTCCACAACTACGAGTTTCAAATTCAAATTTCAATGTCCAAACCACGCATCCATTCGATGGCTTCCGGAGAGGCAACTTGTAGTGACTCTAATCCATGTTCGAACCTTCGCACCGGGCAATAATTCAGGATATGATTCAAGGACTGGTTTACTCCATTGTCACAGTCACATAGCGGCGAGTCATTAAAGTTCCAGCGGAACATTTGTTCACCGCAACATCCGTGGCCGCTGAGAAATCGATTTCGAATTTTCCATTCTCTTCTGGGCAAATCAAATCCTTCGAGTTTTTGGTCCGGGTTGTCGATCAGATGTTTATTCGAAAAGTATTGGCTATTGTTCCAGTACCGTTTCCAAGACTGACTGACATCAAAAGAGTTTGTTTGTATATCAGTGTCAGACCAAATCGGATTTCGGGATACCATTCGCCGGGGTGGATGATTAATCAGCTCGTTTCTAATTGGAAGAATGTAGTCTCTCTGGTCGTCCCAACATTTTTTCCACTCTTTATGTGCTGCCAATTTTCTTCGGATTTCTGGAGGTGCAATATTTGCCAGGACATGTAGCCACGGTATTGGTGTAGAGTCGACGGTGCCGGTGATCGTACGCATAGCAATATTCAGTTGTGTATCCAGAATTCCCACGTTTTTGCTTCTGTACCAGGAAGATGCGCAGTACTCTGCACATGAGTAGACTAATGACATCACAGCCGTGCGTAAAACATTCCCGTTTGCTCCCCAGTTCGTTCCAGAAAGCTTCTGAATCAAATTGTTACGGCACTTTACTTTTTGTGCTAGCTTTTCCAGAAGCGGTTTGTAGGTTAGCGATCTATCCAAAGGGACGCCAAGATAGCAAGGTACGTAGTTATGTTTGAGTCGGGTGCCGTCAATGTAAACGTTCAATTGGCGGTTGGCCGCTTGATTGTTCAGGTGAAAGATGGCAACTTCAGTTTTCCCTTTGTTTAGTTTCAGACGCCAGTGCTCATAGTATCGCTTCAGTTTATAGATGTCGCGTTGTAACACAGCTTCGGCCACTTCAAATCAATCACTTGAGTAGTCAGACCCATATCGTCTGCGTAAGCGAATTTTCTGGAGGACGTGGTTGGCATATCGCTGATGTACAGATTGAAGAAAATTGGCGCGCAGACACTCCCCTGAGCGAATCCATCATTTAGTCTGCGGGGTCGGCTACTTCGATCATTTATGAACACACGGAATATTCGGTTCGTGAGCATGCTGTTAATTAGCCGGCCCATTTTCTTGCTCGGTATAACTTGATAGAATTTCCAAAGAAAACCAATTCGCCATACCGTGTCGTACGCTGACGACAAGTCGATCAGAGCCATCGCCGTTTTTAGTTGTTTGTGGAAGCCAGTTTCGATGTGTGTTGTTACCGCAAGAACTTGGTCACAGCAGCTTCGCCCCTCTCTGAAGCCAGCGAATTCCGGAGGGATAACGGACTCTATTTTTGCCTTGATACGGAGGTAGATCAGTTTTTCAAGCAGCTTGTACATTACGCTTAAAAGAGCAATTGGACGGTAGTTGTTCGGGTTCTCTGGTTGTTTATCGTTTAGTATCGCCACAACGGTACTTTTCTTGAGCAATGCTGGCAGCTTTGAAGATTTAAAAATTTTGTTTAGAAACTTCAAAATCCAAAATTTACCTCGTTTCCCCAGATGGTGAAGAAATTCGGGATAGAAACCATCTAGTCCTGCTGCCTTTCCGAGTCTTGTGGCACTGATCGCTATGTTGAGTTCTTCGAGTTGAAACGGGTGGTCGTATTCTGACTCGTTTGTCATTGATCGTAGTAATTTTCTGAGCTTCGTTTTCATGACACGGTCCTGTTGTTTGTTGCTCGGAGCGAATTTCGAGTTTGTGACTATTGTTGAGGCGATCCTTTCCGGGTCAATGTTCGTTTTTGACTTTATTGGCTTCGTCGATTCACCGAGATGTCGAAGAATGGCCCAGCCTTTGCGACTCGAATGGGTAAAATCCATTTCTTGAGTGGTTTGTTGCCATCTTGTTTGTCTGGCAGCATTCAGTAGTTCGAGCAGTTTGTCAGAGATTTCTTCATCGCCATCTTCTTCAAATTGTCGGTACAGATCGTCCATTTCTTTCGTCCAGCACGGGATGTAGCGTTTCCGATATCCTCGTGGAATATGTTTTTTCGCTGCACATTTCACAATTCCAAGAAACCGCTCGTAGTTTTCAATTTCGCACGGAATGAATCGAATGCTAGAGTCAATTCGTGAGGCAAATCCTTCCCAATTCGCTTTCCGAAAGTTCCAGCGTCTCCTTGTTGATTGGCTACCGGATTCGGCTCGGTCTTCATGTACTTGGTTTTAGATTTGTTTATCATCGAACCCATCCTCTCAACTTGGATATTCAGATTTGTGAAAGTGTCAACTACTGCTGCATGTGTACGACTGGCGAGGTCCAAGTTGTCTGCAAAACCCCGAAACTTGAGCTGTTCTATTCACCAGCGTTTTGTTGGTTTGGATAACCAGTACATCTCATTGCAAAGCAAAGTTAAAGAGTAAGCAGGATAGCGCGTCTCCCTGCTTCAAACCTTTAACAGCAAAAACATCTGGCATGTCGTTTTGCACTTTGACACGACATCTGGTGCCATCCAATGTCGCTTTCACAAGACGAATATATTTGTTTTCCAGCTCTTTCATCACCTCATACAATTCCATACGCTTGGTCCTGTCGTAAGCTTGTTTGAAGTCGATGAAAAGATGGTACGTGCGGACTTGAAACTCTCTACTCTTTTGCAGAATTAGACGAAATGTGAATATTTGGTCAGTTGTTGAGCGATCTCGTCTGAATCCGCCTTGATGACACTCTCAGCGATCGGATTTATTCTTTCGAATAGTACTCGATCAAGAACTTTGTAAGCCGTGTTCAGCAAGGCAATTACACGGTAGTTTTCGCATTCGGTTTTATCGCCTTTCTTGTGTAGAGATAAAATGGCACCCTCTAACCACAAGCCAGGCAAGTTTTCCGTGTTCCATATTCGTTTTACTAAATCATACATTGTTGGCGCTGCGACGATACGACCGTCGTCGTCAAGAAAGGAAATACCGGTATCATCAGTCACATCATCATCCCCGTTGTACAATGCATCGAAATGCTCTTTGAATCTCTCCAAGACATCATGTTTTGCAGTAAGCAACGTTCCGTTTACTGCTTTGCATATGATTATTCGGGGGTTGAATCCTTTCCTTTGATTGTTTATACGTTTGTAGAACTTCCGTGACTCATTTCCGCTGCACAATCTCTCTAGCTCAAGTAGCGTCCTATCTTCGAGCTTTCTCTTCTTGCGCCGGTGCAAACATTTTTTCTCCTTCCTCAGTTCTTTGTATCTGGTATCTGCAGTCACTTTCTGTTCTCTCGTTCTTGCAGTTTCCTTTCTTAATCGCGCAGCGTTTTTACGTTCTGTAACATCAGCACACTCTGCATCAAACCAGGTATTGAAGTCATTAGGGCTCTGATATCCTGAGGCGTTGGTCGCTTCTTGTTTGACTCACCGATTGCGAGTCGAGAAGAATACCAAAGCAATACCATGCAAAAAGTGGAAAATGCGTTACGTGCAAACGCTCTACCGAGTAAAATGTTTAAATATTAGAATTCCTTTGTATGAAGAAGTTGAAGATTGAGCATTTGTAGAAACTTCTTGCATAAAACACAAGCCTCGTATGTGCTTTGTTTAGCAAGAAAACAACACCATCTTGTTGAGCTTGTTGAAGCTTTGTGCTCATGTTTTCGGCAGATGTCGCCGCTATCTGTGGATCTCTTAGTTTGTCCACTGCAAAACGCCTCACAGTTTCTCGTTGGTCATTATGAAACCTGGCAAGATGTGATCGCAGTGCTGACACCACAAGATAGTGATCAGAGTCGACATGTGCTCTCCAACATGTTTTGACGTCAACTACATCAGTGAGGTGTCTTCCGCTAATCAATAGGTGGTCGATTTGATTAGGTGACAAGTTGTCATTGGGGTGCTTCCAGGTAGCTAGATGTCTGCTTTTATGTTGATAGAAGGTACTTTTCACTACAACGTTTCTTTCAGTCGCGAAATAAATCTTGCGCTGTCCGTTTTCATTCGTTTCATCATGCAGACTGTATCTTCCAATTGTTGGTCTGAACACTTCCCGTTTACCCACTTTGGCGTTGAAATCTCCCAAAACGGTTTTGATATCCTGTGCCGGTAGTGCATCGTAGATATTTGCGAGCAATTCATAATATTCGTCCTTGACTATGTGAAGCGTGTACATATACATTAACTAGGGGGTAGTTTCTAAAACGGCCTTTAATTCGTAGCACATATAATCGCTCGTTGACCTTTCGGAAGTTTAGAACCAGGTGTTCAAATTTTCTAGCTACCAGGAAGGCAGTAGCAAGTACATGGTCTCGACTTTTGCTGCTATGAAAGGTAATGTAGCCATTATAGCGGGAAATTTGCGAGTCTTTGTTATATCCGCTCTTTCGAATAGCTGCAAAGTCGATTTTGGCCTTCTTCAGTTCATTTGTTAGTTTTGTTAATCCTCCAATTCTGTGAGTCTGACATCTCACATTCAATGTTCCAATTCTCATATCCTTTATCCGCTTCCGAGTCGTTGTCTCTTTCTTCTCCTGCTTTCGTTGCAATAATTTTTCGCTTGCAGGCATGTGTCCCAGAGCCACAATCGCTCGCAGTTATGTGTCCCAGAGCCAGGTCACAAAGCCTCGACTCTAACCCCCTATTCATCGGAGGATCAACTTTGTTTTCGGATGGTACCCCAACTGACTAGGGCTGACTATGCTGCCGTTGTCTCTTGCCGATGAGATCATCCGCCACCATACTAAGTCGCCACCCCATCTTGATAGCGCCTACCTGCCTTCGGCCCTTCCTATACGTGACATTAAGGTACTACCCGAAGACAGCCCCCTCATCCTTATGCTAAGTGACCCACACTACTACACCAGGGTTTGTTGCTCACTATAACAGGTGTCACCACGGGTAGGATAGAATGTGGGAGTAGTTGAGAGGCTAAGTTACATAAGGAGTTATATTACGGATAACACACCATTTGAAGTAATTTATGAACGGCTCCAAAAATTTAGCGTTGCGCGATGTATGGGGCACAGATAGCCAAACTTTTGCGTATGAAATCTGAATGTGCAGAAAAATTATTGCATTGGGAGGGTTTTTACGTTCCGAAGCTATAAGCGTCACTCAAATTGATATCAGTTGTTTTGGAAGAATGGACGAGTACTTGCGTCACATTTCCATTTAAAACGGTGTTTTTGTTGTTATTACATATATGACACCGAAACAACAACTACATATCACTAATACAACATTTACAAACTCATACATGAAAAATACATCAAATTTTCATAAAATTTACGTCGAAATCATAATTTTGAATTGGCAGCAGCGACCGAAACTAGTCGTCTTAAAATAAAAAAATTTTGGTACAATCTGAATGGTCGTATTTTCAATCAACCCGTATCATTATTGAATCGATTGTGCGTGTATAGCTCGAAAACCCTCTAAAATTGATTTTATTTTTAGAAAAGCATTTTTATCACCATTTATAATGACTACCAGGTCAAAAGAGCTAAACTTTTTCTTCAGACTGAAACAACAAATTACAACGACGAAAGCCAAAATTTGGTTTTTAGAACAATGCAAACGATTAAAATTATTCCCAAAATTTATCCAGATTAACGTAGGAGTTACAAACAGCAGATCAGTGAAAGTGATGGAAAATGCAAAAAGACAGTGGCTAAAATCTGAAATAACCTTCCACAACGCCAATCTTTTGCACTTAGAAAGGAAATCATACCATCTACACCAGAAATACGCAGTTTGGTTAAATTTTGAAACGCATCGGAAGGAATATATAGAACATCTTGACATAAACACCCGGAAAAACCTAAAACAAAAACTTCAACGACTTAAAGAGGAAAAAAATACAACGAAGCCCCAAACAAACACTGTATTCCATCTAGAACCCGAATTCATCGAAAATTTTCTTGTAAACTTATCGTCTAAAAACCTTTCATCAGACGAAATAAGTTTACTGAATAGAGGCCTAAAATTCATACCTCCTCCGAACAAGTTACCCGCAGAAGATTTATGCGCAGACATCATGACATCTTTAAGGTATTTACCAGAAGATATCAAGGATTGTATCGATCAGCAAGCGTATAAGGTAATGAAAGAAACGATGAGCACACCTTGGACTCCGACAAACAAATCTAAGAAAATTCATAAAATAATACAAAGTTTGAGGAAGAAGAAACTGATAATACTGAAAGCCGACAAAAGTGACCATATCATCATAATGGATGAAAACAACTACGAGAGACTAGTCCTCAAAACGATCAACAATGGACCGTACGAAATTCTACAAAAAGACCCGCTAAAAAATATGGTCAACGAAACCAACAGAACCTTGGAGAAACATGGACACACCCTATGCGACGATCCATCGAAAGAATTAAGACATTGGAAAGTTAGCAACCCATCGATCCCTCGACTCTATGCCCTCGCAAAAAATCATAAGCCACCAGACGACGACGGAGATATGAAGATGAGACCCATCGCATCAAATATTAACGCACCGTCTGAAAGAATAGCCAAAAAACTTTCCAGCATTTGTAACTCCTTACCACCACCTAAAGGAAAATCTGTGAAAAACGGAATAGAATTCGCTAAATTGGTAAAAAATACTGAAATAAAACGTACTGACGCATTGGGCTCTTACGATGTCACCTCACTGTATCCAAGCATCCCTATTCCTCAAGCAATGGTTTTCTTAAGAAAATGGCTCAAAGAAAACCTAGTATCACCCCCACTCACCCGAACTTATGTAGACTTGGCCCAGCTATGTATGAACCAAAACGTCTTTCAGTTTAGAGGAAAGTTCTATAAACAAACCTGCGGCACAAGCATGGGAAACAGCCTCAGCAGTTTCATAGCAGATTTGTTTATGTGCTATTTTGAAACCTCACTGGAAAATCATGAATTGTTCCCCAAATTTTACGCAAGGTACATGGACGACATCTTCGCCATAAACAACAAAAGAAAATTTAACCCTTTTCTCAACATTCTGAACCAGCAGTATGAAACTATAAAGTTTACATTAGAAATGGAAAAATTCCTTTCCTAGATACCGAAATGACAAAATGACAAGAGACTTGACGTAAATGTTTATAGAAAACCAACGAGTGCAGACAGACGAATCACCAGCGACTCCCACCACTACCATAAACATAAAGTAGCAGCGTACCATTCCATGGCTCATTTCATGGTCAATTTACCCTTAACACAGGAGAACATGGAAAAAGAAACCGAACGAATAATAGAGATAGGGAGAATTAACGGTTTCGATCGTAAAACCATAAAAAGCATCATAAACAAACATAAAAAGAGGAAAGAACTCACAGAACTTTCAACCTTTTATGAAATAGAACGAGAACCGGTTAAAAGATGCGGCATAAAATTCTACCCTGAAGTCACGAAACGTCTAAAACCCATTTACAAAGAGTTTGGTCACTCAAACAACTACTTGGCGTAACTAAAGACAAACTATCAGAGTTAGACAAATTCGGTATTTATGACATAAACTGCGGTTGCCTCTCTTTATATCTTTGGAAAACAATCAGGTCCTTACGTATCCGAGGGGAGGAGCATCTGAAGTAAAAAAAAATTGGAAGGAAAAAACAGCAGTAGGTAAACATTTATTTAACAACAAAACACATTCCTGTGACATGAACAACATATCGTTGGTACAAGAAGTCCAGCAGCTATGGAGAATAGAATGTTATGAGGCTATACACATTTACAAAAACAAACATAAAAACCTACTGAACGAAGACTTAGGTAGCATGAAATCATCCCTACTAAATTTATTCGCACAAACCAACATTTAATGTTCATCAATAACTACTCGCACCGCTACCGCCTATACTTCCATCACATGAACATTAGACCTGTCAAAAATTATATGGGAAAATTAAGTTGTCGAAAAGTTGTAGGCTGAGCCCGGAAAACGGTGCCGAATGTTCTCCCGAGAAAAAGTTTCTATGGGGCCGATGCTCAAAAAAGCGATTTAGAGAGTGCTCAAATCGAAAAACTGAAAAAAATCGTCGAAAATGGAGTAAATTTCAGATTTGTCCACTTAAGACAAATTTTATGTTCCAGATCGATCTTGAAAGCGAATGTTAAGGCAAGTTTGGCTATTTTAGATCAAAACAGTCCAGAAAAGACGGTCGCCTGGTCTATAGGGTCGCCTGGCAGAGCCTTTTATAAGGATTTCAAACTGGGAGGGATTTTCGGCATGGGAGCCCAATTTTTTCATTGAAGGGGCCCCAAATTCCTAATCCCAACAAAAACCTCTTAAAAGGTAAAGTGTGACGCAGTCCCTAATGTCCACTTCCAAAATTAATTACATTAGCATTAATCCAATCAGTAGAGGTGACGCTTACGCTGAAAATACGCAAGAAATGACGATGCAAAAGAAAACTTTTTAAAAAATTCAAAAGTTTGAAATTGCGTCACAAATGCCAGAGCCATCAACGTAATAATTTTTCCACACTTTCAGTTTTCCCGAAGTAATCAACTCTCTAGCTATTCTAATTCAGAAAAATTCAGTTGGCAGCCATTTTCTTAGGATCTCAAAAAAATTCTCCTGATGAAACTCTATAACTTTCCTGAAGAAGCCATCTCTCTAAGTAGTGTCATTACGGAGCTAAAATTCGAAAACCGAAAAAGCATAAACGAAAATCCAAGATGGCGCCGCTATGACAGCTGGCAGCCATTTTCTTATGATCCCAAAAAATTCTCCTGATAATTCTCTATAACTTTCTAGAAGAAACCAACTCTCTAAGTGTAATCATTCCGGAGCTAAAATTCGAAAACCCAAAGAAGTCTAATTTATACCTGACAAAAATCCAAGATGGCGCGGCGTCACTTTGGAAGATTTCTGAAAATCTCAAAAACTTTCCCTCAGAAACCAACTCTCTAAGTAGTGTCATTCCGAAGCTAAAATTCGAAAACCGAAAAAAACCTAATTTATTGCTTGAGAAAATTCCAGATGGCGGCGGTTTGACTGCTGGCAGCCATTTTCTTAAGATCCCTGACATTCATTTTATCGAGCTGATACATTTGTGGCAGCAGATTTTGCAATTATCGCTGTTTTTGGATTAATCGAAATTTACTTTAGTGGATTTTGCGAATATTTGTGCAAATTTTTTTGGCGGCACTTTTACGCAATCACGGATATTTCAGTCAGTTAAAACTTTTATGAAGCAATATTAACAAGACATCATTGCAACATATCCCACTCCAAAACCTATAAATTTCAGCTAATTTCGTGTAAACGAAAAAAAGTTATTCATCTTCAAAGTCACCCGGATTTTTTCTGGCCCATACCTTAAATTTAAAAAACACAAAATTGAGTTTATTTATTTATTTTATTTATTTTATTTATTTATTATTAAATTACAATTTCATCTTAATCTAATTTTAAGTTTCAGTGTGCTAGGCACTTTAAAGAAACATTAATTAATTTTCATAATTTTAATTTTAACTTTAATTTAATTTTTGATTTTTGGTTCTAATTTAATTGTTTTCAGTTTTGTTCAATTAAATTTAATGAGAAAAAAAAGTAAAAGTATTAACTTAGACGAATATTAAATTTAGCATCGTAAAAGCAAATAACATTGTAAATAATGGTAGCGAAGAATGGCATGTGAGCGATTTGTTTTTATACAATTAACTTAAAATTTGCAAAGCTGAGGGCAATGTTTTTACTGACTTGGAGACGCCAATGGCGAGCGTGACCGAAACAATGTAAAATTTCATATACTTCCTATCTCTCATTTCACCTGATAAACAATTAAAGAAAATTTTTTTAAAAAGAAAAAAAAAAATTTTTACCCCCAATTACCATGAGTCGACTTTTCTTTACGGAGCTGCTCAGAGGAGCAAGAGATGCAAAAGTTTAGCCCGGGTACTGATGTTCCGACAGCCATTCCTTTAGCTTTCTCTTGAACAAATACGCGTTGGAACTCCTGATCGCCGCCGGAAGGGAGCTATACATAGTACTACCAGCAATAGTCAGTGCCCCTTCCCCTAGTTTAGTGCGTGTAACAGCGCAGTATAGAGGTTTCCGATTTCGCGTTTCGTATCTGTGCGTAACCTCTTTGAAATTGATTGTACTATGCGATTGCTTTCGGATCGAATCATGAACGAAGCTACAAATGCTCTGTTTGTATAGGCTACTAATATTCAAAACACCCGGACACTGAACCTTGAACAAATCAACAGTAGGGTGGCGCTGCGGTAGCTTGCATACGTGTTTCAAACACCTCTTTTGCAGGATCTGCAGTTGGCGAATACACCTCTTGCTTGCCTGTCCCCAAATACCTGTGAGATAAACAAGATGGGAATGTGCGAGGGCGAAGTACACCTTTAAGAGAACAGATTTTGGAAGAATCCTCTTAACCTTGTTGAGCACTCCACTAACAGAGGCTAGCTTTTTGCACAATCTCGTAATGTGTGGCCCCCATTTCAAGTTTTCGTCTATCATGAGGCCTAAGTATTTATAGACAGTAACCACTTCTAATTCTTCACTATTCAGTACGACTGTTTGAGTTATAAGCTGATCTCTCATACTCCTGCGGAAGTGCATTACGTTGGTTTTAGTTACATTCAGAGACAGTTTATTCACTTGGAAGAATTCATACAGTAAAGCTAAGTCATGATTGATGTCTGAAACGTTTTGGTCATAAGTGATGTTAGAACAAAAGTCACCCGTGTCGTCTGCAAACAAGAGGATTTCCCCTTTCAACGGAAGCCGAAAGATATCATTGACATAAACCAGGAACAGAAGTGGGCCAAGCACACTACCCTGGGGTACACCCACGCTCACTTCAGCAAGTGGACTCTGGATGTCGCCAAGAGACACACATTGCTTGCGATTACCAAGTTAACTTCTAAACAAACTCAAAGCAATTCCGCGGACGCCTGCACTCTCCAGTTTCCTCAGAAGAATACCATGGTCTACACAATCAAAAGCTTTCATGAGGTCCAAGAAGACTGCACTGACAACTTTCCCCCTGTCAATGTCCAACAGCATTTTATTTAGCAGCTCAAATGTAGCCGCGTGGGTTCCTGACTTCTTTCGAAACCCGAATTGCTTTTTATAGAAGAAATCACTTGCCTCAAGGAAAGAGGTCAGGCGCCTGTGCAGGACTGATTCAAAAATTTTATTTAGCACTGGCAAGACCGATATTGGTCGATAATTTGAAGGATCAGTTTTCAATTCTGATTTATGTACAGGAGATACGCGAGCAATTTTAAGTTTATCAGGATAAATACCAGTGAAAATAGAAAGATTTACAATGCTAGTTATAATCGGTGTTATCTCATTCGCACACACCTTCAGACTCAAGGACGTTATCTCGTCGAAACCCGCGCTCTTATTAACGTCTAAGCTTAGTAACATACTAAGAATTTCGCTTTCACTGGGTGGCTCAAGGAAAATGCTATGTGGATTGCTACGCATAGTAGAAAGCTCATTAATATCTCGTTGTCTCGTAAATTTTTCGGCTATTTTATGGCCTATTTTGGAGAAGAACGAATTAAATACAGTCGCTTTTTGCAGATCATCCGTGATAGACTCCCCATCTACGACTAGTTTATCAACCGACTCCTTTTTAGCTTTTTTCCTACCTAAGATTCCATTAATGTTTCTCCACGTTCTTTTTAAGCTACTCATATCACTAAACATTTCCTCATAATATTTGTTACTGTAAAAGAGGTGAAGATCATCAATTTCCGCGTCCAGTGACTTCAGTTTACACTTAATAGCTACATCATGCCTGTATCTCGGGTTTTTAGATTTGGAATACAGATTTCTTCTCTTGCTTAACATACTACGAAGATGGTCATTCATATAGGGGAACAACTCATCCTTGCAGTCAGTGGAAATCCTTCTCGACGTCGTACATTCATCGTGACTATCTTTGAAAATTGATAAGAAATCATTAAGGCAGGCATCTGGGTCGTTATAGTGCAGGACTGGGAAATCAGCTAGCCTACCTGCAAGAACTCCTTTCAACAACTCGTAGTCAGTAGTGAACTTAAGGGAAGATCTAGGCATAGTGGCCACTCTGACATCAATATGCGTAAACACCGCGGAGTGATCACTCAAGGTCTCGTCAACTTTGACTGTGTTACAGTACGTCTTCAAATTGTCGTCAAAATTACTAACGACGTGATCAAGCAAAGTCCCACTAGTGGACCTTGTGACATGCTCGTTTGAAATTGCATAGTCAAATGAGGACAGCAAGTTCGCGTATTTATGCTGCGGAGAGGAGCAAAAGGTCTGCGAAGGCTTTTCGAGAAGATTTATGTTCACATCACCAAAGATGGCACATCGCTTCCAAGGTGGTTGCTCTAGAATACTTTGCAGGTGCCTAAGAAATGGAGTCATGTTATCGCTAAGCGGGGGTCTGTAGTATCCTACTACTTGCAAAGGTTTTTTGCTGTCACTCATAAAAACTTCAACGGAAATAGAGAAAAACTTGGAATCGACTTTCTCAATGAACTTATGCTTGATGTGGGAGCCTATATAAAGGCTCAATCCACCAGCAGGAGTATCATTACAAGAAGGATAATGCGTAAAATTTTGCAAATTTCGAAGACCAGCAATTTCATACGTTAGTTTTGTTTCACCCACAATTATAATGTCAACTCTGAACCTGATACTCAAGAGCAAAGATTTGAATTTATTAAATTTATCATAACTATTGATGCTCCTAGCATTTATTTGCAAAATATTCACTCCTCGAAATGAAGAAAAATTATTGAAAAAGTATTCGTTTAAAGGCTCAACGTCATCGAAAAGTCGATTCATGGCAAGAGGGGACAGTAATTTGCTTAAAAAGGTCATTATTACATTAAGGTGTGAGAAATGGAAGTACAAGCAACTCACCATTATTCATCGGCACTCTCCCCCTCAGCATCATCCTGTCCGACGTCACCCTTCTCCAGCTTTGCAAAGTTTGTGTTTTGAAACACTCGAATAATTTTACTACCATCTTCTTTCCTAAGTAAAATCTTGCCATTCTTCGTCCACAAATATTTATAGTTATTTGATTTCTGAAAAATTTTAGCTTTCATGAATAATTTTCTCAAGTTAGGTGTTAAATTTTCAAAAATATAAATTTTTCTCTTATCTTTCTCATTGTTGCCCGATAATCCTATTTCTTCAGTGTAGATATTTCTTTTCCTCCTACACGCATCAAGAAATGTAGTCATGGAGTCTCGTGATGCGAACGTAGCCAGAATAGTTGGGGGTCTTGTCTCATGAACCGTTGCAGGATTGGAGGAAGCATCCGTCTCTTGAGATTTTCCCTTCGATGATGATTGTTGGTCACGTGCCTTAATCCGAATGATTGACTTAACCTCTGTGGCTTTCGGATCCAGATCAACTACGCTGCTAATTTTGTCCATAATTTTCATCAGGTTTTCGTTTTGACTCACTGGAACACCGTTAATTTGAACAGAAGGTGAAGTTGTTTTACCTTCTATTTGACTTAGACGTTCATTTAGCATCTGTATCTGGGAGCTCATTATTTTATTGTTATTTTCCACTTTTTTCAACCTCTTTTCCTGTTTTTTTACTGTTACGTTAAGAGTTTCAAAGGAAGAAAGTTGATCCCGCATTGACTTAATGGAGTTGCAGTACTCTATCTGCCCCTCCTGAAGTTTCAGAAGCTGCTTGTTGATGTCTTTTAAAGCCATATCAATAGCAGTGGGTTCACCCTTTCTGACATTCGATTGCACGGCTTCACCTTTATCCATAACCTTTTTTTTAACCAGCTCTTGCGGGTACTCGGTAGATGGACTGGGTGGTCCACTGAGCACTATTGATCGTCGTGTCGAGCGAGACTTGCATTTTGAGCATTTCCATTCCGAATCACCGCTCTCAATTGCCAGAAACAAGTTATTGTCAATGTTTCCACAGTCAAGATGATAGTTATTGCTGCATATGGAGCAAGCAACACCTTTTAATCTCTTCGTAAAGGTCTTATTGCATTCAAAACACTTGTTCGGCATATCGGAGCAGAACTTGTTTTGCACTATGAACTTATGTGTATTAATTTCCGAAGAGCCAGTTGGACCACCGACTCTTTCACCAACCACATTCAAGTTATATTATTTTCACTATTTCCCAATTTCTAGTAACGTAGCTTAGTATCAAAAGTACTCTTAACAAACTAAAGGCTGAATGTGGTGTATGGACCAGTTTCAGGAAGAAATAAACATTGAATGTGTTGGCTTGAATTCTGACTAGGAGCTTATAACAATTTTCAATAACAGATTTTTATAACCAAGAAATGTACCTGTAAACGTTCGCGCTATAAGGTGACCTTCTATGTATCAGGTCCCAAGTACAAGCTTTTTATGAACGTTTGTTTCACGGACACTAACTTTTTAGCGAAGACGCTTTCAGAACTCAAATCATAAAAATTTAAATCTCCTTATGTAGATTTTTCAAGCCAAAACAGACATAAAATTGATAAAATTGATAACAATGGTCAAACACATACGCACAAACCGCTTTTTAGTATTAACTGTAAATTGTTTTTTTTTTTTTTTACTTTTTTCCCACGTGCAACTTTGGATTTCTTACAATCACCACTCAGCACAGGCTCGATTTCTCATCACTTTATATCACTTATCAATTAATAACTGAGTTAATCTTAATGTCTGTTTCATTGCTTAACTTCTTTTTATCGGAATAATCGTCTCTAAAATACACCTAAAATCAATTGTCTATTCCTTTGTACTGTCCAGTGGAGTCAACACTCTTACTATTTGTAATTTAGTTTTACACAATTCTATTCAACCAATTTAGTCATACTATCCACAATAATTAATTCACTGAAGCTATAGTTTCAATTTAATTTATCATTTAATTGAAATCTTATTCGTTCAATATTCATAATAACTGATATGTAACAGAGCGATGCAAAACACGTCTACTCATGCAAAAAACTCTTCATGACAATAGAAGATTGTATTTTAATAAAGAGTCTTCCACAAAAAACCGTGGGACTATTCCGGATCGCTGTAGGCGTCGCGTCAGGCATCCCGAATTAAAAATAAATTTAAAAATTGCCTAACTTCTGAATATTAAGAATCATTGTGAAGCGCCGCAGGCGAAATTTTTTTAGTAAAAAATGAGTGGAACATTTTTTGCAAGTTGAAAATGAGTGCGGTGCACTGGGGTGCACTGGGGTGGATTTTTATAAAGTGGGGTGGATTGGGGTGGGACTGAGGTGGATTTTTCCTCCGAGCTTGTATGTTATAAAAGGCCCTGTCGCCTGGGATCCCAGCAGCTGTGGAGTCTCACTCAAAGGCCAAGGTGGTGGCCGGCAGTGTCGGAGCCCGTTGGAAAATTTCTGCATAGCTATCTCATTACTTATATAAGGGAAATGTAGGCCTTGGGTAGGACTACAAAATATCCCAAAATGGTGGCTCTAGGTGTAGAGATGTAAAAAATTTCAAGACCTAACCTCTGATAGGGTGGTGCAATTTTATTTAGGGCTGTTTTTTTAAAAAATATTTTCGATTTCGACAGGCTTTCCCTTCTGAAAAATTTCTAATATTTGTGAATCTTAGAAAAATATTTTTTTGGAATTTTTCTAAAGTGTTCTAAAGGTCGCGAACTCGCAAAACAAGCCTTTTTGGCAATTTTGGTGGGTTTTCGATCACCAATTGCCACAAAATCAATCAGATCGGATCTTAGATTGTTTGACTGGAAAGCCATGTAAATTACCTGTCTAACGACACCCCACATTGAGAATTGGATTTTTGGCAGCGATTTCAGTGTGCTGATTTTTGCAACTTTTCGGCCATTTTGGCGATTTTTGAACTCTAACCTTCGCACGGTTATCCAGAACTTCATTAAACGATTTTTATCGGAAATCCATGTGCATAAGCTTCCAAACGACAATCTTTCCAGTTAAACAATCTAAGATCCGATCTGATTGATTTTGTGGCAATTGGTGATCGAAAACCCACCAAAATTGCCTAAAAGGCTTGTTTTGCGAGTTCGCGACCTTTAGAACACTTTAGAAAAATTCCAAAAAAATATTTTTCTAAGATTCACAAATATTAGAAATTTTTCAGAAGGGAAAGCCTATCGAAATCGAAAATATTTTTTAAAAAAACAGCCCTAAATAAAATTGCACCACCCTATTAGAGGTTAGGTCTTGAAATTTTTTACATCTCTACACCTAGAGCCACCATTTTGGGATATTTTGTAGTCCTACCCTAGGCCTACATTTCCCTTATACAAGCAATGAGATAGCTACGCAGAAATTTTCCAACGGGCTCCGACACTGCCGGCCATCACCTTGGCCTTTGAAAGAGACTCCACAACTACTGGGAGCCTAAGCGACCCTATAGACATGTTCACCGTTTCTTCTGGACCGTTTTGATCTAAAATAACCAAACTTGCCTTAACATTCGCTTTCAAGATCGATCTGGAACATTAAATTTGTCTAAAGTGGACAAATCTGAAATTTACTCTATTTTCGACGATTTTTTTTAGTTTTTCGATTTGAGCACTCCCTAAATCGCGATTTTGGGCCTCGGCCCCATAGAAACTTTTTCTCAGGGGAACATTTGGCACTGTTTTCCGGGCTAAGCCTACAACTTTTCGACAACTTAGGATTTTGAACAGGTCTAATGAACATTAACCGAAAAACGCAAACGTTTAAATCCATCTTTCGTTAACAAATAATGTTAGACAAAGGACGTAACTAAATACGAAGGTTGTTGAACCAATTGGTGAAAGAATGAACGGTACCATCGAACGGTATTTTTAACCGTTGTTAGGAATGCTCGAGAATTTTTAAATCTGAGTAAAACAATTGTAAATTAATATTCAGTTTGAAAGTTGACTTGAAATAAAAAATTTTTGGTACAATCTGAATGGTCGTATTTTCAATCAACCCATATCATTATTGAAAATTATCATTTTGAACTTCACTCCGATAAACAATTGATTATTAATATTGAATCATGCCATGCTAAAAACAAGCAAAATTGTGTATTATATTACACGCATTCAGGATATCTAATTTACTAGAGAAATTTCTTTCTAGCTTGACGAGTTTGAATTCCAAATCAAATTAAGTTAAAATTCGACAACCTACACAAAGAAGTTAATTAACCATAATGCTTCACACCTCTTTCGTGTAATTTTATTTTGAGAGAAGAACATTGAAATAAATTTCCATTATGGCACAATTATAGCTGACAATGGCCCATGTACAAAAACCCAACCATTCGCTTTATATTAACCAATACATGTTGATTTCGATTTAATAATTTAAAATTCGTTGAACGCGTAATCCGAATGGGATAATTATCTACTTGTTTATATTCCCCATACGCGAAAGGATGTAAGCGAAAGAGGATAAGTGTATACACCCACAGTGACTATGTTGCGATATATCGAAAAATTTAATAAATTCGAAACAAAAAAAATCAGTATGTGTGAAAAAGTAGTCATTTCCTTCAACCCTTGTTGGGTTAATGATGATACTCGAACGTTCCCAAAGTATAAAATGAAGATAAATATATAGAAGCTTATATACAGTTGCCCACATAGTTCCATTCCTACGTAATGTGGTTTCAATCATTGTCCAGGGTATTGGCGGAATTGGGGGAGATGAAAACCTAAATCGTTTTTTGGAGGACAGAAATTCGTCTTTGCAATATTTCCCAATTACAAAAAGTAAAAGTTTTTTTTGTAGTGAAAAGAGATCGGGTCAATGATTTGATTTATATAAAGCGACAAATCAAATCAGTAGGCGAATCATTTCTATTCACTAATTTCAAATAAAATTTTTCCACTTTTCAGAGTTATTATACGCTCTAATTAATTGAGTTTCACTTCCATCTGTTCGACTAATATCCTGACCTTAATCTGTTTCTGAATTAGCTTTGTCATTCTAACTCATAAATTGGGTCAAACCAATTGACTAGTTCCACAATCGTAAATAAATCTCAACAGCAACTATACAAGAATATCAGCCTATCGCGTATACAAGCGCCCAAGAGGAGAATCACTTTCCGTTAAAAGTTGAAACAAACGAGGGTCAAATCTCCTTTAGATGTTGTTTGTTTTTATTGTAATTTAAGCTTTGGATAAAATGACATAAGACATTTTCCTCTGATTAATGTGTCCATTTGAATATTATCGATTGCTATAATATTCTTTTCTTTGCTATTTTTGTTAAGCCCGTACAAATCTGGGGGTTATGGCTTCGTAATTAAGTTTGTGTCGTGGTAACAATGAGTGGTGTAAGAACAAAGTCGACTGATTTGTTTATAAACACTTTAGACCTTTTGGTCGAAAATAATTTTCGGGAGGGAAATTTTTAAATTGTTGTGAGCATCGCGAGTTTTTAATTTACAGAAAGTTCATTTTATTTTTGCACAAGTTCGAGATATTTTTGACTTGTCAGAGTTTTAAATGTCATTAATGTTTCATTACACAACTGCCCATTAACCCAAAACGACGTATAGAATTGAATTTGTGATTTGTAGTTTCTTACTTAGCTTTGCTTTGAGCTTCTTTTCAATTCCATAAGGAAAATTCAAAATGTCGATGGAATACAAAGTAAGCTCAAAGCTCTCGAAAGTTTTTCATTAGCAACTACACTGTTTCTTATGGAATTTTTTTAAATTTTTGTACTAGTTGTTTCTTTTGAAAATTTGAACAAATTGTCCATAAGAAACAAGTGTGTATTTCAATCGAAATATATAAAATTGCATAATAAATAACTCGTCGAAAATGCTAAAAAAATAATTTGCAAGAAGAAAACTTTCAGATTGCAAAATCAGTCGCACACCGAATTGATGCTGAATAATTTTAGTTATTTATGCACCACGTACTACATGTCGGTGATATTGTGCGCGATTAGTGAAAAGTCTCAGGGCGGCAGCCCGTGGACTTTTCACCAATAGAGCACATATGAACGACATGTAGTACATGTTGGATACATAATTTTATGTATCTTTCGCACAAAAAGCAATTTTGAGCACAAAACACGAAAATTATACCCTTCAATTTTTTCGAAATGAACTTGAACATTTCATGAAGCAACCATTGAAAAACGTCAACTTATGAATGAAACTCGACTCGAACGTTTCGAACTGGACTAATATGGTTTTATTAGTCGACTTCGAATTTTGACCAAAAACATCAAATTAAGTCTAGTTTTCAGTGCGAAAAATGGCACATTTTGGGCGAAAATACATAAAATACAAAAATACATAAAATAATTTATCTAATAGAATAAAATAGAAGGGTGCGCACATCGGTACTCACTAAATGTAATCAATAGTCATCCTAATTTTTGTAAAGAAACAATTCAAGTTTGTCATGTAAATTATTTATTGTTTATTTTCGGCAAGATGTCTTTTCTGGAGATTAATTTTTCGTCACTTGTTTCTTATGGAAATTATTTGTAGAAAAAGTTTCTTATCAAAATTATTTGTTGGCATTTTTAACGCATAAAAACCTTGCCATGAAAGAGAGGAAAAATTTCGTATGAAAAAAGGTATACAAAATCTTTTCTTTCTTTCATCGCAAGGTTTTTATGCACTGAACGGCAGTGCAGATAAGATGTATGCGTTAGAAAGAGATCGTAACGTGCTCGTCAGATGAACATGTATTCATGTCAAAGCTATATGATTTGACGTGAATGACATTAAAACTCTGACAAACATATATAGTTGTTCACACACACTGTAGTGCGGCGATCTTCAATGAACTATTCAAATTTCGGCGAGCGGCACACATCGGTTCTGCCGAGTTAAGCCTAAACAACATATCGTAAAAAAATATTCTTAAGAATAAATAACGAAAAATTAAGAAGCTTTTAACGCTTTTGAAGTTTCTCTTCAAATTCATTGAAAATTATGATCTCTCAAAAGCTTGAAATTCTTCTGAATTTTACTTTATTTTATCATTAGAGTTTTTGAATATCATATGAGCACGTTTAAAGATCATAATTTTCAAGGAAGCTGAAGAGAAGCTTCTTAATTTTACGTTTTCTTACTAATATTTTTGACGATACGTTGTTTTGTCTTAATACGGCAGGTTTGGTATACGAAGATCTGAAAATATTTCTCTCTTAAATTTATTCTTTCACCACATTACTTCCCTTGGATTATACCCCTTGAAAATACCCTCATCCTTTATGTTGTGATGTCTGGATGACATATTCCTCACACCGATGCGATCCCAGGAACCCTAACATCATAACCTAACCGATTTCCAAAACATAATTCGCTCTTCTTCCCGAAGTAATACCGATGCTTTCAAAGTTCTAGATGGCAAAGGGCCAAGGCCATTGACGAAATAAATAAACAAATAAAAGTTCATTACTTGGAATTGAAAAAAATAATTTGATTTGATTGAAATTAAATCAAAATTCGATTGCTATTACGATGTGCGGGTCTGTGTGTATGTTTCTTCTCATTCACTTGAATTATAACTCTGAAGAGGAACCACACGTAAAACTTGCGCAAAGAGAGTGAGAAAGATTTTTTTTATTACAGTCAATGATCTCGAGAAACAATAATATACAGAAGGCTTCTGCGCTATAGTACAACCACTTTGAGTCCATTCATCCGACGATGTAAGGGTGTGAAAAATGAAAATGCTTTAAAAGAAAACGGAATGTTCCATAGATGTTGCAGTGCACACAAAATTACTTTATGAACAATAATGTCGTTGAATTTGAATGAGACATTCTGTCATAAATCATGACCGTGTTAACGATTGGCTGCATTATGAATTTTTATCGAGATTGCGATAAAAAGCAACTTTGATATGAAATTTGAAATCATTCAATTTCTTTAATATTTGTATATTTGATTATCTGATTCAAAGTGATAGGATGATGTAGCTGAGTGAGTATGAGTACCCATACCCAACCGTCTCCGGCCCTAAATATAGACGAAGGAACCCAACCATTAAAAAATCAGGACTAGAGGTGTGCGGGTCTACCTTTTTTTAAAAATGGGACCCGAACCAAAATAAAAATTCAAACCCGACCCAAATGGAGCCTAACCTAAAATTAAAATTTCAGACCTGATCCGAACTCGCATCGAAATAAAAAATTCGAACCCGACCCGACCCGAATCCGAAACTCTCACACAAACCCGAATTTTGTTTAAAAAGATTTCATTTGTCGAGTCGGATTTTGCTAGTCGGATCGTCGGATCGGGTTTTTAGTCGAGTTTGATTCGTCCGCTCACCTCTAATCAGGACCCTAAAAATGAAAAAAAATTGATTTTTGAAATTGACCGGATTTTGTGTTTCGGAATATTAACGTCCGTCGGGATCAGTGTCGAGGTTAATTTTATCTGCTCATCTATTTCCACAACTATGTTCATATGGAGCTGTCCGAAGAAGAAATACCGATTTCGGAATTATGAATCAGTTTTTGAGAAAACGCTATATGATGATTTTCCAACTCTAAGAGACGTTCGAACAATAACTTAGGTTCGTCCAACTTTTCTTTAAAATTTTTGTTGAAGGTGTTGTCCGTGATTGACGCACCAAAGAGGGTGAATTCATTAACAACGCAAATCGAAGGAGATAATTGGCTGAACTTGTCCTCTGTAAACTGGTCCACTTCTGAGCAATAGAACAAGTCACATATCGTGGTGTTTATATGTCGCTCAATTTTGACACTTCTTAACTGTCTCAAAGTCGCGGAGCACACTCTCATATTCGCCACCTATGGTCCCGTCTCTCGTCGTCCCGAACTAAATAGCAGTGGACCACCCTATGATTCCCTTGACGTAAGTTAGGGTCTTACGGCAGAATTGAGGTCGAGTTTTTCCCGGATGTCCGCATATCCGTGGCCGGAATTCCGGAAGTCTATCCGGAGAAGTCTCCACTCTCTACGAGTTTTTATATGTAACTCGAGCAAATCTGTACCGATTTTCATTAACCTTTTTTTTCTATGTAAATTGGATAAATTCTGTCAGATTTTCTTCATTGTTTTTCTATTTGAGAGGCAATAGAAGGCTTAATAGTATTCAATAATAAATTTAGGGTTGATGTCGGCCTTAGCACAAAAATTAACTAACAATCGACTCAAAAGTCAACTCTTTACAAAAAGCCACTGGCTCGTTATGGCACTGCAGAAGAGCTTTTGGTCTTACCTGGGGACTTAGCCCGAAAGTGCTTAAATGGATATATACCGCTGTCATAAGACCTCGAATTAGTTACGCTGCAATAGTTTGGTGGCCAAGATATAATCTCACCACGTCTAAACTTAAACTAGTACAACTACAAAGACTTGTACTCATTGGTATAACAGGCGCAATGACCACTGCTCCAACAGGCGCCATAGAGGCAATTCTTAATATTGAACCATTGCATCTCTTCATTGAAGGGGAAGCTCGTTCCGCTGCTCTCAGACTTAAACTCACCAACTCACTAATAATAAACCGCAACAAGCATTCAAGGATTTGGAAAAGAATGTTACTGGATTCTGCTGAATTCGAAATGCCTTGTGACACCATTCTTCCCGAATTCAGATTCGAAAAGTCGTTTTCCATTAGCCTCCCTAATCGCATCGATTGGACCAATAAGTCATCCATACCATTATCTGACCGTATATTTTGTTTTACGGACGGCCCGCTATCTCATGGAATCGGGGGAGCAGGATTCCACTCCCCAGAACTTAACTTTGATAAATCTCTACCTTAAGGCAAATTTGTCACCATTTCAATCCGAAATCACAGGAATTACGTCTTGTGTCAATGATATGTTATCCGTTCTAGATAACTTACCAACAGACCAAGGCATATTCATTTGTACTGACAGTCGGTGGGGGGATACAAATTCATTTCATCGCTAGTCTTAGAATGCAGAAACTTAATTCAACTACTCTCTACGCATCGTCAGGTAAAACTAGTTTGGGTACCAGGTCATAGTGGTATCGCTGGAAACGATCAATCCGACGTTCTAGCAAAAAAAACTTCATCTTCTCCTTTTACTGGTCCAGAACCGATATTTAATAGAATGTATCATACGCGGTGACGTGGTTTTCGAACAGCACATGTCTAAAAACAAAAGAGAGTCTGCAGAAAGCAATTCACAGATAATTACACCATTACACAACTTAGAATTGAATGAAACTAGTCCAAGTACGATCTTAGCAGATTTCCATATTCGAATGTAAGAGCCAACAGGCAAGAGTTCCTTGGGACATTAGAATCGGGCTCAATAAGAGTCCCGACATAGAGCCATACGGCGACGAGTTCGTTTTTGAAAAGCACATGTTCGACAACAAAGAGAACAATGAGGCAATGCGTATAAAAGACATGTGTCGTTTGAATCCAATAAAGATTTTATAATGAAATGTAAAACAAATTCACAATTAATTACACAATTTAATTTAGAATTGTACGAAAGAAATCAAAACTAGATACTGCACAATGAACAATAATCACAGAATCACACATAAAAAAGAGCATGAAAAATAAATACTTTGAGAGAGCGTCGTATAAACACGTCCGCTCTCCACCACGCACCGAGTACGAACAGTTACTTCCTTTCTAAAATTTGTTGAAGTTGGATGGGACGAAATATAAGTATAACGATTCAAGTATCAAAAAATTATCTGTGTTAGGTACGTGAGCAGCTTCGTAATAATGATGTATGATGGACGTTGTTTCATCGTGCACAACAAGAACATGTATTTTCCTTATACAAAATATAAGGGAAAGGGCAAGAAAAATTGAAAATGATGCTGTTCCGCGGGCTGTTTTCGAGTCAGTATGCGCATCAGTAAGACGTTCTGCATCGATTATTGTACTGATTTGAAAAATAAAATGAACTGCATTTTAGCCTATGTTGGTTCTGTTACATGTTTTTTACGCCACTTGGATCTCGAAAAATTAAGGAAAATCCCAAACAAAATAATAAATAATGTAATTATGTACTTTAAACTATTCTATAATATAATTACCTGTCCTAAAGATAGATTTAGGGTATGGAATCCGCAATTCAGATAAAAGTCGAAAATCCCTTAAAATGTCGGTGCAATAATGCTATAATGATGATTGGCTACAATGTTTTTCGCTTGCAATAAAAAATGCCGTTCTTAAAAACATTTAAAAGTCTAAACATTGAAACACGTATTATGACCTTACATTTACATATATTAGCATAAGCACCCACCGAGCAAAAAGACATTTCCCACTTTTCTGCTTTTTCCACTTTTAACTCAAATCCTTCAACCTGCAAGGTGAATTTAAATAGCAAATAAAATCTAATTGAATTTCCAGTTGTCTGTTTTGTTGAGAATAATTTGCAGTTTTTATAGATTTCAGAGCATTTCTTCACGATGGTAATGCAAATTAGACATTAATTTGTATGAATATTTACTAAAATAGACAAAGCTTTATAACTAATATTTAGCAGGGATATGATGCATTTAAATAAAAATAACTTAATATTTATAATGTTCAAAAGCAAAGCATACAGCAAACATCGCGCTACACAGCTTTCATGTTACAACAAATTTTTAAAACCCACTTTAGAATTTAATTTCTCAACATTTTGTCAAATATCGATTCTGGCACCGTTCCAGAGCGAAATGCATTTTGAAATTTCTGCTCCAAAAACAGGACATTTATAGTTCGCATCACTTAACTATAAAAATCCTACACTGTTTACGCGTTTTTCTGTAGCAGTTAGACCCGTACGAAGTGCAATGTGTTTCATACGGAGTTTGTAACATGGGATTAGGTCTACTTCGAAATAAGTTCCGTTTCCATACTTTTTTGGATATAGTTGTTTCCCAGGAAGACAGAAGAAGTGCCCGAAAAAGTTGTTTTTTGAGTCAAACTTTTTCGCATATAATTCGGCAACAAGATTATCACAACAAAAACCTCCATAAGTCCGCTTCCAAAATTAATGATATCGCTTGAGGTGACGCTATCGCTGATAATACGCAAAAATTTGTTTGAATGGAGTGGAGTCTTGTGTTCAAAGTTTTAATTTCCTGAAAAAATTACAGCGCTTTTTTTAAAACAAAATTACGTTGTGTTAAAAAAATTGCGTCACAAATGCGGGACCCAACGACGAAATAATTTTTCTGTACTTTCAGTTTTTGCGGTGCAAAAATTTGACTTCTATTTCTTATTGCGTAGATCACTTAGGGTAAATTTAAATTTTTGCGTGTAAAAACTGAAAGTGTTGAAAAATTATTCCGCTGGTGGGTCTGGTCTTCCACTCTTCCGGTAAATCCTCGACATTCCATATACGCGTGATGAGTTCGTGCATCTCCATACACAGCGCATTGCCGCCGTTCTTGAAAAGTTCGCCGGGTAGATTATCTTTCCCCGGGGCTTGAAATTTCACCTTCAACTTCTTGCATCTTTGGTTCTTCTATGTATGGTTGCGCAATTGGGGTTGAAATGCCAATTCGTTATTTTCTTCGTTTCGGTTGAGCGGTGTGTTCCGATTAAGCAGTTCTTTCAAGTACTCATCCCATCTCGCAATGCAACTTTCCTCATCTGCTAAGACCAATCCATTCTTGTCCTTACACCGCAAAGGTTGTTGACTGTAACCATTTTTGGATTCGTTTACCTTCCGATAGAAGTTCCGAGCTTCCTTCTTATTGCCAAACTTTTCAATTTCGATCAAAACGTTCCTATCCTGCAGCCGTTTTTTTTTTGTTTCGGAACAGTTTTCGAGCGAAACGTCTCTTCGAACGGTACTCTGCCTGGCCTGCTCGAGTGTATCGACTCAGAGTTTTTAGTCGAGCTGCATTTTTGTTCTCTTGCTGGCATTCATCGTCGAACCAGTTATTTCTTTTATTTCGCGTTCTCGTTCCCAATGTCTCTGCTGCGGCGCTCTCTACATTCCGCCTAATTTGATTCCACGCATCGTCTATGCAGTGTTGTTCATTGACCATTTCTTCAATATCTCCAAACTATCCACGTATTTTTGTTTAATGTCTTCGTTCTGCAGTTTTTCAATGTCCCACTTTTTCAATGTCTGTTGTCGGTTGAGTTGAACAGATATGCGAGTCCTAACAACCACTTTAACCAAGTAGTGGTCAGAATAAAGATTTGATCCTTTACAGCTCCTGACATCCAATACATTTGAACAGTGGCGTCCATCTATCAAAACGTGATCAATCTGGTTTTTGGTTTGTCTACCAGGTGATACCCATGTCGTTTTGTGGATGTTTTTATGTTCGAAATACGTACTGCTCACAACCATGTTTCTTGATGCTGCGAAATGAACTACCCGCGTACCGTTGTCGTTAGAGTTTTCATGGAGACTGTATTTACCAATTGTGGGACGATAGAAGACTTCGCGACCTATCTTGGCATTCAGATCTCCAAACAGAATCTTAATGTTACGTTTCGGCGCTCCATCATATATCTCTACCAGTTTCTCGTAAAATAGCTCCTTCACTTCGTTGTCTTTTTCCTCCGTGGGTGCGTAGGCGTTAATAAGAGTATAATTGAAAAATTTTCCACAATCGCTCGTCAACAGGATTGAAACCAATCACCGCGTTTCTAGCTATTCCGAAAACCATGAAACCTGTTCCATACTCTCTTGGACTGTCATTTCTTTTCCCACTGTAGTGGAACTTATTATTCGCTACTGATCATGGTGTCTTTTCCAGGCCATCTCGTTTCTTGCACTGCCGTAATGTCAATTTTTGCCACTCTTTTGAGAGATCTATATACAGCTAAGTTTTGACTTTTTACCCTTGCGTCCGTCGTTCATTGGATTCCGGTCCAGTGGTTCTCGAGATATGACCTTTTGAAAATTGCAATTTCCTGTACAAAATGTTCCTTCCATAGAAGCCAAAGTAAATGAAAGTAGATTAGATTAGATTAGATTAGATTTATTCACTGCCAAAACATTAGCTGAATACAACAAAATAAGAAAAAGAAAAAAAAAACATTTTTACTATTACATACAATTACAAATAAGATATTCTTACTATTATTATTATTATTATTATTTATTATCGTTTAATGTCGATCTAATACAGACAGACAGATCTCAGATTACAATATCACAAATAGTTAGGAACCAATTGATCCAAATTAAAAGCAAATATTTCGAAAGCAATTAAGGTAAATAAGAAGTAACACGAAACAAATAAATAGATACGTAAATAGTTTAAAAAACAAATAAATTTAAAGAATAGAAACTTTAGTTAGTTAGTTAATGTAAAGTCAAATAGACCCAGTCAATTTAAAATAAATCTAAAAGTCAGCTCATTAAAAAAAAGAAAAAAAAATTTTTTTTATATCACAGTCCAGTCACCAAAGACATCGTCGGGGAGACCCAATAATGCTGTCCGAAAACGAGAATGAGGTATCGCAGCAATGTTGAACAATGAGCACGCCTTATTAAACGGTGACAGTTGCAGATATTGCTTTATGAATGTTTTAATTTTTATCAAATTGGCATATCTCGTTGGTCTAGCATTGGTGTTCAACTTGATCAGAGATCTCAGGTGCGGCGATTGCAATTTTCCAATTATTAGCGAGTGAATGAATAATATAGTAGAGTTAATTCTACGTCGAGCTAAAGTGGCAATTGCAACCTGAGTGCATCTCTCAGTATACGGTGACAAAACGTAGTCCTCCGTTATGTGACGGTTATGGTCGCCTTTACACAAACTTTTTTTGTGTACTGAGAAATGTGGCGACCAAATTACGCATGAAAATTCCAGAAGTGAACGAACAAGCGCTAAATACAAGATTCTGATGGTTTCACTTCCAAAAAATTGTGACTGTCATTTAACGAACCTTAGGATAGTCGTTGCTCGATTGATTACGTATGGAATGAATGTCAGCTTCACGTCTAACATGATTCCTAAATCCATGATTTCAAATACTCTCACGATCGGTTCACCGTCAATTATATAGTCGTGTATGATTGGATTTGTTCTTCGGGTAAATGTAATGACCTTGCACTTGCCTTTGTTGACTGACAATTTGTTTTTACGACACCACTCCAAGAATTCGTCTATGCCATTTTGAAGTTGAACCGTATCTGCACTGGAGAAGATCAGTTGTGAAAGTTTTTTGTCGTCAGCAAAATTCGATGAAATGATATTTACAAGCGTTGGGTCGGAGTCGTTAAAAAACGTGGTAAATAAAGTTGGCCCTAAGACACTAATTTAACTCAAGTTACTTTCGTCAAATTTACTAAATAGTATTTTTTTAATTTAATTTTTAAATCTAGTCCTACTTAACGACATTAACTCACTAAAGTCATCCACATATCTAATCAATTGCGCTATTGGTTGATGGTAACTATAATCATTGTCATAAGCCTTTTCCATTAAAATTCTATTTTCTCTTAAATCATACTTTTTCACTGTCTTCGTTATACACTTGTCGATATTACAATCACCGATCCTACCGTTATATAAATCATACGCCATCATTACATTTAATTGTTCCCTTCGAATGCTAATGCTAAGATGCTAATCAAAATGGTGGAATTCTATTGTTGTCGCCAAGTGCGTATAACAGAAATTGCTTTTGAATCGATTCGATGTCATCTTGGTACACTTCCGCATGCGGGTCCCATATCACGGATCCGAATTCCAATTTCGACCTTACATATGCCGTGAATAAAACCTTTAGTGTGATTCGAATTGACCTTTGGACACCCATTTTATGTATCCCATTGCTTGTCGAGCCCTTGCTGTCATTTGCTCCCTATGTGCTGCTAAAGTCATTTTCGCATCTATTAGAAGACCCAAGTCACGTATTTCTTCTTTGCGTTTAATGTCATGTTTATCCATTGTATATTTTGCTACATAGAAGTCTCTTGTTCGTCTTATCGTCATGACACTGCACTTCTCAGGATTCAGCGGTAATCGATTCTTTTCACTCCATTGAAGCAAGTTGTTTACGTCGATTTGAAGGCACCTTATATCCTCAAACGATATTATTGCCATTAACATTTTTACATCATCGGCAAATAACAGCAATATTGCAAGTTTCACACACTCTTCTATGTCATTAACGTGAATACAGAAGAGCAACGGACCAAGTATACTTCCAGCTGGAACTCCACACGTTGCTTCGTATAACCTCGAGCAAAATTTATTAATTTGTGCATAGAATTTTCTTCCTGTGACAAACTCGAAAAGCCATTTCGCTGTTTTTTTTTCCAATTCCAAATTTCCATAATTTTTGAACAAGAATCCGGTGATTAACTGTATCAAACGCACTTGCAAAATCTCCATAATATACATCGACTTGTTGTTTTTTGGCAAACGCTTCGTGAGCTACAATAGTTAAATTCAACCAGTTTGTTGTTATCGGACGTCTTGGTCGAAATCCATGGTGTGCATTTGATAGTTTTGGATTGATAAAATGAAGAAGTTTTTCTTGTGTCGCCATCTCATAGATTCGCAATATGACTGAGGTTGTCGCTGTGATCCGATAATTTTTGATTTCCATTTTTTCCCCTTTTTTCTTATACTCTGGGACAACTCTGGATATTTTCAGTTTCGATGGTATTTGTCCCTTCTCGATCATCTTTTCATGCAATATCCAAAGTGGCCAGACCAATGCATCCGCACAATTTTTGAATACTATCGGCGAAAAATTGTCGGGACCAGTGCTGCTTTTTGCTTCTTCATCACATTTTCGACATCAAACATTGTCAGTTTTACTTCAAATGCATTCTCTGGTTCGTCCTTGTAAAGATCATCAAAACACTGTAATACGTCGTCTTTCACATAGAGGCTCTCAAAATAATCAGCTAAATGTTTAACTACTTCATCGCATTTGTCGCTATTTTTTCACCATATTTCATTACAATTGGATATTTGCTACGTTTTTGCTTCATTTTGGCATATGCCCAAAATTCAGATCAATATTCATCAATCAATTTAGCTTCTAATTCATTAAATTTTATGACTGCTTCCGTGTATTCCGATCACGACTGATTTTTTGGTTTCCTTTTATAACATTTGTCCCGTTTATTCTTTAGCTTTTGAAGTTCACTCGTCCGCCAGGCCGGTTTATTTTTGGATTTCTGAACTCGGGCTTTCGGAATATTTTCTACCATCAAACTTTTCAATTTATCATGAAAATATTCAAACGCTTCATTCACCTCCATTCGGTCAAATATTTGTGAAAAGTTTTCGTCATTTAGCTGTTGAGAAATCCGATCATAGTTCCCTTTTCCGTAGAGGAAGATTTCTGACGTTGCTTCTATGGACACTTTCTGATCTCCCACTTCATATTCAAATGCAATCTCTATTGGCGGATGGAATCGGTCAGTTTCAGCCACTTTAGTAATTGATACCGGTGCTGGACGTAATTGAATTGAATGAGTTGGCTTGTTGACGTAAGCTAAGTATAGTACTAGTAACGAACGTGCTTCAAATATTTACAAACCTCCTCATTACTTGCTCTGGAGTCATGATTCTAAGCTATTATCCATATAGACAGCTGCATGAATTGAATTATCTGACCGACTTAATGAGTATCTAACAATTACTGTTAGGTTATTAGGTTAAGTTAGGGTTAGGGTTAAGTTTAAAAAAATAATAGAAGATTGGTTGCTTTTTCAAACTTTTTTACAACCCAAAATGGGAATATCTGTATCTCCAATGAAATTCCTAATTTTATCAAACAACAAAAAATTAGAACTGTCAGGCCCAAATTTGGTAAAGCCCTCACCTTGGCTGTAAATTTAGCGCAACATAAACTATTAAATTAAATTGTAACAAATTTTACATTTTTGAAATAAATAATTTTACACCTTTTAAAGAGAACTAGGGATATAGGTGACAACTCCACTTTGACGCAGATGCTTTCGCAATCTAGATCTTCAATCTGATTTATTCGATAGCTGTTGTAATTTTCATGTACCAAGATGGCTACTCCTCCACCATTCGTTCCTCTGTATCGCCTGTAAACATTAAAAACATGTGGAAAGTAACTGTAGTCGAGATTTCCTTTAGTCAGCCAAGTTTCTGTGAAACACAGTACTTTGTACAGCGATGTAGCTATTCTGTAACGAAAGTCAGTTTTTGCTGGAATACTTCGAGTGTTAGCATAATACATCGGAATATAACAAATGTTGCCAAATCCACTTGAATCGTCGGAATGAAGATTGTCTTTAATGTATAAAATATCTTGGTCGTGATCGGGTGCTCTATTTTTCGTTCTGATTAATTGTCGGTTTCTCTGCTCTGAAAGAAGTCAGTGATTTTCAGTTGACTACCATTGTGTCTTCCACTTGTTATTGTTTGACTGTGGTGTCCATCTGTTAGGTTTGTGTGTCTGCTTGTTCGTTCGTAAAGCGACTCTCGTTTTTCGGACATTCAGTTACCATCGATCCGGAGCCACCGACTGAGCAGCTTCACTCACTTCTCTCATGTGTGCGCTGATTTCATTTCGATCCAATTCGAATTCTCGAATTCGACTGTTATTCGGCCATTTCTTCGGATCCAACAAAGCTTCAAGCTGGCTCTCGGGTCATGATATTTTAAACGACCCACTAGACCCTGAACATAATGTTCCATTTCTTGTTCCGTGGTGTCTCGGTGTAATCCTGATACCCAAATTGCTTTTCGATTTGTTTTAGTCACATTCGGCCGTGAGTTACGATTTAGATTTGGTGAAATCGGTTTTCCGATAATTTTATCAGATGTGCCAGTCACTGAGAGACCTATATACAGCTAAGTTTTGACTTTTTACCCTTGCGTCCATCGTACCTAGTTCATTGGATTCCGGTCCAGTGGTTCCGGAGATATGACCTTTTGAAAATTGCAATTTCCTGTACAAAATGTTCCTTCCATTGAAGCCAATGTAAATGAAAGTATCCTACGTTAGTTAGTTAGTTAGTTCCAGGGCCATTTGTGTGAAAAACCGTGAAAAACCACTTTTTTGGCTGCTGCTCGAAAACGGTCCGATAACTTTTCTTGAAATTTTGCAAGGACCTTCTGCTGGGAATTCTACGCCATATGAGATTTAAAAAAAAAGGGGGGGGGTACCGGCCTCGTTTGGGCGCCAGGGCTCTTAGAAGGCGCCATATAAAGCCCATATGTATGTGTTTGTGTGTATAGTGTGTATGATAGCACATTTTGTATGAGATAAAAGTTGTGTATTCGGTGTCAAAGGGAAAGTTGTTGGGTTGGGTGTTTAGTGTATCAGGGTGACCGCCAAAATGGCGGAAAATAGGCGGGGACTCAAAAAAAAACTTTTGATATGTTGTAGAGGAAGTTGAGGGGATCATTTTCGCCCATGGACGTAGTAGCAGCCGTGCGAAGCGCAGTGGAGCCGAAAAATTTTTATAATGAGGGTTGTAGATGAAGTGACTATGATCATTTTCGTAGATGTTAGTGGTGGCCGCCACCATCAGCTATGGAAGCCGCACGACGGACGTGCCGGGGCGCCAAAAAAATTGTATGAATGATTATTGTAGAGGAAGTGGTGGCCGCGAAAAATTTTATCAATGAGGATCGAGGGGTGAATGTATTCCATTTATTCTTTTATTCCATTTATTCCCAAAATTTTTTTGTTGTTTTTGCGAAATATCTGAACCGAACACATCACAAGTTAGACAAACAAGTTCAAAAAAAGGTTTGCACAAATTATAAAGCATTTTGAGCATCTTGAGCATCTTGAGATTAAATTTTATTTTTTTTTTTGGAATAAATGGAATGAATGAATGAATATTAATTTTATTGTCTACTTTTCTCAAGCTGACATGGAAAAAGAGTGGCTATGACTATTGTCATAACCCTCGTTAAAAAACCATTAAATAAATTTATTTATTCCAAATTTTGCCAGCAAGTCTTTTAGGGTGCAATCCTGAGACATTCTCATGAAAAATTCAGGCCCGTTTCGTTGAAAACTCTATAGATATATGCTACTTGTAGTGGTTTCCAAGTATAGGTTAATCACAACAGGCCCAAAAACGACCTAGGTGCTGAACCTCGGTTCACCCACGTAACCTATACATCAAGAAGTGACTTCAAAAATGCTAGAAGTTTGGAATAACACTTCATCGATACAAAATTGAGCTAGGTATTCCAAAATTTTCAAAAGAAAAATTGTCGGTCCTTGAAAAAACGTCAAATATAAAATGGATTGCTAATCCTGTAGGATGGAATATGCCTTGAATGTACCATTTCTGTTCAGAAAGTGATTAAATTTATCTTCCGTTTAATTTGTTATGTTTATTCCTCTCGTCATGGGGGAGGGCGTTGCCCCCCATGGATTATTTCATGGTGGGCACTTGCCCCCCTGCCCCTCTATACACTGCGCCGCTGTTACATGCATACAGTAAAGCCAAATTTTTTGGAGTTAAAGAACAGAACGCTTTTTCCAATCAAATGTAAAAGTTTTTCAAAAGACTTTTTGCGTATCGAATCTTTAAGCGCCACCACAGTCGATATCAGTCGTTTTGGAAGAAGAAACAAAGAGACTTGCGTCACGTTCCCCTTTTTAAAATATCTTTGTTGTGATTAACTATCGACCAATTTCAATTCTACCAGTCCTGAATAAAATCTTTGAAATAGTTTTGCATACACGATTAACATCCTTCCTTGATGCCAGGAAATCTTTCTACAAAAAGCAATACGGATTCAGGAAAGGGTCGGGTACGCATACAGCAACTTACGACCTATTGAACAAAATGTTGCTGGATATAGACAGTGGCAAAGTAGTTAGTGCTGTGGTCCTAGATCTTTTGAAAACGTGCGACTGTGTAGACCATAAAATCCTCTTACAGAAATTGGAAATTGCAGGAGTCCGGGGAACTGCCCTAGATTTAATTTGGGAGCTATTTAAAACAACGTAAGCAATATGTGACAATTGGTGGTCGGCAAAGCCCCCTAATGAATGTAAGCGTTGGTGTACCCCAAGGAAGTGTGCTCGGTCTGCTCCTATTCCTCATATTTGTTAATGATATATTCAGATTAGCTCTGAAGGGCGTATTTCTCCTATTTGCAGATGACACAGGTGACTTTTGCTCTAATATCTTCTTTGATCAAAATGTTATGGATATTGAACATGACTTAGCCTTATTACACGAGTTCTTTGAGATTAAGAAGTTGTCACTTAATATATCCAAAACTAAAATAATGCACTTCTTGCATAGTGTACAATCAGTCATGCTGAACGGGCAGTTAATTGAAGTCGTACTGGTCTAAAAATACCTAGGCCTTCTAATTGATGAAAACTTGAAATGGGGAGCCCACATAACGAGGTTATGTAAGAAACTTGTATCGGGTGGAGTACTAAATAAACTCAAGCGAATTCTGCCGAAGCATGTTCTGATGAAGATATATTTTGCAGTAGACCCGTACGAAGTACAATGTGTTTCATACGGATAAATAGGGGCAAGCGAGTAAGAAGTGCATTGCCCAGTTGCAGACATTACATGTAAACTGCGCCAGCGGCACCATACTGTAGACTTGTTCAAGATCCAATGCCCCGGGGTCTTGCTTGAATGTGAATAGTCTCTGCAAGCTTAGTATATGCAGCTACATACACAATGCAATATCAGGGCATGTACACAACATGATAGCTTTAAAAAAGACGCCCCATGTCCATAACACGAGAAAACGCAAGCCACTATATCGTGCTGTCACACATATGAAAATTCAGAAGTTATTACAGCCAATGTCAAAATCTTCAAAAAAAATTGAAAGTGTGGTTATCTAAACAACAATACCCTGGATAACTTATTGATAATTATTTAAGGAACCGATTGATTCATGGTGTCTAATAATAACAATGATAATAATATTTACTAATACATTAAGTGAATACATGGAGATACAGCAAGCTTCCATTTGTTCAGGTACACTCGCCGTCACTGCAGTTGTGCGTGAATGCGCAGATTGCGCAAGAGGTGGGAGTTACCAAGGACTTTAATAGAAGTCCTTGGCAATCCTCGCTTTGTGTACCGTTCGCGTTGCCATGGGCAGCTGCAGCTAGGGTCACGCTATGGCCTGCACGGTTACGGGTCGATGTGACTTGTAATCTAGTGAGCAATGGCGGGAGCGGGATCCTGGTCATATCCGATTTCAAATATCTACTTAAAATAAAATCAAGAAACTCACATTCTTCCCAAAAATATTTCATAAATAAATAAATTTAATTAACAATAGTTTAAAATTAAATAAATAAAAATATAATAAATAATATAAAATGTTAAAATTTACACAATTAATGTTTCTTCAAAGTGCTGTGCACACTGAAATGTAATTATAATTAGATATAGATACAAATATACAAATGTATAAATAAAAAAAATAAATAAAATAAAAAAAATTGGAAGCTTCATCGAGCTATTTGCAGTATCTCAGGCTTGCGTGACACTAGTGTGACAGACGGGAGGGGTCCAAAGATGCCAATTTTTGCGTTACGTAATTTATCATCCTGACACACTACACACCCAACCCAACAACTTTTCTTTTGACACCAAACATCTATCTCCAACTCAAAAAAAAAAATTATTTTCCCCCTAAGTCCATCCCATAGCACCGTCGGCCATTTGGTTGGTCACCCTGACACACACAACCCAATAACTTTTCCTTTGACACCAAACATCTATCTCCAACCAAAAAAAATTTAATTTTCCCCCTAAGTCCTTCCCATACCACCGTCGGCCATTTTGTTGGTTACCCTGACACACTACACACTCAACCCAATAACTTTTTCTTTGACACCAAACATCTATCTCCATCCTAACACAGTCCAAAAATTTTGCTCATATTTGACCCATACTTTGAATACACTCACACACACATACAAAACATTCTTTTATATGGGATTTATATGGCGCCTTCTAAAAGCCCTGGCGCCCAAACGAGGCCGGGACTCCCCTTTTTTAAAATCGCATAATGCGTAGAATGCCCACCCGAAGGTCCCTGCAAAATTTCAAGAAAAGTTATCGAGCCGTTTTCGAGCACGAACTAAAAAAGTCGGTTTTCATACAAATGGCTCTAGAACTAACTAACTAACTAACGTAGGATATTTCCATTAACTTTGGCTTCTATGAAATAGCACATTTTGTATAGAAAATGGCGATTTTCTAAAGGTCATGTCTTCAGATCCACTGGACTAATTTTAATGAGTAAAATATCGATTTCAATCAAAATTTTACGTAGAATCCGAAAAATTAGGCCTCATAAGGGTACGACGCAAGGGAAAAAAGTCAAAACTTAGCTGTTTTTATGGTTCGGCCGTCTACGAAAAAAATGTTCTTAATTTTTTGATCGTGCGCCCATGATAGTAAACGTTATCTCAATTTTCACTCAGTACACAGGAGAGCCGTAGCCAGACCGCTTCGTCAAGGGGGCTGAAGCCCCTACCGTTCATTTTTTTTTTTGAATCATGAAAAAGAGTATGCAAGAAAAGTTTTTGAAATTTTGTAGCTAAGAGTTAATACTATTTGGTAGTTTTTTTCGGGGTAGGGTCAGGAATTCAATTCTTACAATGTGTACGTGGTACGGAAAGGAAAAATATTAGACACGTATTTTTTAATAGACTTCTAAAATTTATTTTGAGGCAGGGAAACATAAATTCATTCGAATATACGAAAGCGTTGAAAGCAGCGAGACAGATACACACAATATCTGTCTCGCTCTAATCAACGTGTTTGTACATTTGAATGAATTTATGTTAGAAACTTAAATAGAAATTGTGAGCGAGCCGACGGAATTTCGTCAGTTGTGCTAATTTGAAGGAATTCCTTTTTGAGCTAAGATTCCCACAAATTCGGGCGATTTTCAAATTAATAGAGATAGTGAACGGTTTTATTTCTTGAATCAGGTTTCCCAATAAACGATTCTACCGCCGACCGTAGGCAGAAATTTTTGAGTTCCTTTCCTTGTTCTCTAAGTAAATTAAAGTAGGTAAAAACGTGCCTGACACGATTTTTTTGGGCTGTTTATTTGCTTTGTAAGAAAATTTAAGCGTGTGTTTAAGCGACGCAGGCGAAAATTTTTAATAAATGAAAATTCTGATTCATTTTTGTTATTATCGGCCAAGGTCCGGGCCATTTAAAACGGACCTCAAGCACTGACATAGTCATCTTCAAAATTTTGACCCAAAGAGTCCTACTCTAATCGGGCTTTCTCGAAAAGTAAAGTCTTTCGTTTTCTTCAACATTTTTTTGACCCACTCCTTGTCAAAATCGAGAAAAAGTGTACTTGAAGACGGAAGGAAATTGAAGACTTTTCGAAATATTGATAAATAAGAGCACACACAGTATGATGGTTCCTCAGGATTTTTTAGAATGCTATAGTTTTTTTTTTATAGATTTTTTGAGGATTTTCTTCGAATTTGAAGATATTCTGATGAAATACGATTTTCTAGTTTATCTGCTCTGTGACATTATTGCATAAAGATCTCCACAAAAGAATTTCAACTCATTGGTTACTTGCAGAGCAGAACCCATTTTTTAGGAAACTTCCAACAAATTTAGGGAAACTCGAGAAGTCGAAGAAATTGCAAAATTCACTTTACTAATTATTAATTAATTAGCAAAATTTAATTAATTATGAGTGTGCTCTCTCACATAGTCGGAAGTTGTTTTCCGTAATGATAGCCATGATTCAACCGAATTGCTATCTTAGATATATGTATGTGGTGAATCGATATGTGCTACTTAGTTAAAAATTGAACTAAAGCCTCGTATTCCATATTACAATCAGGCGGCTTCGACCACGAATTGGCTGCATAGCTTCGATGAACGTGATAAGCTCAAGAGTTAATTTTGGAGGGATTTCAGAGTTAGAGTCAAAAGTAGTTGGAGTTGTCCAACAGATGGCGACTGTTAACATCACTGTAACGATTCGCTAAACATAAAAGTATCTCTGACTGAGTCAAATAGATGCATTAACGATTGGTTCTTCATGCCCATCAACATAGTAAGTTGAATGACTTACCTGATGATCAGCGCGATATGCCGAAATGTTGATCTCTTCTAATAATCTCCATAACGCAACTGCTCTAGATGTTTTAATGTCTGAGTGTCATGTCAATGACAAAAAAAATCAAAAGCTTATCTTAACGTTCATATGTAAAGTAGTGGGAATGAGTTGAATAAAGAATTGTACATTGCGCTTTTTTTTACAAAGAGATGTGTTCAAATTTAAGATGATACTAGTGTACTACAAGGTTGTGCTCACTAGTCATTTTTTTTAGCGACGCTAACACTAACGCTAGTTTCAAAAAATACTAGCGTCGCTAACTGATTCGCTAGTCTAAAGAAAAACTAGCGCGCTAGTAGCGGCCGCTACTAGCGGTCGCAAATTTTTCGCTAAATTAAATTGTGACTAAAAAATGCGAGAGGATTATCCGATCTAAATCTTGATTTATTTTTCTTATAACAAATATAAAATGAATTTATTTTGCTCTTATTGTCGATGAGAATAGATTCGATTTCAAAATGAGTTGAGCCTCAAAGTTTTCGTTGCTAATGTGGCAACGATCAGCTCGCAAAACGTATTTTACTAAGCTAAATAGTCTTTCACACGCGGCACTACCGTTATTTGTGGTGTTGTACTTTATAAATAAACGTCCGATTTGAGGATAGTCCTTGAAAGAACTCATTTTGGTATTGTCGTCAGACATATAATTGTTCAGAAGCACTTCTGCTTTACAAAGCGATGGACTAGATAAACCGACCTGAGAATCCTGTATCTGAGTAGCCGAAATGTCTTGAAATGTTGAATATCAGAACGACCCTTTTCTGGTTCTTTCTTCGAGTCGTTGCAGATCGATTTGTCCATTGAATCTTTCCTTAAATTTTGTTTCTATTTTTTCATCAAAAGATTTAGTACTGAAATTCATATATTTTAGTCCATAAAACTAGCAAATGCGTTAGCGACTAGCGAAAACGTTTCGCTAAAGAAGTTTTAGCGAGCGCTAGTCGCTACTAGCGAGATGTTTGCAATATGAGCTTCGCTACTGGCGGCGCTAGTAGCGACGCTAGTGACTAGCGACGCTAACCCAACCTTGTGTACTAACTTGTTCAAGTTTAGATTTATACTTTTTATCATTTTCTTCAAAGCTTTCGGGGG
>CM055404.1:64438483-64458420 GCA_029228625.1 Pseudolycoriella hygida | reverse complement strand
TATTTAGACGATAATAGATGCATCCCCCCGCTCCCACCTCGATCTACCCCATGTTACAATAAAATTGTTTGTAGTAGACGTATAGGACCTCTTGTACTTCGTACGGGTCCAAAAATTCGAGTTAGTGCAATTTTGTAACTTTCGTCTACACGAATGCTGTGATACTAAAATACTGAAATACTAAAGTCTCAAGAAAAAAGCCAGAAACTTTTGTAATAAAAGGCCTGCTCACCAAATGAAAAACCTTATTGTCGTCAGAAGTTAGTGCAGTGCACGCACTATAGTGTTTGTGTCTACGTTTGTAACATTTAGATTTCCGAACCGGTAGTTGGCTAACTTCTCGTTTTGAAGTCTAAATAGAGACAATCTGTAAAAGAAATGTCTGCCGACCGTCCTTCTGTCCCCGCCCCTTCTTCAGCCAAATATCAATCGATCTTGATACAAAAATTGAGTTGATCGGAAGGTTGCTGTGATATGGTCAAAAAAGTGGTTTTTTTGAAAGTCAGAGAAACTTTATCCTACATCAGTGGTTGATGTACGTGAATTGCTTCAATGTTTTAAAATGAATGGTAATAAATTGATTGAGTGGTTGGGGCTGCAAGGGTTATTAAGTAGACATAACTCGCGTTACTTGTTGGACGCATTATTCTAAGGTTTTCAGGGGTGATCGAAGCAACAGCATTCGAGAAAAAAAATTAAAGCATTCACACACCAAAATCGGAACACAGGAAATTCGATAAAAGACCAGGTAATTCTCAAAAAATTCAATCCACAAGTTTTAGGTCAACTGATAATAAGTAAAACTACAAACCTATTACTAGAATTCGAAATTTTGTTTCAAAATGTGGTCGTTACAAGAAATATAAATCAGAAATCAAAAAATTGCTTTGCACAAATTTCTCCAAATTTGAACTACATTAGTTTCACTTGTATTAAAAACATTGAAAGTGCCTTGAATAGAGTCTTTGACGATTGTCGGACACTACAAGGGAACTTTGGCTGTCAACAGGGCTAGTGGATAAGATCACAAATACGAGCAGTCCTACTGAAGACTAACCAAGACGGAACTGTGTTCCGTCAATGAGAGCGCTGGACTTACGTGCGAATATTGAGTCAGAAAAATGATAGAAGTCGTTTCTAACATGCCAATAATCATATCGGTGATTTGTATAAGTCTGATGGTTGTAATAAAAGACTGGACAAGACAGAAAAGCAAAACCGGATTTAAAGAAATGAAAAAAACTTTGGTACAATGTAGTGTTGACCAAATTTAGAGTTATTTAATTTAAGGCTCTAAAATGTATGTTAAAGGTGAACCCTTGCAGCTGTAGCGGCACATATCTTTTGTAACAAATAATCCTGGGGGAATGCTACGTTATTTGCAATATATTGGGGAGGTCAAATCTACTAAGAAGGTTATGAATTGTGAGACAGTAATTGCACCTGACCACAATGCAGAGATTTCAACTCTAAGTGAACTATCAAGCGCTTTCCCTACATTATGACGTGCTTGCAATAACGACTTCTGGCATTCATTGGAGGCTATCATTGTCCTAGTAACTTCTAGCCATGGTAAGCCACTGGTCTTTCTTTAGGATGATCAAGAAACGGCACCTACGTGGCTGACCACAATTTCTCACAAAAAACATTCATTCGCTTAAGTGGTACCAGTTCGTTCGTATCAAAAAAGAAGTAGTTGTAATTACGTCTAAATTAAAAAAGGGACGTGACTCCTTAAAAATAATAAACTAATTGCAAAATTCTAGAAATAGAATTGCTAGAAAAGCTCGTCCCGAAGTTGTGCAGAACCTTATGGGCTGCTTCAGCGAAAACTCTTTGAAAATTATCCTGTCAAACATCATATAAGTTCAAGATTTTTTCAAATCGTACCTAGAGGGTTAATGTATCTATTAAAAAAATTTCGACATCGTACCAATTACTTTTCATTCAAAATTTTAACATTTTCCGCGTTCCGATTTTGGTGTGTGAATGCTTTAGGTAGGGTCTTAGCAGGTCCGAATTCAAGACATTGAGTCTTTTGATCACTTCAAAGATTTTGCAATCACTCTTGTTGGTTTTTGACCAAAATTTGAGACTCGGACGGATGTTTTGAATGTATCAAGTAATATACGACTAAATTTCTGCTGAGTTTCTCCCACTTGCTCCACACAATCCACCTCTATTCCAACACGTGAGAACAGCGTCTTCTTGTCTTTCTTCGATTTCAAGTTTAACAATTATCCTTTCGCTTACCCATACAAGCGCTTCGCGGTGTTGAAATTTGGTATGCATTTGCGAAAACGTTCTTCTTTGGACTATTATCCTTTTTAGGGATTGCAACCGGTATTTGAAAACCGGTGTTACTGAATATCGTTTACTGTTTTTTCTTTTTTTCAATGCCGCTTTTTCTGTATAGTCATTTAGCTGTCCAAATAAGTAGAATTATAGATTGTACCCCGAAGACCGAATCCCGACAGGCCGAATTTCCAAAGGCCGAATTTCCAAAAGGCCGAATTCCCAAAAGGCCGAAAAGTATATACCAAATAAAACGACTAAAGGACTGAAGTTCCTGCAAGAGCTTATTTTCGTAATAAAGCTAATTTGATGCATCGGACTGCACAAAAATGAAGACTAGAATTAGCTTTAGAAAAAAAAACAAAATTGTTTGAAGGTATACCGTACAACAATTTTTTACCTACAAAGGTGAGTATTATCGATAAAAAATAAAAATACGCTTCAACGCGACAATTTAATTTTATGATATTCTGAAAAAATGTGAAAATGTATGAAAATGTATGAAAAAATACAGTCTATCGACACTCTATATAAGGAAAATGATCCTCTTAGTCAACTTCTTCTAGTGACATTTTGTATAAGGAAAATGTACCTCTTGGTCAGCTCCTTCTAGTTCATTGATCCTCTTAGCCAACTCCATATAGTGCATTCTGTCTAAGGAAATTGTTCCTCCGAACTCCTTCTAGTGGCACTCTATATAACAAAAAAACTAATGTGCTTCGTTGTAACAAATTTTAATCGAATGATTGACCGACGACGTAACGTTGTACTATTGTGCATATGAACAAAAATGTGGTACATTATAATTGTTGAACTACCACCTCATAATTACCCGACCGACATCGAAATTTTAATCCTATTCAATATTATATCTTTCTTATTCTTACTCTTTCTTACAGATTCCACCCTTTCGGCTTTTTGGGAATTCGGCCTTTTGGGTTTCGGCCTTTTGGAATTCGGCCTTTCGGGGCGCTTCCGAATTATAATTTAAAGACTGATTGAAATTCAGATTGAAATATTTTAAAGAAAAATAATACTCAGCGTTTCTTTCGAGAATCTGTGGCGAATGCCGGTGAATTTCATTTTACTTAATAAGCCCTATCATAACAAAAACCTCTTAAAAGGTAAAGTGTGACGCAGTCCGAAAGTCCGCTTCCAAAATTAATGATATCGCTTGAGGTGACGCTGTCGCTGATAATACGCAGAAGTTTGTTTGAATGGAATCTTGTGTTTAAAGTTTTAATTTCCTGAAAAATTACAGCGCTTTTTTTAAAACAAAATACGTTGTGTTAAAAAAACTGCGTCACAAATGCCGGACCCAACGACGAAATAATTTTTCTGCACCTTCATTTTTTGCGCTGCAAAAATTTGACTTCCGTTTGTTATTGCGTAGATTGTTTAAGGTTTTTGTTGTGATATCAGTCGTTTTGGAAGTTTTCAGTTGTTGAAAAAATTTCTATTTTTTGAAAAAAAAATTCTCATCATCATCATCATCATCATCATCAAGCTTTATAGACCATTATTACCCTCCGGTGTGAGGTCTTTATGTCACAACCCCAGAATGGTGAACTATCGTCCTCCATGCCCTTCTATCGCCTGCCAAGGAGATGGTTTGTTCGCCCAGAGAAAGTCCCCTAACTTCTAAAGCTGATTTAATTGAATCTATAAACCTTCTCCTTGGTCTACCCCTTGGCCTAACACCCGGGACCTGTGCACCCAAGATCCTTTTCGGTAACCTGTTATTACCCATCCTTTGAACGTGCCCAAACCAACGTAGACGACTGGCCCTTGCTTCCTCTTCCACTGACGCAATCCCGAAGTTTTCCCTAATGTCGTCGTTCCTGATATGATTATCCCACTGCTCCCTCCTATTAACTTTCGCTATATTCCTAAGAACCCTCATATCAGAAACCTCCAGGCCATGCACTAGATATCCGCAATCCACCCAACTCTCACTACCATACAGAATCGTCGGCCGGAATATTGACCTGTGAATAGCTAACTTCGTTTCGCTACTTAATTCCTTCCTGTTGAACACGTGCGACCTCAACTGACTGGCCACCGCGTTTCCCATTTTCCTCCTTTCCTCAAATTCCCTAACCAACTTGCCATCCTCTGAAAAAATGGTTCCTAAGTACTTGAATTCAGAAACCTGCTCCAGCTCCTCCCCATTTAAATTGCAAAATTTCTCAGAAAAGAAAATTTTCTTAGAAAAAAAATTTCTCCGAAATAAATTGTCTTCGAAAAAATTTTTCTCCGAAAAAAATTTTTCTCCAAAAAAAAATTTCTCAGAAAAAAACTTTTCTCCAAAAAAATTTTTCTCCGAAAAAAATTGTTCTCTAACACCTTCGGCTACCATCGAAACACTTCGTATCACCTTCGGCTATCTTCGGAATACTTTGTGCCACCTTCGTCTTCCTCCGTGTCACCTTCGGCTACCTTCGGAACACTTCGTGTCACCAATTCTTCCCACTGATTCATATAACTTTCCTGAAGAAACCAACTGTCTAGGTATTCTTATACAGAATTTAGCAAAAAATCCAAGATGGCGTCACTTTGACAGTTGGCAGCCATTTTCTAATGATACCAAAAAATTCTCCTAATGAAACTTTATAACTTTCTAGAAGAAACGTCTCTCTAGGTAGTGTTATTCCGGAGCTAAAATTCGAAAACCGAAAAAGCATAAATGAAATTCCAAGATGACGCCGCTATAACAGATGGCAGCCATTTACTTATGATAAAACTCTATAACTTTGTAGAAGAAACCGTCTCTCTAAGTAGCGTCATTCCGGAGCTAAAATTCGAAAACCGTAGAAGCATAAACGAAAATCCAAGATGGTGCCGCTATGGCATCTGGCAGCCATTTTCTTATGATCCCAAAAAATTCTCCAGGTCAAACTCTATAACTTTCTAGAAGAAACCTACTCTCTAAGTGTTATCATTCCGGAGTTAAAATTCGAAAACCCAAAGAAGCCTAATTTATACCTAACAAAAATCCAAGATGGCGTCACTTTGGCAAATTTCTGAAAATCCCAAAAAATTCTCCTGATCAAACCGAAGAAACCAACTCTAAGTATTGTCATTCCGAAGCTAAAATTCGAAAACCAAAAAAAACCTAATTTATTGCTTGGGAAAATTCAAGATGGCGCCGGTTTGACTGTTGGCAGCCATTTTCTTAGGATCTCAAAAAATTCTCCTGACCAAACTCTATAACTTTGCAAAAGAAACCCACTCTCGAGCTATTGTCACTCTGAAGCTAAAATTCGAAAACTCCGAGCATTACCTAAAAAACCCTCAAAATTGACAACTTTTCCACATGCCACGGCTCTTTTATTTGGGGCCGAGACTGACGTTCCCTGAAAATTTCAGGAAGATCGGCTGTCTAGTTTTCGAGATCGAAAATTATTAATAGATAGAACATAGATAGATCTCTGATAGCGTTGTATCGCTTGGATTTTTTGACCAAATATTAGAGTGCACGAACTAAATAAAAGGGAATTTTACTTCCAATCTTTTATGAAGGGCACTATATAAGGGACGAAACAATGGACAAAATAAATGCTGATTTCGGCGTATCACGCCCTCACATACTAGAGTATGTGATTTCATCAGTACACCTATGTCATGACTATGTGTATATCAGCATACATAAAGGTAGAATGACTTATCATTCGAATTACCTTCGCTTAAATACACTTGTTTCTAAACAGTTTATTTGTTAATTTTGTTGAAGCCCAAGATTTCTTTTCGATAATTTTGTTTACTAGATTTTTTACTTCTAGCAACAATTTAACCATGATTTTTTGATACTGGATTCGCCACATCCAGCAATGGATTAGGTCTCTCACACCATAACGCTTAGTTCTATCTCTCACAAAGAACAGTTTAAAAGCATAGTTAGGCTTTTCTTGTTAGATAGACATAGATAGATAGACAGATCAGAAAAAAAAGTTTCCATAATGATGAGAACAATAGAAAAATTTATTCTCCATACAAAAGCGTCATTTTCAAACCTCGATATCTCAGCCAATTTTCAATCGATTTTGATGAGTGAGGGCTCGTTTGAAAGCTGCTGCGACGTGTTTTTTTTTAATAATTTGGAGAGGCAGGGAGGCGTGTAGAAAAACTCAAAAGTTCGCCAATATATGGCTCCTTGTCCCAAAGGTTTTTGTATGGAGTTTTTTGGGTTTGTGGACGTTTTTTTTGGGGTGTGGGGACTGCGTCACGCCCTCCGCTACCGCTTCGGGCATGATATTAAACAGGCCTTGACCCTAAGCCCCTAAATTCGCCAGCAAACTATCTCAGAGATGGTAACTCTAGCTGTACTGTGTGGAGAGTGGGGGACCTCAAAGTTTGAAGGGTAGCGTTTTCTCGACGCCCATCATCAAAGTCTTCCTGGATGATAATGGGTTGATTAAGAAACCAGAGCCATAGTTACGGGGTAAGTCTAGAAACATTGCCCGAAAAATTGGAGTCGTCTGAACTTCTTCAAAACTTGAAGGATGTGGTTAAAAAATTTCCAAAATTATCCGAACATTCAAATTTTCATCTTTGAAAAATGTTATCCTTCAAGGAGCGGAATGCGCCTTAAAACTTGACTGTAAGCACTTGACTGTATTTCTCAAAAGTTCGTGGACATCTTGAATCAAAATCGCACTTTTGTGTTTTTGTATTATGCAAAATTTAAAAAACGGTATCACCCAAAACTAGTTTTAAAAAAAGAGACGGTATTTGCAGTCCCTAATCCTTTTATTCAAAACATATCAGAAACAAGGATTTTCTTTAGAAATTTAAGATTCATTTTTAATAAATTGGATGCGTGGTTTTGATTTAGTCTTTTATTTTTTTCGGGATTTCGACAACGAACAAGTCTTCTTCAGGGAAAAATGTAGTACACTATGATCGTTTAGTTTGTTCTATTAGCTTAAGTTTCTGTGTGAGTTCTGAAGTTTTTGGTTTTGATTCAGGACCACCGTGTCTCGTATGAATCGTGTACCCTAGCATGTGAAATTTGTGTAATAAGCTGGAAGCGCTGCTTCTAAATAATCTGAACCATTCAGAATTAGTTTTACTAATTTTTTTGATTTTTTCTATGTTATTAAAGATTTTTTTTTAGTTTTGAAGGATTTTCTTCGATTTTGAAGGATTTTCTTCGATTTTGAAGGATTTTCTTCGATTTTGAAGGATTTTCTTTGATTTTCAAAGATTTTTTTCAGTTTTCTAAAATTTTCTTATCTTCAAGGATTTTCTAAAAAATTAAAAGGATTTTTTCAAGGATTTTCTTATGGCTGCAAAAGGGTTTTTTATGTTTATCTGCCCCTCGGGTTTGAAAAATTCATTTTAGATCGGGTTCGGTTCGGTTCTCTCCTCTAGGTCGGTTCAAACCTTTTTTTTCAAGTTTCGGGCTTTTTGAGGGATTAAAGGTTTTTTACGCCGTTGCTTCGGACGGGTGTTTCAATACAACTTCCAATCCAATCCATATATGCAATTACGTCCACAATGAATAGAGAGTTAAAGCAACATTTGAGTCTTCTTGCCTTGTTGTCTTGTCTTCTGAGTCTTGTTTGTAACATCTGTGCTGATGCGTACGGGTCCCTTGCATGTGTTCTTTTTTTTATTTTCAAGCCTCGTTAAAAGCATTCAATTCTATTTTTTCGCTAACGCTTTAATAAGTTTTCAATGGCAACTAAATATAAAGCAAAAAACAGTTTCATAAATTGAATTTCGTCTATCTACAAACAAAGGCTTCATTACGAATAATTGTGCAAATGTTTGTTGGTGAAGGAAATATCTGAAAACTGCTGAGTTCTTGCTTTAATTCTGGTCACCATGAAATTTAGAGCACATAATGTATACGGATGTGGAGTTAGGTAACAAAGCCGGCATATACTTGCGATTGCAACAATAACATACCCTACAAGAGAAGTTTGTGGCAGAGATGTAATGTTAAACATTGCGATAAGACATGTTCGTTTTATGTGGTGAAACTTTTGTGAAGCGAGCATTGCCAGGAAATTATTATAAAATTGAGAGAAATGTGGAAATATATTTGCATGGCATGCAAATAGAATTGCGGAAAACCGCATGACCAGTAAGTATAATTGAAAACCCGATTTTCATATCAAAGTTCGGGGGGATGTGACTGTTTTTAGAACCCTATGAAGTATACTGATGTTGTGATGATGTGGGAAATATTTCGCGGATATGTATGTGTTATGTTTTACATGATAGATGCCGAATAAACAAAAAAAAAAACATATGCTGCGCGGATCCATACAGCCCACGTATTTCTTCACAAGGAATGCCGATGAGTATACTAAAAAAATGTCTATGCAACGCTGTTGTGAAAAGGGAACCTTTTCATGCATCGTTTCGGTGACGTGAGAGAGGTCTTTTTATAACTGGTCTTACTTTTTATCACTAGTGATAAAAAGTAACTTTTTATCACTCATTTGGGCGCTAAAAAGTTCATTCTAAATTTCACGTTTCACAAGTTGTTGCATTATTAGAACTGATAGGTCTTTACTAATCAAGTATTTTATTTGAACTGAATAATTGTTTACAATTTTATTTTTATAAAGAATCGTAAGTACAAGCCTCAATTCTAGCACAATAATAATAACAACACATCCCACAAATTTTTTTTTTTTATATTGAAAAACAATCATTATTAACATCTCCAATCATCATCGTCATTATCTTTCTTCTTTATCGCTTTTATCATTTCCCATATTATGTCTAAATTGATTTACACTACGAATTGTCCTCGCCATCGGTTGATTGTTACTATAATCATTTTTATATACTCCTTCAAAAAGCAGCTTCTTTCCCCTAAACAAGTATCTCAGATTCACTTTTACTAGTCGTCTGTCTATACTCGCATCCTTTAGGTTTCCGTTGTATAAGTCGTATCCCGTCATCGCCGTTGCTATATTCCTGCGTGTTGATAATTTGTCCAAGCCCAATTTCTCACATCTCGCTTCATATGGTGGCAGAACAAATGGTGGAATCCTGAATTACAAACTGCTTTTGTATTGACTCAATATCACTACAATAAATCTCTGCACTTGGATCCCAGATCGCCGACACGAATTCCAGTTTCGACCGGAGGTGTGACGTATACAGAACTTTTAATGCCCGTATCCCAAATTGACCTTTTGAAATCCACATAATGTACCCCATTGACTGTCGCGCTCGCATTGTTATTTGTTCGATGTGTGACACATACGTTCTGTTAACGTCTCTTAGGAGGCCAAGATCTCGGATTTCACTTTCTCGTTCGATTACGTGTTCCCCGTGTTACGTGTTATTTGATTTTGGATTTTATGTAATTGGAAGAAATGATCCCAAAAACTACACCTGCTACGATCTCGGCTCAATAAAAAAGACATCTAATAAAATAAAGTCTAAAGTGATCCACCTTCTATTTTCTGGCGACGTAGGCAGTGGTCATTTTCGTTTGCTGATTCAATGCAAAGGATCACACCATAAAGACCTTTCTCCAGGAAGTTACATTCTCCTTGAACGTCACACATCTTCGGGGATAACGACCATAGCTCCAGTAAGCTTTTGCGACTCAAATGTAGACCCATTTTATGAATCAGAACAACGTGATGCCACTTCCGCACTGGATACATCATTCGAAGACTTTATAATTCTACTTGCACAATGTAAAGGGAACATCAGAGTACTAAAAAGAATTCCAAGAGGGGATCGAATCATGGCTGCAAACAAGTTGTGCAACTGCATTGAGAATTCCGTAAGCAATCCGAACTCGGCGACTGATTGGAAACAACTTCTCACCTTCGCATATTCTTCGTTACGGGTCCCGGAGAAAGGCAATAATATGTCTCTAGCATCACTGGTGAAGAGAAATCTTGAAAACGCAGAGGTCAAATTATCTAAGCAACAAAAGAAAACAACCTCATTCGCATTATCTGAACGGGTTGAACGCAAAATCGCCGAGGGAGACATCAAAGGCGCTGTCAGAATTTTATCGTCCACGGAGACGTTAGCGCCTCAAAACGTAACCAGTTTTGAACAACTTAAACTGAAACACCCGCCACCATCAAGAGATTCCCCAATCTCAATTTCCCCAATTGTCAGGAATTGTTCTGACCTAAATTGAATGAAATCAACTTAGCCGTTGCCTATTTATCGGCCTATAAATAGAGTCAAAATGTATGAATAAAGAGCATTCAGAACGAGGAGTTCACGGGGACAACATCCCCAAGCGAATCGTTTTCTTTGTAGAAAAGTGTTCTACAACCAGCGCTTGCGAGCTGGGGTGCATAACCCACTGGTTGTTGAACACTTAGTAGAACGTGTAGAAGTTGGAAAATATGTTCAATTAATTGAACATGAAAGTAGAGATAGAAAGTAGAAGTTGTAACAAGTGGCGCAGACGGTAAAAAGCTATTTTAGTAAAAATAGCATTCGCTACAATATTAAAGTTACTGGTTCCTGCGGGTTATAGACAATATCTACACAGTAACTTTATTGTTAAGATTTGAAACGGCCTGGGTGGTTTGAACTTTTCAAGTTGTCCAAAAGATCCTCCTAGGTTGTATAAAAATTTTTTCAAGATCGTATGACAGACGATTGCATGTAGTGGATGATTAGATTTTACTGGGAATTTTAATTTTTGGTGGGGGAACAGTTTTACCGAAACTTTAAATTTGTTTAGGGTCTATAAAAGGTTGGGTAAAGTTCTCCGTTGTAGGTGCTGTTGCTGAACTTAGATGAGCATAGGTTTGACAAAGGTTTATGGGATTAGCACGTTGACAATTTTTTTCAGAGATAGAACGTTTTGTCCTGATTTTACGTAAATTTACATTAGCTCATGTAAAATTTGTGGAATATTGGGGTGAATTGTTTTATTTCTGAAAAATTTTGGGAAATCTACGTTGAATGTAAATGGAGTTGAGTTTCGTAAAATCGATCATACGTAAGTCACAGTAGCGAGCTGTTGAAGACAGTAACATATACATATGGGATGGCCTGTTGCTGATATGGAAAATGGTTTGTTAGCACTGGATCTGTTGGTCGTATCGTACGAAATTAGTAAGTCCTGGTCATTTTGTGAAGTGACTCAAAAAATTGGTCGACCATAGCTGTTAATTTGACAAAATTGTACGTTGCTGTGGAAATTGGTTTATCAGCACTGGATCAGTATCGTACCATAATCATTGATCATAGTTATTTGGTTGAGTTAATAGAAAGTGATTGGTCGCTGGTGTCCTTTTCAGACAAATCGTACATTGCTTTGGAAATTGTTCAGATCATACGTTGATATGGAAACTGGTTTTTGTGACTGCAATTTTGTATCGAATAAAATTGGTTGGCTTTTTAAGAACAAAGTCGCTTGTATGGATCAGTTTGTTGTACAGACGATGGTTAAGAAAAGTCGATGGTTCGAGAAATGTGGTTTAAGTGAACTCAACAGTCAAGAGGACGATGTTCAAGTGAAGTTAATGGTCAAGTGAAGTCAATGGTCAAGTGAAGTCGATGGTAAAAAGGACGATGATTAAGAAAAGTCGATGGTTCGAGAAATGTGGCTTAAGTGAACTCAACAGTCAAGAGGACGATGTTCAAGTGAAGTCAATGGTCAAGTAAAGTCAATGGTTAAGTAAAGTCAATGGTCAAGTGAAGTCAATGGTCAAGTGAAGTCAAATGGTCAAGTGAAGTCAATGGTCAAGTGAAGTCGATGGTAAAAAGGACGATTGTTAAGAAAAGTCGATGGTTCGAGAAATGTGGTTTAAGTGAACTCAACAGTCAAGAGGACGATGTTCAAGTGAAGTCAATGATCAAGTGAAGTCAATGGTCAAGTGAAGTCAATGGTCAAGTGAAGTCAACGGTCAAGTGAAGTCAATGGTCAAATGAAGTCAATGGTCAAGTGAAGTCAATGGTCAAGTGAAGTCAATGGTCAAGTGAAGTCAATGGTCAAGTGAAGTCAATGGTCAAGTGAAGTCAATGGTCAAGTGAAGTCGATGGTAAAAAGGACGATTGTTCAGAAAAGTCGATGGTTCGAGAAATGTGGTTTAAGTGAACTCAAAAGTCAAGAGGAAGATGTTCAAGTGAAGTCAATGGTCAAGTGAAGTCAAATGGTCAAGTGAAGTCAATGGTCAAGTGAAGTCGATGGTAAAAAGGACGATTGTTAAGAAAAGTCGATAGTTCGAGAAATGTGGTTTAAGTGAACTCAACAGTCAAGAGGACGATGTTCAAGTGAAGTCAATGGTCAAGTGAAGTCGATGGTAAAAAGGACGATGGCTAAGAAAAGTCGATGGTTCGAGAAATGTGGTTTAAGTGAACTCAACAGTCAAGAGGAAGATGGTCAAGTAAAGTCAATGGCCAAGTGAAGTCGATGGTAAAAAGGACGATGGGCAAGAGAAGTCGATGGTTTAGTGAACTCGTTCGTCAAGTGAAATCGAAGGGAAAGTTTCGTCATTTTATCTGGTACCAACTGAAGAGAAAGATTGCTCCATTTGTGTGGCAGTAATTGAATAAAATTTTGTTCAATTGGTTTGACATTCGTGAAGCAGCAATTGAAGAGAAAGATTGCTCAATTGGTCTGGCGAGAAAGATTGCTAAATTGGAGAAAAAGTCATTTGGTGCAGCAGCTATTAAAGGAAAGTTCGGTCAATTGGTCTCTCATGCTTTATTGAATTGAAAAGTTGGTCAATTTGTCTGGCATTCGTGTAGCAGCAATTGAAGTTAAAAGTTGGAAACCTTGAAAAATGCAGCGAGGCAGTGATGGCCCAACATCAGTGAATCAAAGTGATTTCAAGCATGAAAAGTCCAGCCGCAGCGGGGCTGTTTCCGAGTTGGTGGCATTTTATGGTTGACCTTAATAATAGTGGATATTATTTAAGGTCAAAGTGGGAGTATGTCAGGAATTGTTCTGACCTAAAACAGACCCAAGTGAAATAACTGATGAAATTATAAAGAATCAAGCAGCCATTTGAAATGATGAATTTGAAAAGCAAGCGCTGAAATTTCAAAATTTGTATTTGTTCTGTGTCTGCGCTGATATACACATTGTCCTGCAAGACTGATGAAATCACATACTTTGTTTGGTATGTGAGGGCGTGATACGCCGAAATCAGCATGTTTTGTTTTGTTTCGTTAGATTGTCTTTCCTTAAACGATTGAAGTAAGGTAGCGGCCTTTAATCCGTTGTTGAAATCGCGGTCGAGAGTTTTTCTCGTAGCGCAATGGTTTCAAAAAACGTGAAAGATTGTACTCCAAGGCATATGTTGACTACTTTGTGGTCTATTACCATGGGAGTTTATAAAAAGTCTGTCTATCAGCTTTTTCATTCTTTTCACTCTGTGAGCATTGAAAGCAAGTTTGCGTACTTTATTACGTAGTGGTGCGGTTCGCCGAGGAAGCCAAAAACATCTGGAGTTAATACCATCTAAGATGGAACTTCCAGATTTGTGCAGTCCAGTGACGATTTTCATTTTTTAATGTAAATGGTCAAGAAATGAACCATCTCACAATCTGCCGCATCTGTACTTCCAAAAATATTAACAAAAATGAAGAGTTTTGTTAATAGATTGCGGAAGTTTTTCAGTGTATAAAAGCAGCGCTGAAAGTTCAAAATTTGTATTTGTTCTGTGTCTGCGCTGATATACACATTGTCCTGCAAGACATAGGTGTACTGATGAAATCACATACTTTGTTTGGTATGTGAGGGCGTGATACGCCGAAATCAGCATGTTTTGTTTTGTTTCGTTAGATTGTCTTTCCTTAAACAAAATTAAAAGTTTTTAACCAGTTTTGTGACTAAACACGAGTTGGAAATCTGAAACCTTTTTGTAAACTGGAGTTAAATTCTACCAGATAGCCGTTTTAAATTAATTTCGCAGATTAAAGAAAACTGATTCTCATTTTTCAGTTGTTATTAGATCGACATAATCTGACTTGATATTCAGTTTCAGTTCGAAAAGTTTTTATCTGGATGTCGTTATAAAAATGCGATGTGAAGTTATAATCAAAAGCTGGAAAAGTGCAATCAGATTTCATCAAGATTATGTATGGAGCATCACTTTGCGCATTGGACAAGAAAAGCGGTGGTGTTCGACCAATTGCAATCGGTAACACATTCCGCCGCCTTACTTCAAACTTGGCTGTTTCATCCGTCCCTTCACCAATGGCTGGAAAATTTGCTCCCATACAAATTGGTTTCGGCATGAACGGCGGTTGTGAAGCTGCAGCACACGCCACGAGGACCTTTATTAAGAACAACTCACACAGAAAGGTAGTTGTTGTGAAAATCGATTTCCGTAATGCCTTTAACGAGGTTGACCGAGATGTTTTTTTGAACGAAATGAAAATACACTGCCCATCAATTTTCCCGTATTTATGGCAATGTTATTCGTCGCCCTCACTTTTGTTCTATGGGAACTACATACTATGGTCACAGAATGGAGCACAACAGGGAGACCCATGTGGCCCGTTAATTTTCAGCTCGGCAATCCAATTTGTGATCAATGCCCTAATATCAGAATTTGTGGTATTCTATCTGGACGACGGAACCTTTGCAGGCGAATATGAAAGCGTCTTACAGGACTTCAAAACGGTTAAAGAAGAATGTGCCAAAATCGGGCTACATATAAACCCTACAAAATGTGAGCTTTACTTCTGTTCAGAAGTTGATCGTGAGATAGTTCTAAAAGTCCGGGACATAGCTTTGCCGGCTTTTCTGTCGTCAGTGAACGCAGTTTCTTCACTTGTTAGTACCATGTTAAATCAACCTTCACTGCAAACTGAGGAAATTGCCGAATATCGCGACAGTTTAAAGTTGTGGAATGATTTACATCCGGATTCAGTGCAACCAGAAACGCCATCTCTTCAGATAGTGGCTACCAACCTGCTAAACAGTGTAAAATTTGATGACAAAGAGGAAATAGCAAGGTTCCTAGCCTTTCGCAGACCCGAGTCAGGTGTTTGGTTGCATGCATTGCCCTCGAAAACAATACTTACGCTGTTGGACAATAACTCCTTCCGTATAACCATCGGTCTACGACTGGGACTTGATATTTGTGCGTCTCACACTTGCTTCTGTGGATCGCGAGTGGACACAAAAGGTCGTCACGGCTTAAAGTATCGGAAAAGTGCTGGTCGTCACGCGAGACATGCGGAAATCAATAACATAAGCAAACGGGCACTAGTGTCAGCGGATGTTCCTGCTTTATTGGAGCCTGTAGGACTATCGAGGGAAGACGGCAAAAGGGTTGACGGAATGACGCTAATCCCGTGGGTGAGAGGTAGTAGTTTGATTTGGGACGCAACCAGAGCCGTAGCCAGACTGATATTGCAGGGGTGGCGCGCGCCCCCAAAGTTCACCAGTGCTATAAAAGTAAATAAGCTGTATCTATCGTATATGACAATGGAAAACTTTTATAAGGTGTTGTGAAGATTTCTGTCCGAAGTTTAACATTCGCACAAAGCAGTTGAACGTAGAAGCGTCTTGATATAAATTTTACTAAAATTGTTGATTTCTGAGCTTTCTATAATATTTTAAGTCGCGAGCGGAGCGAGCGATATTTTTTGGCTTTCATGGTTAGGCCATTTCAATATTTTGGCATCAGATTAAGCCCAAAATACCTGTATTACCCGACTAGCGTAACATGAGACTTACAGACTTTCACAGTTTGGCTTGAATGTATGTAAATGTAGCTAAATTGTTGTGTGTTTCAACGGACTAATTCTAGTGACTTTTTCGTACAAACATACGTTTTCGAAAAAGTGAGTCTACAATTCTCTTCCAAAATACGTTACCTGAAAGCACCAATTATATTCTTTCAAGGCTTACGGATTAACGAGATTGATTTTTGTTTTTATTTGTTGAAGCGTTTCATTTAAGAAATATTTAGCCGCGCAGCGAAAATTTTTTTTATTTAATTATTCTAATATTTAATTCTATTTAATTATTGTCTAGCTCTTGTATTTCAATCTGAATATATGTGAAAAGTTAGCTAAGAAAATCTCTTGAGAAGGTTGCAATATTTCTAAAGGGGGCGCAAACATTTCTAGAGGGGGCGAAGCCCCCTCTGCGCCCCCCCCCTGGCTACGGCCCTGGACGCAACCTGTACGGATATTTTGCGCCCAGCAACCTAAGGCTGAGTACTCGTCAAGCAGGGGATGCGGCAGAGGAAAAAGCAAAACAGAAAGTTAGAAAATATCAATCTCTTATAAACCAAAATTATTTATTCGTCCCCTTCGCTGTTGAAACATTGGGTCCGTGGAGCAGAGACGCAATTAAATTTTTCGACGATATAAGCAATATGTTGGTGACGAAGACGAATGAGGCGCGCTCAAAAAATTTCCTTAAACAGAGAATAAGCATGGCAATTCAGAGAGGTAACGCGGCCGCTGTTATGGGTACTTTCCGAACTAGTGACAAATTAGATGAAATCTCTTATTTATTGTGATAATTTTTTACGTAATTTCATGTAAAACCAAACAAAAATCTTGTACAAATGCTGAATAAATTATTTTGAATTTCTACGATAAGATGATATTGATACAACTACTTTGATTATCCCAATATGCATAAAGTCTTGTATGAAACACGTTGCGAAATTGGTTCTTTTTGGCACACGATGTGGTTATCCAACTCGCTTCACTCGTTTGATAACTTCACATCTAGTGACAAAAACAACCCATTTCGCAACTAGTTGCATAAATAACTATTAAATTAGTGATTATAGCCGTATTAAATTGTATATTGGAAACTAGTAAATACTCCCGCGGGCTATGCGGGCATGAACATTCTAGTCGTAGGTTTGTTTCTTAAGTTTCCTACACTAAAATGTAAGTACATCTGTAAAGTCTGTAAAGTTTGATGTAGACGAATAAGAAATAAAATTCAGTAATATTTTTGAAGCTGGCATAAGTTTATTCAAATCTGGTTTTCCACCGTACTACCTATTCTCCCGTACTACCGTATCCTCCGTACCACCGCTTTCTATCTACTACTATTTTCCCCGTATTACCATTACTCCTCCCAACACACTTCTACTTACCAAATTTTGAGACTTTGTCAAAGAAACCGATGGTCCATCTCTTATACCTTCGCAGATACTTCGAAAACATTAGAATTAACCAATTTTTCAAGTGCTAATGCACATGCGTTGCTTTGTTGGGTACCCAGATGGACAATATACCAAACCCAACAACTTTCCCTTTGACACCAACCAGGTATCTCTTACAAAAAAAAATTGCAAAAAAAAATCCTGATTTTTCCCCTAAGTCCGTTCCTTATGCATATCCGCCATTTTGTCGGGTACAATGATACACAATAAACAAAACCCAACAACTTTCATTTGGACACCAAACAGATATCTCTTTAAAAAAAGGTTACAAAAATGATACCTTATTTTTCCCCCTAATTTCGTTCCTGATACATAACAGCCGTTTTGTCGGGTACTCTAATACACAATATACCAAACCCAAAAACTTTCCTTTTGACACCAAACAGATATCTCTTAACAAAATATTAGATTACAGTGGGGGTTGCGGAAGTAAGTCATTACATGAGGGATCAATTTTGTGAAATGAGCCAAACTCAAGAGGGTGTTTTTAAGCAAAAAGCTTTGAAAACAGTTTTTTGACGAGTTTGTATCCCGAGCCGAAGGCATGAGTTTGCGAGTGTCACGAAATGATCCAGAATGGATGACTTACTAAGCACCCACCACTGTATACTGTTTTAATCGGCGTCCCATCCGAAAACGCGTCATTACACGCAGATATACATGTGATGAGAAGTTTCCAGTGGGGGCCCTAACATACATGTAATGAATAATTTCCGTGGGGTGCACATAATGCATGTAATGACAAGTTTTCGGTGGGACATCGATTAAAAATAGTTATTTGTGTACCTGTTTTGGACGATTGCCTTTAGGCAATTTCGCTAGTTGCGAAATTACACATCAAGTGTGTATTGGGGTATAATTTAAAGATATTTTAACGTGTACCCACTCGGTAAGTTGATATAACCGGTGTGCGATGCGATAGGTAAATGGCTCATAACGTACGGTGTAGTCAGAGTAGTCGGTAAATCCTATGCGACGTGTTTGTTTTGATATAGTAAAAGTTTGTGATTCTCAAATTTCTTAAATTTGTGGTATTTTACGGAAACGAATGTCCTGCCTATGACATTACTCAATTCTCGGCAAAACATGTGTTCCCTAAGGCCGCCTATATGTATTCAATAAAGGTGAAAAACTGGAATTAAATCTCGATTCTAAACAAAAATTTAACCGACAGCTAAAGTCATTTCATAGAAACATGAATGAATTGGCACGCGACAACTTTGATTCGTTCGTAGAGTGAACATAACAAAATTTGAGACTTGAATTGATTTTTATGAAATAAGATGTTTTGTAGATTTCAACTTACCTTGTGGGTACACGTTAAAACATAGTATAGAGAAACACTGTGTATGAGTACTATTACAAGTGTGCGTTACGGTAACTCGCCCCTCCGAGGCTCGTTGCCGTAAACATCGCACACCTGTAATATTACTCATAACAGTGTTCCTCTGTAATATACTATTGCTGTATGTGCGACAGCGTGTTGGTGCATATGCCGCGAAAGTATTTTTAATCTACATAGTAATGCAAATGCACACACCAATATACTCTCGCTGATACAGCAAGAAGTATTTTCATGCGCGTGCCCTTTTTCAACACGACATAATATTATTATTTGAACACTCATGCATACTCGCGCATGCGTCAAATCTTGCATATTCTTCCATATAATAGTACATTTCAATATACCCCAATACACACGAGATGTATACGTACAGTCAAGGTTGTGCTCGCTAGTCATTTTTTTTAGCGACGCTAACGCTAACGCTAGTTTCAAAAAATACTAGCGTCGCTAACTGATTCGCTAGTCTAAAGAAAAACTAGCGCGCTAGTAGCGGCCGCTACTAGCGGTCGCTAATTTTCCGCTAAATTAAATTGTAACTTTAAAGAAAAAAAATATAGATTTTCTGCTCACTAAAAAATGCGAGAGGATTATCCGATCTAAATCTTGATTTATTTTTCTTATAATAAATATAAAATGAATTTATTTTGCTCTCATTGTCGATGAGAATAGATTCGATTTCAAAATGAGTTGAGCCTCAAAGTTTTCGTTGCACTACCGCGGCACTACCGTTATTTGTGGTGTTGTACTTTATAAATAAACGTCCGATTTGAGGATAGTCCTTGAAAGAACTCATTTTGGTATTGTCGTAAGACATATAATTATTCAGAAGCACTTCTGCTTTACAAAGCGATGGACTAGATAAACCGACCTGAGAATCCTTTATCTGATTAGCCGAAATGTCTTGAAATGTTGAATATCAGAACGATCCTTTTCTGGTTCTTCCTTCGAGTCGTTGCAGATCGATTTGTCCATTGAATCTTTCCTTAAATTTTGTTTCTATTTTTTCATCAAAAGATTTAGTACCGAAATTCATATATTTTAGTCCATAAAACTAGCGAATGCGTTAGCGACTAGCGAAAACGTTTCGCTAAAGCAGTTTTAGCGAGCGCTAGTTGCTACTAGCGAGATGTTTGCAATGTTAGCATCGCTATTAGCGGCGCTAGTAGCGACGCTAGTGACTAGCGACGCTAACCCAA
>CM055404.1:64420671-64431878 GCA_029228625.1 Pseudolycoriella hygida | reverse complement strand
TGGCAGTATGAAAGTTGCTTCCTAATGAAAACTTAAGTAAAACACAACTGGTTTGGTATGAGTTTCACAAAGAACTAATTTATTCAAATTACAACGTCATTATACAAGGCGACTTGATCAGGGTAACTTGATCTTAATCAAATTGAAACCCTTACACCCGCCCTCAATTTGATAACCATAAAAAATTAATATTCAAAATTGAATTGGAATTTCCTCCTCATCAGATTTGGTCATAGCAGCGTTGGTTGTTTCACGTGTACATTTGCATTGATGATTATTATTCTTATAATGCTCTTTTCGTCCACATTTAAAGCAAGTGACATCTTTCCTCGAAATTGTTGCAAATGCTGATGAAGAAACTTTATGTTTTTGCCCATTAGTACTGATAAATTTGATATTGACACCAAGTAAACGACGATCCTTGACGAAATCCAATGTAAGTTTATCCAGTGATAAAGTTTCCAGAGCTGTTGACACAGATTCAAAACTTTTCGGAAGTGACAGGAGTAATTGACAGACTACATCCTCAGCCTCGGTTTTAGCGCCGGTGGTCTTCAAATCCCTTATCAATTTATCAAATTACAACAAATGACTTTCCAGATCAGCTCCAGCTTCCATTTTGTACGTAAGGAGCTCTCGACGTAAAAACATTCTATTTGAAATGCCTTTACGTTCAAATACTTCGCCAAGTGTTGACCAAACTTCCCTTGGATTCTTACTATCCTTGACATATTGCAAGTTTTTATTATTTCGTATGGTATTAAGAGTGAATTTGCCAGAACTTCGCACGGTCATGATCCATCTCTCTGCTTGTCGCGGAATTTCGATCTCTATGGCTTATTCAATTCTTCTTTCCAATAGAAGACTTTCGTAGAAGAACAGTTTTTTTTTCAAAAAATGATTTTGTAGTTTTGAACTCTCCGAAAAATGGTCTGCACAGAGGTCAAAAAAATAGTTTTCGATGAATATCTTGGACAAGACCAAATCGATTCCAGGCAAATTATGTACGATTAAGTAGTCCAATGATACAAAGCTTTTGGCTGTGGCAACACTCCTGACAAGTGCAAGTAGCTGACTACAGAAGTCAAAAACGTCGAAAAAATTGTCATTTTCAAAGAGTCGTGGAAGGGTCGGTACCCAATTTTTTCCCAAACCCAAAGCGGGAGGCTGTAGCCATTGCCCTTAGCTTTCAATTGAATGTCTAAGTAGAACTTTGTGACGCGTAGAAAAAAATGGAGTTGATTTAAGTAAAAATTTTGAAAAAATTGAAAATCCGTAACTTTTTGTATCTTTAACTTTACGTACCTCCACAACTGGAATAAAGAATTTAACCCAAATGAAAATGGAGTTCCTATGTTGTCTGAAAAACAGAAATTTTAAAAAAGGAAAAATGTTTGGAAGTGGAAATTCCAAATTGTTCACGAAAAACTCATATTCGAGGTACCTTTTTTGGTTCTTAGTGTAACAAACTCGTCCAGAATTTTCACTAATTATGCTAGTTTCACTTCTAGACGCGTTGCCTTTCAGGTAAAGACCTTATTTGTTGCAATTCATTTGGAAACCACACATTTAACGTCATATAATTATAAGGCCTCCAGTTACTACAAAGAACTACAAAATAATTTTTTGAAAAAAAACTGTTCTTCTACGAAAGTCTTCTATTGAAATGAAGAATCGAATAAGCCATAGAGATCAAAATTCTGCGACACGTTGGATTCGTGTTTCATACAAGCCGTGCGAAGTTCTGGCAAATTCACTCTTAAGTGAACATCGTTTACAATATAGCATCATCACATAAGTTTGAATTTGCACAAAAAGCCAATTCAGTATTGTTGTCACAGATTCTCGTTTTAGGTTTACGTCCATTAGTTGTAGCCATTGCACAGCGTATGGTGTTAACCCACCAGCGAATTTCCTAGATGGGCATTCGTTCACAATGTGATTTATAGTCTGTGCTACATTGGAACAGTCACATTTTGGTGTGTTGTTTGGGTTCCATTTGTGGAGCATATACGCACAGTGACCATGGCCAATTCTGATTCTATTTAGTTGGCACCAGGTTTTTCGCCCAGCATTCATACCACCCACTTTCCCCGTCGGGTCGCTCACTAGGTAATTGTTGCGCAGTTTTTCTGATTCCCAGGATTCTCTCCATTTCTCCTTTGCATCGAAACCGTGAAGTTGTGCGCTTCTGAAAAAAGACTCTGTCCAAATAGGTTTCCATGACTTCAGCCTTGGAACGAGAGGAGGGGAGATGAGGTCTTGATGAATTGGGAGCGTTTCATTGCCCACAATTTTCATCCATTCTCTGGCTAGAGCGGCTTCGCGACGAATATCAGATGGCGTGATGTTTGCTAGCACAGAAAGCCACGACAGCGGGGTCGATTTCAACGTCTCTGGTTACAGCACGGAGACTGGCATTTATTTGTGTATCCACTTTGTTCGTGTGTGAGTTTCTTGGCCAGACCGGACAGCAATATTCGGCAGTTGAGTATACCAATGATAGCGTGGCTGTGCGGAGTGTGTTTGCATCGCATCCCCATGTTGACCCAGCGAGCTTTTGAACGATATTGTTCCTGGATTTCAATTTTTGGGCAACTTTTTCCAGATGTGGTTTATATTCCAAGTAATTGTCTCCGATACGTTGAATCAACATCGAATGGCATTTGCTTTCCCTTTTCTCCAGCGCTTCAATTTTCTTCTCGTGCTGCTACTGTTTCTCCATCGACTTCCATAACTTCATCGAATTCCTCTTTATTTTTTGTTAAGAAACCGTGAATACTATATTCTTTTAGAGTTGTTTCGGTCCGAACTTTCAAATTATTAACCAGCTGTATACTCAACACCGACTTCCTTCGAACAAATTTACTGCTTCAAGAAGGCGCCATACAGCTTAATCCGTGACGAGCTTGCTAAGATTGATTTCGATATTCTATTCGATGGAAAAAATGTAGATGACATGCTCAAAGCTCTATATGACATATGCCATGAAATTTTTGATAATTTCATTCCCAAAGCTTCACTCCGCACGACGAATCATCCCCCGTGGTTTGATGGTAAATTAACTAATCTTAAGAATAGAAGAAATCGAGAATATAATAGATTCCTCAATAAATCCGCTAAAAACCCAATGAACAAAGATATGTCTTCGTTTATAGCCGCTAAGGAGGAATTTGAAAAATTCCGCGACGAACTTTACAACGCCTTCGTTCGTAATCTGGCATCTATCATAAACAACCGAGAAAGTTCTGGAATTACATTAACTCAAAATATAAGAGAAGTAGCCTTCCGGGAAAGATGTCTTATGGCAATGAAAATGCAACGAACGACGCTGAGAAAGCTAACTTGTTCGCCAGATATTTTTCTTCTGTGTATAAAAAACACCCTAATGACGCTGATGATGATGCAAAGTTGCTTTCTTTTATTAACTCACGGAATGACGCTGGTTTCTCTAACATTGTGATAACAAAGGATATCGTGACGAAAACTCTGATGAGTATGGACTTAAGCAAAGGGATTAGTCCAGATAAAATGGCACCGCTATTTCTCCGTGAATGCGCCGAAGCATTATCAGTGCCACTTTCAACGATCTACTCGAGATCTCTGTTAGAATGCCATTATCCCACCCTCTGGAAAACAGGTCACGTGACTCCAGTCTTCAAATCTGGCAAGAAGACGGATATCACCAATTACAGGGGTGTTTGTATTTCTCCAAAGTTTACGAAGGTGTTCGAAATGATAATTTTTGACCAATTGAAGTACAACATCTTTCCACAGTCATCATTATCCCAACACGGCTTCTTTCCTGGCAGAAGAGTTGAATCCAATTTGATGGAATTATCGATCATGGTACATGAATCATTTGACAACAACGAGCAAACTGACTTATTTCTCGCCGATATTCATAAAGCCTTCGACGTTATACGATCTCCTAAACTGACGATGAGGCTATCTTCCGACAAGTACCGAATCTGCAACTGAGTCGTGTTATGGTTCCGTTCGTTTTTCAAAGGAAGGAAGCAAAGGGTTAAGATTAACTCCACCAAATCAGATTTGATAGATGTTCTATCTGGAATCGGTCAAGGATCGATATTAGGTCCATTGATGTTTCTGGTGTTCTTCGACGACTCTGATTGCCCTTCTGGTCCAACAAGAAACATCAACCTGGCTGATGATAAGAAAATCGTTCATAACAGCATCACCACCATCGAAGACACACATTACATGCAAGATTCAATAAACAATTTTATTAAATGGTGCTCTGATAATGACTTTGAGCTAAATACTGACAAATGTAAAATAATCACCCTATCTCGAAAGCGCTCGCCTATATTAGCGGAGTGAGCCACATGAACGGCAAGACGATCAAACGTGTTCATAATGTGAAGGACATTGGTGTTACGTATGACAATAGTTATTCCTTTAATGAACACTGGGACCTGTCGATAAATAAAGCTAAGTCTATGCTTTCATTTGTTAAGCGTCAATGTTATGGACGTTTTAATTTGGACACAGCCACTATGCTTTACTCCGCCATAGTTCGCTCTCATCTGGAATTTGCCAGTACGATTTGGGCACCGCATCAAGCAGTTCACATCCAGTCGTTAGAAAGTATTCAAAGACAGTTCGTGTTGTACGCTAATCGCGATCGATTTGTCAGTGAAGACTAGTGATAGCTACCGTCTTCGCCCTTACATTGATAGGTGTGATGAACTCAATCTGAAATCTTTGCTGAGACGTAGAACCAATGCAGCACTTTTCTTCATTCACGATGTTTTGACTGGAAGAGTGAACTCTCGTTTCATTCGCGACAAGATTAATGGACCATCCATAAATTACGTACGCTTTTTTCAGTGCTGTCAGCAGATTTAGGGGGGTAGTTTGGGGGGGTCGGCCATACATTTGACGTCTTAAAAGTGAATATTTTTCAAGTTATGACAGCACTGAAAAAAGCGTACGTAATTTATGGATGGTCCCTAAGTTGGATGATGGCTCACGAGTTTTGCGAAAATCCTCTTTAATTAGAATCACGGGTTGTGTTAATCAGTACTCACAATTCTCGCCTTTCAACTTCGCATGCCGGCTATTAAACCTTGCTGCAAACCACGTAGATCCAACTCTTCCGTCTCGCGAGTTCAGAAATGAGGTCCATAAGCTCCATGACTCGGTCTTTGATAAATTTGGCATGGTTGGATAATGTGTTTATTTAGTGCTTTCTTTTCACTACTGCGTCATAAAAACGAAAGCACTCATCCGGTGATTGATTATTCTTAAATTTTTGAAGCTTTTAAAAAGTTACCGTTTTTTTTTTAATGCAGTTGACATGATGTTCTCTGACTTGGATGTTTGGCATCTTCTTAGACGCGATGGAGCATTTTTGACGAGCTATTTTAGGGGACACGTACGCAAGAAAATGTGATTTTTGGACTCCCCCCTCCCCCCTGTACGCATTCGTACGATTTGACCGAACCCCCCTCCTCACTTTGTACGTACGCAAAAAGACTAAAAATTTCAGATAAAAATAATTAATTTTGAAGCGATTTTGCATATTATTAACTTTGAACCGAACAAAATGTACAATAAACAATTATTACAATATACTATTTTTGACCTTGAACTTGAACTGGCTACACCAATGATGCTGTTATAAGGTTACTATAATTCTACATTTCATTTGTACTTTAATTTGGTGCATAGGTCACATGTTCTTTGGCACATTTTTGAATTAATATGGAATTTCAGAAAATAAATATAAAATTAGAGATAGAAAGAAAATTGTAAAAATAAAATTAGGACAGGTCTATTCTTCCTTGCGTCATTACAAATAAAATCAAACCGTTCGTATATTATTATAAGATAATGATAAGAGATCACAATCGTTTTAAGTATTCGATACGTTCGCACCTTGTGCATAGATTTTTTTTAAATTAATTTGTTGTACGTACTTTATGTACCAAACCTCTCCCCCCCCCCCCTGAAAGTTCCGTACGCAGCCGTACGCTTTCACTTACCCCCCTCCCCCCTCGCTGCGTATGTAATTAATGGACGACCCCTTAGTAATCTTTATTTTATATTTTTGACTATGCTGATTTATCAAATTTTATATTCAACTTTTCGACTTTTCAACTTGACGATGTTCTTTCAACAATTTTTATTTATTTATTTTTTAAATATTTTGACCTGAATTCATTTATATACTCGTTAATTATTTCACTTGATTTTGATTTTGTTTTTTTTTTTTTTTTTTTTGTTTTTTCGTTTAAGTTGCTTTATTTAATAAAACATAAGAATATCACAAACATTTCATTGAGCCAGTAGCCTTACATACAGTTTATAGGTATTTGATTTGACTTTATTAGGAATTGCCCGTCTTTTAAAAAAACGATTCAAAAAATATCTAGCAGTTCCAGCCTTTTTCAGTCTTATGGCGATATGATTATTGAAACGAGCATTAGACTGAAAATGCAAACCTAAGACCCGAACAGATTTAGCATGACGAATTCTGATTCCATTTAAAACAATTTTCATTTTTTTGGCATCCTTCCTGAGTCTTCGACTTGTGTCTCTACATTGGCCAACAATATTAATAAACTCAGTCTTGGATGCATTTAAAGCCATTTTCCACTCCCTAAAATAATTACATAGCTTAACAATGAAGACATTAAAAGTGGTTTGTATTAATTTAGGATTATTGTGAACACAATGGTAGGTGGTATCATCGGCAAACTGAGTGCAAACAAGTTTATCGCTTAGCGGCAAATCATAAATATAAAGATTAAACAAAGTAGGGCCAGAAACACTACCCTGAGGTACGCCAGCTGGCATGTCGAAGTCATCAGTAACAGAATCGTTAAGCCGAACCTTGAAACGGCGATTGGCCAGAAAGCTCTGAATTATTTTAATCAAAAATGGGTTTATACCCAATTTGCACATCTTGTGAATAAGACCCATATGCCATGTGACATCAAAAGCCGCCCTCTGATCAATGCACATCATGGAAGTGATGTACCCCCGATTTAGTCCATTATCAATATCAGATTGAATGCGAGCTAAAGCATGCTCCGTGGAATGATCGTAGAAATGATTTTGGTAAGCCTCTTCATGACGACCTTTTCATAAATTTTTGACAAACATGTCAATAGAGAAATAGGTCGCCAATTTGAGAGTATCGAAGCATCCTTGCCCGGTTTGGGAATAGGAGTGATGATGGCATTTTTCCAGACATCAGGGAAGTGACCACAAGCAATACAATGATTAAAGAAGGTGGTCAGAAATAAGACGTTCGCTGATGAGAAACGCTTTATTAGAGGAAAGGGCATTTCATCACAACCGGCAGATTTCTTATTGGGCCTGGATTCAATAACATCAAACATTTCCTCGGACGAAGTGAGTAAACCAGAGGAAGCAGCAGGCATAATCTCATTGATTGCAGCTAATTCGGCGTCAGTTTCTATATTTGGAAAAATGCCATCATCGAAACTAATACACGGTAACGAAGAGATAAATTGATTGTCAATAGTAGCCGGAAGAGTGTTCACTGATGTATTGTGAAAAGTAAGAGAATGGTTGGCCGCGAATAACTCGCCAAGCTTGTTTGCGATTTCCAAAGGTTCAGTGAAACAAGTGGTTTTGCTTGAGTCAGAGAAAAGCCCAGATGTCTGAGATGGTTTTGACCTAATTCCAGTGAATTTCCGAATGAATTTGTATGAATCGCGAACCGTATCTACGGAGTCATAAAGGTTACCAAAATAGCAGTTAGTGTCATGAGAAATAGAATTGGTGATCATATTTCGAAGCAAACGGATTTCAGTAGACAATTTTGAACGCATGTGAGTGGGGCCGTCTTTACCCAGATTAAAACGAGCACGCTGAAGACGTCGAGATCTACATTGTAGTGTGCGAGTTTCCAAAGATGGAATAAACTGTTGACGAATTTTTGTGGTTGTAGGAACATGTTTATTGACGGCATTAGTAAATACGCTCTCAATGGTGATAGCAGCATTGTCAAGAAATTTGGGAGTAACGTTGGTGTTAAGTGGGACATTAATTTTAGAAAAGCCATCAGATATTTCATTATTCATTGAGTCAAAATTGCATTGATGGAATAGTTTTCTTCGGCGTTGTTTATCAGCCGATGTTGGCCTTAAGTTGGCGAAAACAGAAATTGCGATGACAGCATGGTCCGAAAATGAAGGTAGGCAGTCAACACTAGACAACGGAAATGACAAATGCTGAGAAATAAATTTATCAATGAATGAACCATCTATAGAATGATAACATGTGGGTGCTGGAGGATTGTGAATGCTCATATTGAAATTGTTAGAGGAATTTAACAAGGCTACACTATAGGTATTGATAGAGTAATCGTCAAATTCGAAATGTCTGGCATTAAAGTCGCCACCAAAGATGACCGGTTGAGAGCCAGAAAACAATCTTGTGAAACAATCAGTAGGGTTAGATGATCCATGTGTAGCATAAACAGAGACAATGCGACACCAGGACCCAGATAGTTTGGCCTCGATAGAGGTAAAATTGATTTCACCAGTCGAGTAAGTGTAATTACGAAAACTTATGCCATTTCGTACAATAATTGCAGTGCCACCATAACCACGACGAACATCAGTGCGGACAATGCGATAATTTGGAATGAAAAGCTTAATATTAGAATCGAGTTTGGTTTCCTGCAGCAAATAAAATTCCGCCGAGAACGCTGCAATAAATTCATACAATAAATTCTTCCTAGTAGAGGAGGCAATTGAATCAACATTCAGCGAAATGAGTCTTAAGGGTCTTACGGTCGTTATTTTAATGAAGTAATTAAATCAGCAAGCAACTTAAGTGCTTGAACATGTTGGGGACCAATCGAAGAAATAATAGAACCGAAATCAAGATTCAACTCACCTGATTTCTTGTTGATATTATCCTTGTTTGCATTCTTTTTTACCTTTTTTACCTTAATTCCCTTAGCCTTTATTTTCTCATTCCCATTCCTATTAGAATTAGAACCCGATTTAGTGTTATTGCCCTTATAAGAAACAGCAGAATGTGGATTATTAGCCCGGGTTTCCGTTTCAATGTTGTTATGTCGTGCAATCGACGGAGCAGTGTTCACACGTGGATCATTTTTTTTATTATTTATTTTGGTAGCAGTACCCGTAGTATGAACATTTGAGGCAACTGGAGGCGATTTACGATTTCCATTATTGACGAACTTTTGATGAAGCTTGGTGAAATTAGATTGAAAATAACCACAAGCATTTTTTTTTTTTTTTTGATTTTGTTTCTTGTAATATTTGTTTTTGATCCTTTCTCTATGTTAAAGTTATTAATGTTAATCAAAAATTATAACGATTTCATGGTTTTTTAACGAGAGCTATGACAGCAGTCATAGCTACTCTTTTTCCATGTCAGCTAGAAAATAGTAGACAATAAAATTACTTATCATCATTAAAAATATTATTAATTAATTAATTAATTATTAATTATTAATTCTAAATTCTACATTGTCTTCTTCCATATCCGAACACAATTCCGGGGTTAACCACCACTCAATACAATCCCCTGCTGACTGCCAGAAAAAAATCCAGTGGTTGACTACCACAAACACAAATCCTGTGGTTGACTACCACAAACACAAATCCTGTGGCTGACTACCTTACTTACTTACTTAACCGGCCCTACAACCTCAGGTTGGCAAATGCTGCATCGCATCATCTGGATTTTGGTCTGCCTGCACTTCTTTTGCCTTCCGGTTTGGTGATAAAAAGTTTCTTCGGGATACGATTGTCGTCCAAGCCATCGTAGTCTATTTATTTTTGTTGTTCTAACTATGTCCGGCTCTCCATAAAGCTGCATAAGCTCATGATTGATGATAAGTTCATGTTTTCGTCATATACAGGTTCGAAGATTGTCCGCAGTACCTTTCTTTCGAACGTGAGCAGCGATTGTTCGTCTTTCTGAGTCATGCACCACGACTCCGACCCATACGTAACTATTGGTCTTATCACAGATTTGTACAGTGCGCATTTAGAGTTTCTGCTTACTGATTTGGACTTTAAAATTTTTATCAGGCTGTAATAACTCCGGTTGCCAAGAGTTATCCGTCTTTTGATTTCGTCCATGATTACGTTGTCAGAATTAAGCAGAGATCCAAGATATACGAACTTGTCTATTATCTTAAATGTGTGTGTGTCAATTGTTACGCTTTGGTCGTGTTGTCGATTCGATGGGGAGACAATCATGTATTCGGTCTTTGTGTCATTAACCTTCAACCCGAGGTCGGTACCTTTTCTGTCCAAAGCCGTCAACTTTTCCTTAACAGCTTCCATGTTTCGGCCCAAGATATCCAAGTCATCGGCGAAGCCCAGCAATTGACTGGATTTGCTGAAAATTGTGCTGCTGGTGTCGATGTCCATGGTTCTCACTGCTGCTTCAAGGATCAAATTAAAAAGCAGCGTCGCGAGCGGATGACCTTGACGTAGTCCTTCCTCAATGTCGAAAGCGTCTGACAATTTGCTTCGGATTCTTACTCGGCTGTTAGCTCCATCCATTGTCAACTTTGTTAGCGAGATTAGTTTTTTGGGAACCCCTAATTCCTCCATCACTCTTCATAACTTCCTCCTGTTGACACTGTCGTGTGCTGCCTTGAAGTCTACGAACAATTGGTGTATTTCCACGTTGTACTCCTTACACTTCTCCAAGATCTGTCTAATGCTAAACAGCTGGTCCGTTGTTGAACGACCTACACGAAAACCACCTTGATATTCACATACATAATGCGTTACCACCGTGCTTGAAAAGTTCTCCAGGTATGTTGTCGGTTCCTGGGGCTTTGAAATTTTTGAGCTTTAAAATTTCATGCTCCACTTCCTGTAGCGTTGGTTCTGCAATATGTGGCTGCGCGGTCTGAAATGGTAAGTTGTTGTTGGTGTCGTTTCGGTTCGGTGGTCTGTTCGGGTTCAGCAGTTCCTTAAAGTACTCCGCCCGTCGTCTGATGCACCTTTCCTCATCTGCTAAGACCAACCCATCCTTGTCCTTGCACAATAAAGGTTGTTGACTGTAACCTTTCCTCGATTCGTTTACTTTCCGGTAAAAATTCCGCGTCTCTTTTCGATTACCGAACCTTTCAATTTCGATTAAAACTTCCTTGTCATGTTGTCGCTTTTTTCTTCGGAATAGTTTTTTCTCAAAATTTCTCTTCGAACGGT
>CM055404.1:64387439-64411288 GCA_029228625.1 Pseudolycoriella hygida | reverse complement strand
TTTACGCTGCAAAAATTTAACATTCGTGTCTTTTTGTGAAGATTGTTTTGAGTTTTAAATTTTTGCGTGTGAAAACTGAAAGTGTTGAAAAATTATTACGCTGGTGGGTCTGGTATTTGTGACGCGATTTTTTGAACACAGGGTAACGTTGTCGTCAAGGAAATGTATGCGTATTTTCAGCGCAAGCGTCACCTCCACTGATATCATTATTTTGGAAGTAGACATTAGGGACTGCGTCACACTTTACCTCTTAAAAGGTTTTTGTTGTTTAGAATGAGTCGCAATATCAAAATTGACTAAAAATTTAAAAAAAGCTGATTCATAACTAAATAACTTTCACAGGTTAGGGTCTGTTGGGTTAATATCTCTTTTTTTCGAGTTTAACACAAAAATTCTATTGGTCAAAGCTAGGGATGTTTTCTTCCCAGCCGACAAAGTGACATTTTTGTACGAATATTTTCTATAAACTATATACTATACTACTACTATAAACTATAAGTTTGACACGGAGATCTTTTTTTCTTGTGTTCTATTGTCAACAGCCCCCAACATAACCCCCATAACGATAATTTTGATGGTGACAGTGATGACACGTATAAATACGTCCAAAACGGTCAAAGTTAGGCAACTTTACGGTACAAGGGGACGTTAATGTGATAAATCTTATAATTAATATCTTTTTTATATTTATTATTATACTGTCAATTATTAATATAAATATTAATATAATTAATTTCTTTTGTGAATTATAAGAAAAATGAAATTGGACATAGCTCTTTTTGACAAAACCCTCCTCAAATGTCCCCAAAGCTTCCGAAAAAGGTCATTGTTTTTAAAAATTTCAAAACATAATGCAAGTTTTTGTGCAGTAAATACCTTAATTAATGACTTCTATTTTATCATCGTATTTATTTCAAATATCAAATTATTGTAATTCAAGTATAACCTATCTACTCAGTTAAATGGATTTGAAATGTTTACGAGATATTAATAGCATCATTAATATAAAGATACGATTTATCCCCATCTTTGCGGCGAAATTATCATTGAAGTGAGTTTCGGTGTTGTTTTCTATTTTTTTTTTCGTTTGGTGTACAATTTATATGTAAATGACGAATATACATATATTTGTGATAACCAAAGTATGTTGAATAAATTCGACATAACTTTTATGATAAATAACATTTAAAGCTTGAAAATTGAACCGATAATCCATTATAGAATTGATTGATTTGAATATACATAATATACAACACACAGCACAACAAATTCGGTTTGGTATTCATCAAGAATTCATAAATTTGAGATGGTATTTCGAATTCGATGATTTTACATAAATTTCTTTCTTAAGTACACACTTTATGACTATACCCGGTTTCACAAATGGTGTGGAAGTAAATTCTCTATAAATTTTAATTAATTTATTTTCTGCTTTTTGTTTTTAGCATTTAAACATTTTTATGCAGATATAAGGCAAAGGATTATCTTTTTCATTTTGTAACCGATAGACACACCACTTTATTTTTGTTTTCTGAAAACGTACAATAACGTATATGGTTATACAGTTTTTCATGTGTCAGTTGCATGGAAAGGCGTGAATATATTTACATACTTCATATCAGAACCGAAAGTAAAAATGTCAATTTTGAGGGGCGAAAGTAAACTTTAAACTGTAAAACTTAATACGTCACACGGCAAAGTACTTTCGGTCCTTCTCCTTGTGACGTAAATAACTATTTCGTTCCTAGTGAGCGGGATGAAAATATTTTCGTCTCTCTGAAGATGTGCGAAAATATTTTCGCACCTCCCACGAAAATCTACTTAAATAATGCGAAAGTAAAAATACACAACACGAAAGTCGACGCACACGATGCTGAAATAAATCAGTGTACTTTGATCGCGCATTGTTGTTTTTATGTTTTGACTTCGAGACATTACAATTTTCGTTGTTCTCGTAATGAAAAATTGTGTGAGTTACAAGGGAAACTTTTTAACCTGTGCGATTCTCATCGAATTTTCATATATTCATCTGCTCATAACTCACTGTGAATGAATTTTAAACTCAACAAGACCCTATTTGTCCCGAAAGTACGTGCAAATTTCTTTCCAGCGACACCCCAGACGAGAAATTTCCATAAAAAAAGTGCATGATTTTGGTTTTCGAACGTCTACAGTCAGCAAAATTAACTGAACTGCATATTTTGTGTTTCCTTTGTTTCTCTCTTCAACTCGAGGGTTAAACTGCAATGGTAAATGGAGGGACAGTGTTACATGCAAATGGGTCAGAACCTACGAAAAAATCCCGAGAAATCCAAAAAAATCCCAGAAATCTCGAAAAACCAAAAAATCCTCAATATCTCGGAACATCCCAAAAAATCTTTAAAATATCAAAACAAGACGTTTTGTGTGACTTTCGGTTGCTTAAAAGACGGCGACTTTGTGAGACAGATATAGTTGGCCTCTTTCTAACCTACGCTCTGAAATATAGGAACAAAAGTCCTCCGCGGCTGCCTAAATCCCATTTTTTCGAGAAATGATCTTCGTAAACGTTGATCTAGGTTCGCTTATCTACCAGAAAAACAACTCCACAAAAAAGTCAGTCTGAAAAGAATATGTCTAAAGTACACATACCAATAGTACACACAGAAAGGTTACGCACTTACGATACAATATTAATGAAAATATTATTCATTAGATCCATACGAAAAACGAAGTTCTTCGAAAAATGCTAAGCTAAGCTAAGCATATTAAATCGGGTCCTCAAACCACTTATTACAGAAAAACTAGTTTGCTCGAAGCCACACATAAAACACATGCTCCGCGGACCCGTGCGAGTCTCGTTGCAAGGATTCCCGTTGCACGGATTTCCTTTGAAAGTATTCCCATCGTAAATAACTGATTATATTCACGCGTTTGGAAATTGCCGAAATGACAATATCAAAAAACCCGTCCGAAGAGCCACTGTAGAAATATTGGTTTTGCATATTGATCACTTTTCCGACTTTTGATAATTTCATGTCTGAGGCACCGCAAAACCCTGTAACTGCTACTTTCAATCATGTCTCTCTTAGAATGTGAGATATTCCTGAAGTCATAAAAATTGATGACATTTCACAATGTCTACCACTCACAGCCGTAACAAAATAATTTTTCCCTATAAAATCGAAAATGAATGCCTAGAAAGAGTCTCCACTAAAAAAGATTTGGGAATAATTATGGATGACAAATTATCATTTAATGATCACATAAGTGACATGACCCGCCTACAGGACATTAGGTTTCATCTTTCGCTGCGGTAAATATTTTTCAAGTCAAGCCAGCATGCGGCTACTATTTCTCACACTTGTCAGGAATAGGCTCGAATATTGTTCAACGATATGGAATCCATGTTACGTGAATGATATCGATCGAGTCGAAAAGGTGCAGAGAAAATTTTCCAGAATGTTTTATTTCAAATTCAGTATCTCTAATCCAAGACCGCAATATCATTTGAGATTAAAACATTTGAAGTTACACTCTCTTGAAACTAGACGTCTGGAAATTGATGAAATAACACTTCACCGGATAATTCATGGACTCATCGACACCTCACTTCTTCAACGTATCTCCTTCCATGGACCAGCCAGAGTCACGAGACATCAGTCGACTTTCTACATTCCGCGTATGGTCACTAATTATCAAAGAAACTCTCCTATATACAGACTCCAGCGTAATCATGATAACTACTTCCCAGAACTGAAGATTATTGATTCAAGAGCTACTATGTATAAAAAATTGGTGGTGAACAAATTCGACTGGTGACTTAATCCTTTGGACATTCTCAATTACTTGCTATTTCATTTCATATGTAAATTTCTTTTCACTAATTAATTTTCTTAATTTTTGTATTTCATAAAATTGTATAAGACTGATTTATTATTGGGCCTCGCCTGTTAATTGGTCTATAAACAAATTTAAAATAAAAAATAAAAAAAAAAAAAAAACCTCTAAGACTTTGCCGAAGAAACCGACACCCTATCTCTCATAACTTCCCATATAATTCTAAAACCATAAAAATTGATGGCTTTCCCATCTCCCCGACGTATTTCACGAATACCGGCCTTTTCTTCTCACACAATTCTAAGAATTTACCGTTGTAACTGACGCTCATAACTTTACAAAGAATTCTAAAACAATAAAAATTGATCACTTTTCCAACTTTCGATAATTTCAGGTCTCAGGCAGCAGAAAGCCATGTAACTCTTACTTTGAATCAAGTCTCTACAACGATGCACAGAAAACCTAATCAATTAAGAAATATTCATGCAAAACCACCAGCTATCATGTTGGGCAGCGTAGCGTGAGTTATATCAATACTAAGGACCCTACTGCCCGAATCACTTACCCGATATTTACGAAATTTTTTTTGTAGTTTGCTGAGGTCCATATTCAAAACCTTGAATAACGATTTCTGCGCTAATTTCGTAGAGATATAAGTGAAAAAGTTTCATCGACCTTCAAAAAAAAACCACATTTTTGACCACTTTCCCGCAAGTAACTACGAAAGTTCTTGAACGACTCTGCCTAAATTCAATTCTATAGTCACTTTTTCGATAAACTTTCAAGAAAAAAAGGATTTTGAAAATCGCTTCAGTTATACCAAAGCTATGTACAAGAAACACGTTAGGCGTTAGTAAAGACTCCCTTTTAAAAAACCTAGCTAAGTACAAGGGCCCAACCTAAAACATATGCAGGGAACCCGTACGTATCAGAATAGATGTGGCAAACAGAATAGATGTTGCAAAAAGATTCGAAATGTTGCCTTAACCCTTAAGTGCATGAAATTACGTCGACATTAAATTAGATTGGAAATTTCCGAAAGGGCAATATTGAAAAACCCGTCCGAAGAAACAGCGCAAAAACTTCAAAAAAATCTCAAAATTTAAAAAAATTTGCACAAGGGCCGATCTTAGAACCGACTTAGAGTACTAAGGAGGTACTATTTTCTCTGCAAAACCGCACAAAAGAACCTCATAATTAAGAAATATTCACGAAAAATCACCAAATATCGTAAGTGGTCGCGTAGCGTGAGTTTGGCCCACACTGAAGACTTTTCAGTGCGAACCACGAAACAGATTTTCACTAATTTAATTTTCTTGAATTTTTGACATCCACATCTTTCATTCAAAACCTTAAAGACCGATTTCCGTTTTAATTTCGCAGAAATATAAGTGAAAAGGCTCCACAAACCTTCAAAAAACCACGTTTTTGACCACTTTCTCGACCATAACTTCGAAAGTTTTCTACCGAATTTGCCCAACTTCAATCCCGTAATCAATTTGGTGATTATCTTTCATGAAAAAAAAGTTTTTGAAAATCGGATAAGACTTCGATTTATGTAGAAAAAAAACGTTGGGCCCTAGTAGAGATTCAGTTTTAAGGCCTTGGCTGAGACCAAAAGCGCAAACTTCAAAAAAGTTTCTTCCATAAAACGTCCGGCATGTCGAGGCCTTTCAAACAAAAATAAATTTTGAAAATCGAAATGGATTTACTCGAGATATGTACAAAAGACCAAAAACCACTTAAAGGGGCCTAGCTCATGCCTCCCCCTAATCCCGGGTCGAAATTGGGGTGGTTACACGTGGTAAACGCATAAGGCCCCTTTTCGAAGAACTTTGTTCTTCGTACGGGTTTAAAAAGTCTTCTTAAAAAAATTGTTATGTCTTCATATGCCAAAATATTTATGAAAGAGTTATGTACAACATACCCAAAAATGCCCATCTCAGAACTTGACCTCACTTTTTCGATTACCTTTCAGAAAAAAAAAGATTTTAAAAATTGGTCAAGTTTTTTTCGAGTTACCGTGATGACGGACGAACGGACACCGTTATTTTTAGACTTCAAAATTGCTGCAAAAAATTTTTTTTTGCATCACATCTCTTCCGTGTTCAAATTTACACTTCAAAAGCAGATCCATCGGGATACTATCCATACAAGTCTGGTGTTATTGAAAAGCTAGGACCAGCAGCAACCAGGGAAAACAGCTTTTTAATATTTCCGTCGCTTTTCGGATGAACAGGAATGGTTTGAAGTTAGCCGAAATTCACAAGTTTTCACCCCTATTTTCAACAGCTCGTAACTCAGTGTGGATGAATTTTAAACCTGGCAAGACCCTATTTGGCCCGAAAGTACGCGAAATTACCTTTTTAATGACACCCCACACAACCTTGTACATTTCGTGTACCCGCAGAAATTTTTGTAAGAAAAGTGCTGTTTTCGGTTTTCGAACACCTCCCACTAGTCACACAAGCATCGATGAATTTTTTGAAATTTTTTTTTTGGCTTCTAGGGACCAATGCCTATCTAGGCACATAAAAAAAAATCCGTACATCCGAGTTCGGCAGACGGGCTTTCAAAAAATCCCTCTTTACATGTTTCAGCTCGGTAAATGCTTGGTAGGAAGCTACGAGTCAAAACAAATAGTTGGAAACACTTACGTACAATATTTTGCTGTGTTTGCGAGGTGCAATTTTTATATCACTCGTGAGTGAAAAAATACTTTTGCGGAATGCGTACCAACACACTCTGGCATATAAAGAAAAATATCTGTCAATGATGCCCCATTACACACTCGATATGTAATGTAGCTTGTGCTTCACAGTCGCGTACGTACCATTCTTGTATGCATTGGGGTATATTGAAATGTACTATTACATCACAAGTCAAAGTTGTCGTACATTTAATTTCGTCAACAGAAAAAGCTATTGAACGAACGGACCATTGTTTTGAGTATTTTTTTTTTTTTTGATTCGCAGAAAGGAATTTGAATTTCTCAGCAATCGCACTGAATCTGTATTTCACGGACGACTTCGTCCTCTCATCCATGTAACTCGTCAATGAGGCATGAAAATGATTTTCAGTTTTTTCTATTAAAATCGATGCTTAGAAAAAAAACGTCTGAAATTACACTTTAGGTCTAACGTTTTGACTGACTTTAAAGAAATTAAAGCGTGACCGGACGTTTCAATTATGTTTTTATTAGAGTCAATTTAATACAATGAATTGTGACATTTTCTTTGTGTTATTGCTGGTTATATACCACAGCTAGTGCTATGAACGTAACAAGCTGTTAGTGTGTTTTTTTACGCCATATACGATTTCTGGTAACCGCATGTTGGGCCACCTAAAACCTTTACTGTATAATACGCGATGACCGTGTGTAATAGATGATTAAAATTAAAACTAAAATAGACGAGGGACATGGACTATGAACATTGAAATTATACAGTGGAGTCGATGCCGTATTTATGTTGAGAGGAGATCAAATAAAATAAAAATAATGAAAAAAAATTTGGAAAATTTATTTTTTTCGTTGTTGTTATAAATTGATATTCATATGGTAAATGACGGGGTAATTATTTTTGATTAATCATCACCCATCATGTTTCAATAACGTATCGTATAAATTGATCTTTAAAAATGAGTTGTTTTTGAGATTGTATGTAATTATAATGGAAATTAATATTATTATAAATGGTATGATTGCTACGGTGGGAACTGACAGGTCTTAGTTTTGTGGGGCATTTTTTTCATGCATAAGATCTAATCGAAGCTTCCTTCGCAATTGGTATTGGTTAAGTGGGATTTTTCATTCCATTAAATAACGTCGATTAGAGTCATTGATATTGACATGTTTTTTCTATATACTTGAACATTTCTCTGTGTCCATTTAATTGTTTGCTGTAAATCCTACACTAAATGCTTCCATGACGACTTGAAAATCAATCCACTTATTAAACCATTCATTTCGTATCAAGTGTAACCATTAACTCGCTTCGGTTGAAATTTAAATGATTTAATGATTAATGCTGTCAGTTTCAAAAGGAAACAGAAAACGCAGCTTATACAAGTTCTTTTACATAATATAATTGAAATGATTGGGATATTCAAAAACAACATTCCTTTTAGAACGTTGAAAAACCTTTTTCTGTGCACAGGCCATTATCACACTTTACGGACCATCAAGCAACCTTCTGTATAAATTATTTATTTTGTAATTATCTAATGATAAACGGAAGTAACCTACACTACACTGCCACCCGCTGAATCTATTAATCTCATTCATATACTGCGCCTTCCGAACCAATGCCTCTTCTCTCTTCAACAAATGGTTCTCATATTCTATATTCCCTATGTGGCGTACAAAATCGCTCAGCGTATTATCGTCAATGAGACAGTATTATTGTATCAGTGCTGGACGATATTATTGTCTCACTAGCACTGCTCCACAGGGGTGGTCTCCAACGGACTCTGCTTGCATCGTCCCGTTGGTCCACTGCTGAGTAGCGACACCATGGTTTCAAACGCCAACTGGGTGTAACAAACGTACATTGGGTGTAACAAACGCCCACTGGGTGTAAAGCACGCCCACTGGGTGTAACAAACGCCCACTGGGTGTAACAAACGCCCACTGGGTGTAACAAATGCCCACTGGGTGTTACAAACGCCCACTGGGTGTTACAAACGCCCACTGGGTGTTACAAACGCCCACTGGGTGTTACAAACGCCCACTGGGTGGACTGTATACCATGAGAACCATTCCGTGGACCTGCCCCAATGAAGGAGCCAATTGCAATACAATGACAAGATAATTTATTATACTCACTTTTTCGAACTTTCAAGGAACATGTCAAATTCCACAGACATCTTGCAACACAATGCTCTCCGGAAATGACCTTTTGAGCAATTTGTGTTCATTAAGTGACCACCTGAAAATTGTTCCAAATAAAAAAAAATAATTTAACAAAACGGAAAATTACAATACCGGTTTTTTCTTGATAAGTTTTATCGTCATCATCGGTGAAGAACCACGTCTGCAAATAGAAGGAGAACAAAATTAATTCGATTTACTTAAGCCCGTGTATGATAATAATTAATCCAAAAATTCAATTAGCTACCTACGTGAGAGGATTTAAGCCGGCTAGAGTACTACATTCCATCTTTATATAAAAGCATAATTCTGTAATTTAGCTACGTGCTTTTAAACTTAAAGTTTCCGTGAATTTTCTTTCATCGTGTTAGGCATAAAAGTTCGTCTTTTCAAAGAGTAAAACAAAATAAATAAAATTACATGAAAGAATTCCATTAAACTAATTAAATGAGTAAATATAGTTAACAAAAAGTAAAATAAAACTAAAGTAAATATTCCACCTAGGCTTCATGGGAATCACTTAAAAAATGTTTTAATTTTACCTAGAAGTAGGTGATAAATGAATGTTGCCTTCTTATTCTTTTTTAGTTTGTGAGCATTTTATCAAAGAACAGTGAAATATTGACATAAATTGTAGTTATTACTTGAACTAAATGCATGTAATCACAAAATGCCGAACTAAAGTTATTGCTTTTATTCTGTTTAGCAGGAACGAAATATTCATAACGAAAATATTTTCATAATTGATCATATCACTGATATATCATATCAAATAAAATTGTGGCTGGTGATGACCCTCCGGCCGATTACATAAGGTAGCCTGGTGCCAAATAATTTCATATGACAATGTTGGATTACATTAATGTGCACCGGAACCGACTCGGCACCAGGCTGCGTACTTGGAAAGTATAAGGTAGCCTGGTGCCAAAAATCAGTTGAACTCATTGTAACGGTAGTACGGAATATTATGCGTCATATAAATTTCAATTTGGCTTTAGATTGCTGCTGTCGTCTACATTAACATAAAAAATATTGGGTACGCAGCCTGTTGCCGAGTTGAAGTTGCAATTACAATGGCACTAACTAGTTAGTTGAACTTCTCAAGTTGGCAGCCTGGTGTCGAGCTGGAGCCGAGTGCATAGTAATGCACTCGTTCCTCACTTCAACTTTGTCAAAAGACCAGTCTACTGCCTGAACTCCTTATTTCACCGTCGTCTAAGACATTTTCATGGAGTAAAATTGCAACAAACAAAGACCTTTTTTAACCAACGTAGCTTAATCTTATGATTAGCAAGGGTATAGTTGAATAGGCCGCCCGATTTACCGGTCCAGATTGATAACCAAGCACTGGTGTTTGGACCTTGAATTCGTCATCGTGATATCGGACGAAATTGTACAAGGGGGTTGGAGGCCACAAATTACCAAAAGTATAGGACGTCATTTATGGACGGCCGCTAAAGAGGCGCTGAAATTATTTTGTCCGTGACATAAAATAATAATAATCCGCCGTTACAACTCGTGCGGGTCAGAGGCTAGATCATTTTATTTACTAGTTCCGCAATTTTTTGTGAGCTTTAGCTCACATAGATTCTCTTAGAGATCCTTTCGTTACCGACGTGTTTTTACTGTGTCAGTGCTAATTTACCATCTATGATGTATTAGGGTGGAAACTAGTAGGGCTTAGAAAGCCGGTTTACCTCATCAATGTTTCACCGGCAGGCATTTTTTGGACCACATGATTAACGGAAATTCCGAACCACAACTTACGGTAGCTAGCATTTTACATCAGGATTTCTTCTGGTGCTAATTATATCTCCATCCAAAGTCAGACTCAGATATTTGCACACAGAATTCATCGAATATGGGTGACGTATTCCATCTACGATTCGTTGCGGCACCCAGTTCACAACTAACCAAATTATGAAGCCTGGAAGTGCCTGGGAATGTTTCTTTCATGCTACAAATTGAAGAAAAATCCTATACAGAATTTGTCCCCACCAGGATTGAACCCGGATATTCTTGGTGGAAAGCCAGTACATTACCACTGAGCTAACCCGTTTCTTTTGTCCGTGACATCACAGCACATTATTTAAAATTACAATTAATGTACTGTGTGACGACGATGTTCAAGCAAAAAATATATATTAATCAAAATTCTAAAATGTGGAGGTTCAAAGTTTGGAATACGATGTTTTTTCAAAGCAACTTTGGAAATTTATACCATTGAATTTTGATTCATCTGTTATTTGCTTAAATATCATCATCACGCATTAAATGAGCTGTAATTTAAAGAGCATGGCGCAAAAATGTGAGCTGTTAAATTTGCGATGTTTTTTTAGAACAGAATCCTGCATTTAAAACAAATTATCCAAAATTACAGCTCATGAACTGTGAGAGGATGACTCCTATGCAAATAATAGATGAATCAGAATTGTAAAATTTTAAGCGTGAAGGTATAAATTTTTCTGATCAACTTTTACGTAACGCAAAAATTGACATTTTTCAGACCCCCCTCTCCCCATGTAACGATAAAAGAGTTGAATTTGACCCATTTTTGTTCTAACCGTAACGCTTGCCTCATACTCCCCCTCCCCCTTCTTGCCCCTCTTGTGTTACGTAATTTATGAACGGCCCCTAATTTGTGTAAGAGCAATGCTCTCACAGTACATGAGCTATAATTTTGAATAATCTGTTATTTATCCAGGATTCTGCCCTAAAAAACATCGCAAATTTGACAGTTCAGTTCAGTTTCAGTTTTTTTGCTACGTTCTTTTAAAACAAATATGTAAATATTTATTTTTACAGTAATTAAATGCAATTTTCTGATAGTAGTACAGTTGACAGTTAATATGAGTCAGTACAAACAATACAAAATCCCTCACCTTATTTAGCTACAGACTGTAAATATTTGTATTATATTTTCTTTTAGAACTGCAGCGAGTCGATGCATGAATTAAACGGAATCTAGGTATTCAGGTTCTACAACATAAACATTCAGAGAAAGTATAAAATAAAATCACTTCTAGGCCTTGTACTTCAGGCAAGTAATTTGCACTGTCCGAAGAATCAACACATCAGGTATCAAAAGAACGTTTGTGGGTATGCAAATTTTGTCTGTGTATAATAGGGTGTCCCGATTGATGAAGGAAAAGACGTTTAAAAAATCCACGGTGTGGCATCGACAGTACAGGCAGTATTTTGTAAAATGCTTCGTAGGACTCCCCGGCTCAATTTTTTACTACATCAAAACCTTGGTTTTTACACATTTTCAGTGGCTGAAACTTAAGTGAAATGACTAAAATCTTACTCTAATTGATAGTTCAGATAAAAATAGTCAGACTAGACCTAGATAGCCGACGGACTTGTCGATTCCCAACGTTCTTTATGGTACTTCTATTGAAAAGATGCCAATTTTCTCACTTTTTCTTCGACAAATATTTACGAATGCCTCTAAATACAATACAATTGACTCAAAACAATAGCATTTCATGACTTAACTTACATTCAAAAATGTCCATTTTTCGACCATTTTTGGTATTGTGATCCCTCAAGTACCCTTTTAAAATCATTTAATTGCATGGAATCGACCCTCCGTTGAAAAATCATCGATAAAAAATCACTAATGACAAATCACCGACGACAAATCACAGATGATAAATCATCTGTGAATTATGAACAGACGGATGGTCGGACAGGAAAGATAAAAACATAAAGTAGCTGTCGCTACTTAATAAAGAGGCGAACTGTTCTGTTGTTTCTATAGCAGTATATTTCGGTGATGATTGGTAAGAAAAAGTGTAAAAACTTCATTACTAATTATAACCCTCTAAAGTTTGTCTATTTATTTGTCTGTCGGTCCCAATCCCGTTATATTTGCGTTTAAACTGAGGAGCAAAAAAAAAGTTTGTGATACGTTGTCGCCCAAAACGTCGAGAAAACATGTTCCGGGTGGGATATTGTTCTGAAATAAGGAAGTTATGGGTAAAAAACGGGTTAAAATTGAAATCGCCCAAAAGTCAGTCAAGATGTTATCTTAGAATGAAATTTGGGTCAAATCAGTTTTCAAACGTATCTTCGTATGTATGGGGGATAAGGCGTTGGTTTCTTCGACAAAGTCTCAGAACTTTGTTAGTAGAATCGGTGACAAATGGCCAAAATTGGAAAAATTTGTGTCAAATCAGTTTTTAAACATATCTTCGTATGTATGAGAGATACGGCGTTGGTTTCTTCGAAAATATCGGACAGTTGGACATGTGGTCAATTTTGATGGTTTCAGAAGTTCGGGGAAAGTATAAGAAATATACCGTCGGTTTCTTTGCAAAGTGTCAGAGTAGAATACGTAGCAAGTACAACGCTTAATACGGTGAACGTTGAATACGGGAGAACTTGGAATACGGGGGAACTTGGAATACAGGGAAAGTGGAATACGGGAAACGTTGAATACGGTGAACGTGGAATACGGGGGAAGTCTAATACGGGGTAGCCGGAATACGGGGGAAGTGGAATACGGGAAACTTGGAAAACGGGGAACGTCTAATACGGTGAACGTTGCATACGGTGAACGTGGAATACGGTGAACGTGGAACACGAGAGAGGTGGAATATGGGGGAAGTGGAGTAATTTTGATTTATAGTGCCTTTCGCGCCCACTTCGATTTTAGTATTGTTAGCGGTAATATCAACGAAGTGATATAACGACCTTCAACATTACTTATCATTATTTAAAACGAAATATTATTTGCTTTGGCTCTCTGAATAGACAACAAACGAAAATGATAAAGCCTGCGTGGTCCCTGCGGGGGTTTCAACAAGTTAGTTTAATAAAATTTTAATAAAAAGAAAAAACATATGAAGGGACCCGTACTTATTAGAATAGATGCGGCAAACAGAGTTGATGTTACGAAGAGACTCGAACGTATTTAAGTAAATATTGCCTTAACTCTTTAGTGTATGAAATTGCGTCCACATTAAGTTGTATAGGAAATTGTCGATAGGACAATATGGAAAAACCCGTCCGAAGAAACGGTGTAAGAAAACCTTTCCGAAAGCACAAAACTGACCCCCAAATATAGAAAAATGTTCTACTCAATTTTCTCTACCACACAGAAAAAACCATTTTTTGGGCTAGGGTTGACCTTTGTACCGACCTAGGGCCCTAAGTAGAGGCCTCGGACACACAATTCCATAGCCAAAAATGTTTCCCTCAATTTCCTCTGCAACATAGCAAAAAAAATTTTTTTTGGCTAGGGCCGATCTTAGGACCGACATGGCTCACATGAGCCCTAAGCACAGGCAGAAGTTTCTTTTCTAAACTGTTGGTCATGCCTAGATCTTTCAAGCAAAAAAAAATTTTGAAAATCGGGAAAAATTTACTCGAGTTATGTACAAAAAACACATAGATCCCTAGCTGAGACTCGGTTTTAGTGCCCCAACTAAGTCCAAGGACTCAAATTCAAAAAAATTTCTTCTATAAATTGTCAACTATGCTCAGGTCTTCGTCTTTCAAACAAAAAAAAATTATAAAAATAGGAATGGACATATAGCTTCGTGGCCCTTGGGCTGACAGTGCCCAGATTCAATCCCATTAAAGATTTTTTGATTACCTTTCAGGGAAAAAAAAGTTTTTGAAAATAGGTTGAGTTTTACTCGAGTTATCGTGTTGACAGACGGACGGACGGACATTTTTTAGACCCGTGCGAAGTACGAAGGTCTGATGCGTTTACTATCACGTTTGTTACATTGCGAATTCGAACCCGGGAGTAAAGGGGAAACTTTTTCTGTTGCCTCCAGATGACAAATCAGCGAAAAAAACAATGTCCGTGTGTTTGTCTGTCGGTCTGTCTGTCTGTCCGTCAACACGATAACTTGAGTAAATCTTGACTGATTTTCAAGAACTTTTTTTTTCCTGAAAGGTAGTCGAAAAATATTTTATGGGATTGAATCTGGGCACTGTCGGCCCAAGGGCCGTCGAGCTAGGGCCGTTTCGAGTAAATCTTTTCTGATTTTCATAAATTTGTTGTTTGAAAGATCTGGGCATGACCGACAATTTGTGGAAGGAACATTTTTCAATTTGAGTCTTTGGACTTAGCTAGGGCACTGAAAAAGAGTCTTTGTTAGGGCCCTACGTGTTTTTTGTACATAACTCGAGTAAATCTTTTCCGATTTTCAAAAACTTTTTTTTTTGTTTGAAAGATCTCGGCACGGCCGACAATTTATAGAAGAATTTTTGCCTGTGCTTAGAGCTCAAGTGGGCCTCAGGTCGGTCCTAAGGTCGGCCCTAGCTAAAAAAATTTTTTTTTGCTATGCTGCAGAGCAAATTGAGGGAAACATTTTTGTCTATGGAAGTATGTGTCCGAGGCCTCTACTTAGGGCGCTAGGTCAGTATGAAGGTCGGCGCTAGCCCAAAAAATAGTTTTTTGCTATGTTGTAGACAAAATTGAGGAGAACATTTATCTCTATTTGGAGGTCTTTTCGACTAGCTACAAACGTCGTGGTAAACGCATAAGACCCCTTTTTGAAGAACTTCGTTCTTCGTACGGGTCTAAAAATATGGGCAAAGTAAAACTGGAAGTTGTATGAAAGTTAAGGTAGCGACAAGTTTTTTTACCACTAACTTCTGCTCTTGCCGCTAACTTTTGCTCTTGCCGCTAACAAAGTAAAATAACGCTAACACCATACTCTAAAATGATTTTACATGTTCAGTCGAATAGATTATGGTCGACCCTTGTTCTTGTGAAAAGTAAAATCTTGTGAAATATGTTTTAGTGCGCACGCAGCTGAGGGGGAGGGGGATCTTTGAAAAGCGTGCAAAACTGTGCGTTCGAAAGAATAGGGCGTGGGACAAGGTTCTATTTTGGGTCCAACTCTTTTTATTGTCTTCTTCAATGATTCAGATCCTGCATCGAGTGAAGTCTTTGCATTAAACTTTGCGGATGATAAAAAGATAGGGAAAATCGTGTCTCAGATTGGTGATGCTGATATGCTTCAATCAGCTATCAACGAATTTATGGATTGGTGTAACGAAAATAGTTTGGACGTGAATCATTCGAAATGCAAGATAATCTCGTTCTCACTGAAACAGCAAATAATCAAATATGACTACAAAATCGATGGACATGATATCCAACGCGTTGATGAGTTCAAGGACCTTGGTGTTATTATGATAATACCCGGTTACTTATTACCGTGAGAATCATCGTTGTCAACACGTCAACGTGGGAGAACCCGGTTACTTATTACCGCGAGAACCATCGCTGTCAACACGCCGTGGCTAGCAAAGTGGGATATGACCCGGCGTGAAGTTCCGCTGTAGTAGTCTCTTAGACTAAATTTTCGACCTGATCATGTCTATAAACTGATCGATGTGCGATGTGGTCGCACTGGGATGTCTACCATGAGCTTCAGGCAAGGACGTGCAATAATAAGTAAGACGCGTTTCTACCAGTTGCGTTGACGGATAGACATCCCTTATTTTAACAAAGTGGCGTAAGTCACAAGGTTTTATAATACAGTCCTTATCAGGGTTAAAGGCATTTTTTAACGCCCAAATTTGATGCCTCGATATCTTTACTGTGAGAAGTTGTGTAACTTCTTTCATTTATAGTTATACTCTAAAGCTTTCCAAAAAATCCTTTTGGTCAATAATATACTCTACACTATTCCCAGTTCTACAACTTGAGGAAGTAGGATGGTGAAGAAGGCGTAAAAAGGCACCGGGCTGCCTTCGCTACTTCAAAGTGGAAGGCTATGGGTTCGAGTCCCATCCGTGAATCCGGGCTATTCGAATGGCCCCTTATCTTGGGAAATACACATAATTTTGTGAAATCTATGTCCAATCGTTATCTTGTGAACTTGTTAACTTGCCAATCTGTAATCTTGGGAGAAATGCTAAAACTTGTGAATTCTATGACTACTCGTAATCTTGTGAGAAATGCAAAATCTTGTCAATTCTATAATCTTATATCTACCATATCCTGGGAAAAATGCAAAATCTTGTGAATTGTACACTCGTTCTCTTGTGAAAAATGCAGAAACTTGTGTCTACCCGTAATATTGCGAAAAATGCTGAAACTTGTGAATTCTATATCTACCCGTAATCTTGGGAACAATAAATCTGTGAATTCTATGTCCACTCGTTATCTTGTGAAAAATGCAGATAGTGAAGTCACTTAAGCCGCTACTGCAAAATCTCTTGTAAAATGATTTACATATACATATGTTGGTTTTCTAAAGTAACTCAAAGTTTGGGTTGCTGATCAAAATGCAAAAAACAGTTCTGCTTAAAATAAAAGTTGCTTTCTGAGAATTCCAAAATTGAGCTATCGTTGGTGTCATTTTTCTTTAGCTTACATACATTATGTTCCGTTTTGCAAAGCAGCTTTTAATTTAAATTCAGGTTTGAATTAAAAACATAAATCCATATGATTCGTCTAATAGCCCATCAAACTCGAATATGCGTTGGTCTAACTCACGCAACGATATATCTGATTAATTAAACGCTTTGTGTTTAAATTAAATTTCATACATTTACGTGGGTATGTTCAACAAATGGCTAGTGGGAAATTGAACTGAACACACACTCTGGATGTAACATCGAAGAAAAACATGAAATTAATGTTAAAGACAAGAACGATAGATTAAAATCAAATTACGAGAAAAAGTAAGAAAATAAATAAAACGTTGTATACACTCTGTTTTTAATCTGCAATCAAATAATTAAATCAAATACAAAAAAAAAAAAAACAAAACTGTTTTCATCATATTTGGAAGTGTTGGCGTGCTGAGAAGTTATTAAATGAAATACAGAAATTTTACCAGTTTAACCGAACAAGTACAAAAACATATTATTCCAAATGAAATAACATTATTAAAATGTTGTAAACTATGACCCAAATTGAAGCTCAAAAAGATTTTGCTTTTCTTTTCATGTAAATACGTTTTACGAAAAAATAAACTTTTCAATGGAAAGAACTATCCCCTTACTTTAAGTTGAGAGACTATTGAGGCCTTGCATCACTTCAATTTAAATAAAACACCATCGACCTGACTCTCGTGAACCTGACGATAGCGCTGGAAAAGCATACAAAGAAGCTGCATACGACCGCTTCAAAATGTATTTCTTTATTGCTTTATTGCTATTGATACGTCGGAATAGATTTCATGAAAATTATGCGTTTTTCTGGTCACGTTTTAATGTTGAAATGGGCGGGTCAGTTTTCTTGTCTTATGTGACTCAACCCAAGCCCGACTACACGAATTGAATTTTCAAGGAAGTGGCCATATACCAGGATTGGGCCATATTTCGCCAAAACCCTGAAACACGTGTTCGCTTAAATTTAATTCTCTACAACTCGGCCTTTGGAACCAACTTTCTAACTCTCACAGATCTGGAGATCTGGGTCATCCTGCCCAATTATGGAAGTGACCATATACCAGGATTGTGTCACATTTCCCCAAAACCCTGAAACGCGTGTTCGCTTATATTTAATTCTCTACAACTTCGCCTTTGGAACCAAATTTCTAACTTTCATAGTTCTGGAGATCTGGGTCATCCTGCCCAATTATGGAAGTGGCCATATACCAGGATTGGGCCATATTTCCCCAAAACTCTGAAACATATGTTCGCTTGAATTTAATTCTCTACAACTTTGCCTTTGACAGTAAATCTCCATATTGCATCTCAATTTCGTCCATTCCATTGGTCCCAGTGCCCAGACTCCTGTACCGATACCCACAAAATTTTGTTCCCAGTTTTGCGACATCAAATGCTTTCATTTGACACCAAAATGAGGAATTTCCGTGCTATACTTGCTGAGATATTTGCGAAAAAGCTTCACCGACCTTCGAAAAACCATGTTTTTGGTCACTTCCTCGACCATATCTCCGAAACCACTTGATCGATTTTGCTCATCTTCGAACTTGAATCATAGGAGGCATGTAACTTTCAAGGAAAAAAAGTTTAGGCTGATCGGTTGAGCCGTTTGAAAAAAAAGTGGAGACGGACGGACGGACACTTTTTTTATTGCTGATTCGTCATCTCTAGACGATAATAGATGCATCCCCCCTCCTCCCACCTCGATCTACTTACAATAAAATTGTTTGTAGTAAACGTATAGGACCTTTGTACTTCGTATGGGTCCAAAAATGGTAAATTTCAAAAAAGTACTTCAATGGGAGCCAAAAAAATAAAATTTCCGAAACAAAGACCAGGTATATGTTGCGACAAGTGCATTTCCTAGTCATCATTGCCGAACCAGTCAACATGTTTATGCTTACAGTACAAGCGGGACAACCAGACTACCATTTTTTCACATTGGTGTACAGTTCTGCCGTGTTATTTCATAAGGCCGTATGTCAAAAAATTTTTTTAAAATTTAAACAATAGCTAAATAGCTAAATAGCTAAATCTCAGTACTTTCAGCTACATAAATAAAATTTCTCAATTTCAACCTTAATTATTGTAGTTTAAATTAATTAAAAGGAACATCAAATATTGGTTTTTCTTAAAAATGCCGTATGTTGCAACCAAATTCATTTTCTCTCAATAATACTACGATAATAATACGAGAATAATGCTACACAGATAAAAATAATTTACTCGCAATTTTGTATCGCCTAATTTCTCTCTCGATCTCTTTTCTTTTCCTTCTTTAAAACATCGTATGTGAAGTGTTATGAAAATGTAAACATCTCGCTTTGACGAAAAGTGTCCATACGGCATTATGAAGTAGCACGGCAGAGTTGCTAACCGCTTTGGTCTACCCGTTGATTGTGTGATGTGATGATTTGGTGCTGATTTCCATCGGGCTTTAATTAACTTTTGCAGTTTGAAATTTTGAGCGCGTCCAGTCTTAGTTGTCACAATGTTTTATGTTATTTGTGAAATATCTTATTTAGGTTGTTTGACGTGACGCTTCGCACGTTAATCTGCAACATATTCGTTGTCCGCCGTTTCGGCGTTCGACCTTTATCTGTAATTTATAAAAATTTCACAACACAATGGAACACCCCTATTGTTCGTCATTTTGGCGGTCACCCCGAAACACTACATACACAACCCAACAACTTTCTCTTCGACTTTTGGACCTTTATCTCTAATAAAAAAAAATTTGAGAAAAAACTTTTACAGAAAAAAATTGAACGCCCCCATTGTCCGCCATTTTGGCGGTCACCCCGATACACACCCAGGCCAACAAGAAAAAGCAATTATATACAAAATGTGCAACCATACATATTACACGCACAAACACATACAAAATATATGGAATTTGTTTGCGAGCCCTAGCTTGCAAACGAGATCGGTGATGCCATTTTTTGACGATCTCATTTGGCGTAGAATCCTCAGCCAAAGCTCTGGACTGGAAGTAGCTAAGTAACTTAAGAACTAACTAACGTAGGACGTTGTCATTAATTATGGTTTCTATTGAAGAGCGTATTTTGTATGGAAAATAACCAAACATTTCACTTCGCCTTAGAATTTTTCATTGAATCAGAGAAAAATATTTTCGTACGTCGCAAGGGGGAAGGTAAAAGTTCCTGTATATATGCTGTTTAGTCTACGAAAACAAGTTTCTTGTAAATTTTAGGCGTGTAAAAATTGCTAACGCGCGGCCATGACTTGAGAAGAAAAATTAATTTGTTTTGAAAAGCTAACGTTATCTTTACTGTGTTCTTGTAACGCCAATTAAACCAATTTTATTTTCTTAGTGCACGTGTACCGTGTCAACCGTGTTTCAGTCAACAAAACGAAGGCGCAATAAAAATATTAAAAGAAATGTCCCCAGACACACATTAATGCTGGATAGTTCCAAGAATCCAAGGGACTTTTTGGATTTCTGTTATATAATTATGTTCCGCAACTTTACATTCATTTTTGATCAGTGTATGTGCAACATATTGATTGTGCAAACCATCGCATAAGGGTGAAGGGGATTCACAGTCGTGCAAGTCAGTTTTCAGCTGAGGGTATCAATTTTGCGGGCCAGTAGGCATGACAAACAATCAAAATTCTTATCAGTTTTTCATCACGTTTTTGGATTGCAACTGTTTTGCGCGGACATATAAAGAAAATTTTTTACACAGAATCGTCAAACAAGTGTGCAAAATGTTCGCATGGTTTTTGGCATTTTTCGTTTTTCCGAATTTCGCGTTCACTTTCGCGTTCGATAAAATGCAACTGCGAGTTGTTGGGGGTAATGATGCTTCAATCGAAGACTTCCCCTACCAAGCTTCACTTCGTAGTTCAAATCGATATTTATGCGGTGGATCTATTATTTCGAATTATTGTATTCTGACAGCCGCTCATTGTGTTTACGGGGGACCTATCGACAATTTTACTGTTGTTGTAGGAACTAGTCAACTTACCGAAGGTGGACAGGTGTACGATGTTGGACAAACGTTTTATCACACAGATTATATCTCGAAATCATTAATCAACGATATCGCTGTTCTTCTAGTCACTTCTCCAATCACGTTCGGTCCAAGTGTGCAACCGATAAGTTTATCATCAACAAACCCTCCTACTGGAGTTTCACTTGTTCTTACTGGATGGGGTTTAACAAGCGTAGGATAAGTCCTAAGTACAGTGTCGCCTTCAATATTCAAAATTTTACTTACAGTTCCCAGGCACTGCTTCTGATATGCTTCAAGAAATCACCCTAACATCCTTCGATCTTGCAACATGCGCACAAAAGTTAAAACGTTTGAATCCAGTAACTGTTGGGAACGTTTGTACGATATCACCTGTTGACCATGGATCATGTCAGGGTGATTCAGGTTTGTGAAATTGTTTTCTGATAAGCCAGGGACATAAAACCATTTTACAGGTGGGCCCCTTGTTGAGAAAGTCAACGGTGTCTATTCGCAAGTTGGTATCGTGTCATGGGGGCTTCCGTGTGCTAAGGGGCTGCCCGATGTATTTACGAGTGTAGCATATTATCGCGATTGGATATTACATTGGATTACATTGGATATAAATTAAAATATCGATACGGCTGACCGACTTGAACGAAAATGGAAACTTAACACAAAAAGCTGGATTTTTATTTCCGAATATGAATGATTTTAATATGTTAAAATGGGGAATAGGGTAAGTGCACCGGTTACGAGCCCCATGCTAGTTACGAGCCTTCCTTTCGTTCTTTTTTGAGAACAAAGGAAAAGACGATAGGGGCTCGTAACTGAAGCAATTTCTAAACAGGCTCGTAACCGGTGAACGGCAATGAACGGTATGAATGGACAGAGTGAAGAAGTCGTTCATCATTCCCACATTACATGTGTAATTTACGACGTTATATTCTGTCACACGATGAAAGCGTAAAGTACATTGTAAGCTAGAAGGTTTATCTGAAACAAGTTTTTGAATGCCTCCAAATTATTTAAAAAAAAACTGCAAAGAATTTCCATTACAACGAGCTATCAGTTATGAAAATCGATTGGAAATGTGCTGAGATATGTCCAGGTTTGAAGATGGCATTTTTAGACCCGAACGAAGACCGGAGCTCTTCGAAAAGGGGTCTATTGTGTTTACCACAACGTTTGTAACCAGTCGAATTTCGACCCAGGAGTAAGGGGAGCTCACGATTCTCAAAAACTTTTTTTCCACGAAAGGCAATCGAAAAATATTTTATGGGATTGAATCTGGGCACTGTCGGCCCAAGGGCCGCCGAGATAGGGCTGTTTGCGTGATTTTTTTTTTCTTTTGTACATAACTCGAGTAAATCTTTTTCGATTTTCATAAGGTCTCGGTATGGCTGACAATTTGTGGAAGAAATTTTTTTGATTTTGGGCCCTTGGTCTTAGCTAGGGCACTAAAAACGAGTCTCTGTACATGTTTTTTTGAAACTCAAGTAAATCTATGCCGATTTTTGCCGAATGTTTTTTTAAGGTGGTCTGCATTTCAAGCTGGGCAGCCTGGTGTTAAAAAAGTTTCAATGACAATGCTGGAGTGGAAAACGAGTAAATTACTATGTACTCGGTTCCAACTAAGCACCAGGCTGCCTCCTTGAGATGCTTAAGTAACCATAAAGAACGCAGCCTGATGCCCAAAATCTGTTAATGACATCGAAACCGCGGTTACGAATATTATACGTTACATTAATTTCAACGCGGCAGCCACAACACATTCTACTATCAACATATTATTTACTGCCGTTACAATGACTTTAACAATTTTTCGGCACCAGGCCGCCTTCTATAAGGCTGCTAATATTATTCAAGTACGCAGTCTTTCGCCGAGTCGGAACCAAGTGAAAATTTATGTACTTGTTTCATTAGCCAACATTGTGAAAGGATTTTTTTTGGGACTGGACTGCCTTCTGGAATCGACCAGAGGGAGCAGACCTTCTTCTAGGGCCCAACGTGTTTGTGTACATAAATCGGGTAAATCCTAAGGGAGTGTTCATAAATGACGTCTGCGTTTGAGGGGGGAGGGGGTCATTAAAAACAGACGAAAACAGACAGGGGGGAGGGGGGTGTCTGACGAAAACAGACGTCATATTTTGTGATGTCGCTCAATTTGAGACTTTTATCGTTTTCATGATGTAAGCTCACTTTCGAGCACACCAAAGTTGTCCCATGCCATTTTCGAAATCGGCCAGCAAATGCCGAAATATTGGAAATAGTTATTTACGTCACAAGGGCAATAGACCGAAAGTGCTTTGCCGAGTGACGTATCAAGTTTTTCATGCTTAATAGCAGTCAAAAATGTCAATCTGAAGGGCGAAAGTAATTGAAATTTTCTACTTTCTGCTCTGCTATGAAGCATGAAAATGATATTTGAAAAATAGTTATGCCTGTTGCACAGCCACTCCGTGTAGCTCTCCGTTTACGGTTAAACAATGACCACTTTTCATTGTTAACAACCCATGGAGGGATAGAGGCTAGATCATTATTTGCTAGTTTCGCTGCTTGTAGTTCTACTTTTTTTGAGATCCTTTCATTACCGGAAAGTATTTTTACAGCGCCAGTGGTAAACTGTGCGACAAACCTAGTGCCATCTATGCGATGTATTAGGAGCGAAAGTAGTAGTAGTACCGGCACCTCCCAACAATGCCTTTCACCGGTAAGCCGCACGATCGCGCTACACTCAACTTCACTTGACTTGAACCGATTCAATCAGCTTTGTTTTGTTTACAAATCTTACAATCGGAACAAATCTGTCT